>JBAIZL010000008.1:56888797-56916297 GCA_036971475.1 Prosapia bicincta | reverse complement strand
TAACTTTACTAGTGTATCGAGACATAACTTTACTAGTGTATCGAGACATAACTTTACTAGTGTATCGAGACATAACTTTACTAGTGTATCGAGACGTAACTTTACTAGTGTATCGAGACATAACTTTACTAGTGTATCGAGACATAACTTTACTAGTGTATCGAGACATAACTTTACTAGTGTATCGAGACATAACTTTACTAGTGTATCGAGACGTAACTTTACTAGTGTATCGAGACATAACTTTACTAGTGTATCGAGACATAACTTTAGTAGTGTATCGAGACATAACTTTACTAGTGTATCGAGACATAACTTTACTAGTGTATCGAGACATAACTTTACTAGTGTATCGAGACATAACTTTACTAGTGTATCGAGACATAACTTTACTAGTGTATCGAGACATAACTTTACTAGTGTATCGAGACAAAACTCAAATAGTAGAGCAATTGTACGAAAACTAACTACTGTGTGGTAAAATTATTTAAATAAAATGAATGGATTAGAGGATGATAATGAGAAAAATTATAGAAACAAAGCTTGACCCTGAAAGCAGAAGAGTATTAATGCTAAAAAAACACAAGATACGCAGAAAAAAAGAAATAAGGAAACTAACAGAGAGTGAGATTGTTCAAAATATTACAAACTTATTTTTTATTTAGTATATTGTAAGAGCAGTAGAACATGATATACACGAAATTGATTGCGGTAGCAAAAACATGAAGATAAAGGTTTGACGAATATTAGTAAATATGCATGAAGTACGCCTGTTGGGCGCTAACCTTATGATCTCTCCTCTGTCCTGGACTTATTTCAACAGATAACAGATGCGACAAGCGGTATCTGTGCGTATGAAATGATTGAAGAATAAAGATGGTGAAAGTGAAGAGTGCCAATAACGTCTTCCCGCACTACCCCTGCCAGAACGCACAGACCCGCCCGCTCGGGAAATCCCCTTCCAGCTATGATACATCTACCCTCACGAATCTTTCCTCAAACACGTTACTCCCGTCCCGGGTGACTAGGGTCAGTCCCGAAAGGGGGGAGGCTTGGTGCCACGACCCGTGGTACCAGTATACAAGAGTCTTTCCTTGCTATAAGGCCTCTACTGGTCGCCGGCCCACCACTCGGATGAGACGAACTCCTCCAGTGACAGCGGTTCGATCCCTGTTCCAGAACAATTCGGGATCAGTAGAACCTTCCGAACGGCCATTTCTCCGTGACTCTATACCCTGACTGGTTTATTTCGCTCCAGGTAGTGCAATCGGACTTTTATACACTTTCAAGTGGCCTTACCTAAGGGCCTAACCTCCAGACCGAGGACTTAATCTTAGGGAAGCATCACCCACCCCTTTAGAGCTTGAAAATACTACTAGCATAACAGTAAATAAAAAACAAAAAATAACAGCTAAAAAAATTTAGAAAAACATAAAATATAAAAATTTGTAATTGCCACTAAATTCATATTGTCTTTTAATTAATTTAAGTAATAGATGGCTTACTTTAAAGTAATAGATGTAACATGTATTAGTAATATAATGTTGGTTTTTTAAAATTCAGTTTCTGAAAACATTTTTAACGAAATGTTTTTTTTTATTTTATGTAGATTATTTTACAAGCAATAATAATTTTCTTACGATTTATAACCTTCTTGCATGCCAGGCCAGACGTCACACAATAAATCAATGGTTAGTAGGTCTATCCATAAAGTTTATAATTTATTACTGATCGTTGCATTTAAATAAAATTTTACTGAAATCGCGATAAAACCAGGAAGTCAATTCCCAGTGACAAAACCGCTGGGTTTCATGCAATAGTGGAAACGAATAGAAAGACGGCGCAAGTCATGTAGAAATCATCTACTTCGTATGTTAATATAGGTATATTCAAAATGTGTCTGTTCTGCCTGGCAAAGGAGATGAGAGCCGAAAGGCTGGGCGCTCCTTTGCTACACTCCTCTGCTCCAACTTCTTTAAATTTTTTACAAAACACTACCACACTGCTAAGTAGTTGAAAGCGCGGTGTCTGGACAAGCTATAGTAGCTCCCCTACTCGCTAATGAGGTCTGGATAGTGGTCCCGTGACCTTCAGGGTTTCGGGGCTATGTTGCCAAAAAATGGTACCACAGGTGATGTACTCACCCCACGGAGATTCTGTCCTCCAGGTACATGGATTGAGGAAAGGTTTCGAGGGGGTTGTGGTTTCACAAGCTAGAGTAGACTCTCCGTTTCTTTTCAAATTTGTGTATTTTCGGAAGTAGAATTAAAGTCGCGAGACTAGGCATTTTCTTCTTCTTTTCTATCATCATCATCTTCTTCATTCAATACACATCACTACATTGCCAAGCAGTTGTAAAAATTGTGTTTTTCGGATAAGGAGGTAACGGTCGAAAGGCTTGGTACTCCTTTCTCATAATCTTCTATTTTCACCATCATTTTACTTCATACTTTCTTCAACGCTGCCTCACATGCCAAGCAGTTGTCCTGTGTGTTCGACATTTTGTGGGAAAATAACTTGATAAAAGTCTTAAGTTTTAATGTAATTTCGAAAACCATAAATTATCATTGTGTGGAAAGTTACTGAGGTGTAAATTCAAGGATATACAATATTTTATTTCTCAAATCAGTTTAATGGTGTTTAATTTTGTTCAAGTTAATTTTGAATGTCTTACCTGAAGATTTCCCTTCTTGGAGTTGGCTGCAGGAATATCCCACGGAGTAGCTAGCGTAATCAGTGCATACAATCCTGTATATGTATTCGCTGTATAAAGGACTGTCGACGTCTAAAACAAACCAAACAAATTCCATAAGTAATATCTGACCGACACAAGTATGCATAGTTTAAACACAACTACGTGTCTATAAGCCACAAGCAAGAATTTACCTCACATTTTGAAGGTAAATACATGTCCCAAGTGTGTGTTATCATTAACGATTGAAGATAAATAGTGTCAAAATATGTATGTGACTGAAAGTATCCAAACCCAAGTCAGTGGAAAAAATACTTGTTAAAATATTATTATTATAGATTATATAAAATATATACGTGTCACAATATGTGTGGCTAAGGTTTGAAAACAAACACTTTTCAAAGTGTGTGTGTGATTACTAGGATTTGAAGTTAAATACTTGTCATAAGCATGTGATCATCAAAGTTTAATGACATGTCACAACAATGTATAATCCCTAACATTTAAAAATATGAATTCTGGATCCGAGAAATGAATAATGTACAAATATGTAGTTAGATAATGTTATATAAAAACAGAATGATTTATACATGGAATACATAAAATGGATTATGTTGAGAAAGACAAATGACAGGAAAGGATCAGTAAAGAGTGCATTTTTCAAGGAAACCACTTTTCTTATAAATATCCAATTAATCTGGAATGCATAAGATATTGTCTCTATTTTAAGTATTATATTTTAAAATTTTTATTTACTAGTTCTGCACGCTTAAAAATTACAAAAACTAGTTTTACTACCCTCAAATAAAACCCCTTTTCTTAAAGTGAAAACGATTGCTATTTTTTAAATTTATGATGCTTGTTAAATAAGATTTTGTGGTATTTAATATAAAGTATCATATAATATTGGATGTTGCGAATGTGTTTCACAAATTAGTCCATAATCGCAATTTGTAATATAGATCAATAGATTGTTACATGTTAATGTTATTCATTAAATGTTTTGTTCTACAATGCATTATAAATTATTATGTATTTTGATTCAGTTCTTGTTATAAATTATTCCATAGTTACTATAAATTGGTAAATAAATATATCTGGTATATAATAAATAAATAAGTCTACAATATTGTCTTACTAGTTGCTGTTTTAAATTAATCTTCAGCTGTTATTTTTTTTATTTATCATTCTTTAATTTTTATAAATGAGTTTCTATATTTACAAATTGCTTTTTACAATTCATCCTCTAGTTGTTAAAAATTGAATTTATAAATTTCAGCTTAACTTTATAAATTAATCTAAACTTTGTTCAACTAGTTGCCGAAACATTTATAAATGATTCTAAACTAGTTCCTAATGAAAGAACATTTTCAGTGGGTCCATTGGAGACATAAATATATGGACGAATTTCCTTAGTAATTTCCATTTCTCTTTTTTTTTCAATTCATTTGATCAATTCACATTGTCCTTATATATATATATATATATATATATATATATATATATATATATATATATATATATATATATATATATATATCGCAATATGTATTCTTGTGAATTAATAAAGAACTAAGTCAAAATACAAATACAAGATTTATAATTGAATTTACAATTCAAAGCATTAACATATGTTAATTTTAATTGTTTGATATTCCTGATGATGTTGGTAATGTTAGCCAACGAAAAGCTTTGAATTGTAAATTCAATTATAATTCTTGTATTTGTATTTTGACTAAGTTCTTTATATATATCTTGTTCAAATTTTCATCCACTCAAGTACAAATATTTTTTTAAAAATTGTAGTGGATGTCATTTGATGGTAATACAGTTTTTTCAAATTTAAAATCATTAAATAATGTAATAATGAATTAATTTTAGTTTTACATGGGAGAAAACGTTTCACAAAAGGGGTATGGTATGGAATGAAGTTATTTCGTTCCATTTGTCTTAAAACAAGTGTTAACATATGATTTCGTAAAACAGCTGATTTTATGTTGTAGGTTATGTTATAGAACAGCTGTTTTAACGCATGGGATATGTAACTTTATATAGATTAGTTTAGTTGTTTAATAAAAAGTAACTAAAATAAAATATTAATTTGTAGATCTTAGTAGGGCTTGATTTTTAAAATAAATGTTCATACTTACATGTTTATTTCAATGACTAATGGTTTCTTACTTTCAAATCACGTAGTTTTACGATACATTTTCTGGGTTATGTAATTTTTGTTGTTAGTTAAAAAAAAAGATTTAGAAATTCAAGTGCAAATATTCTACGTATGCTTGGAATTAGAGTTCATGTTAAACCTATTTGATACCGTCGAAAATACGTACCTTTGTAAGGATCCCTAAACACTGTCGACAGATATCCGCATACAGCGTAAGGCAAAGCATACTACAAAGCCGAACTGGGACGGCGATGCGATGCGATGCCAAGCTTGGCAAGGTCTACTAAGCGTTCGCACTGAAGCAGATTTGCTCGTTGTAGGTTTCCTAGCGTTGTAGTGAGAAGTGCTACCATCCTGTTAGTCTCAGTTGCAACGTAGTGCAATAATAACGTCATCAACGTTTGATGATGATGTTATTGTATAGTTCCCCACTTGATGATGAATGTGTGGTAGGAAGAAGGTGATACTGGACTCACAATATCAATAAAGCTTACGAGACTAGGGGACAGTTCGTAACTCTATACGAAAAACTCCGAATTTTTTATAAACGAAAAATAATATTGTTATCAACTGTATTGTTGTGGATATTAGAGTGTTAAAAGCTATATTACACATTGTCGAGCGGCCCATATGTATCCATGTACTTCTTATTAGATTGGTCCCGCAACGGAGGTCTTTCTTCAATCGAACTAATTAATATTTTAATATCAATACTCTATAGTATTTTTGAATTAACAAAATATAAAGAACAAAAGGAACTTGAAACAATAAAGAAACAATATATTGCGTAATGTTTCTCAACTCGCTGGTTTGGAAAAATGAAATAGACAGAACGAAGGCAGAAGCCGCTTGACAGAAAACGCTTGAATTGCCTCAAAACTGTTCGGCACGCCCCGGCGTTGTATGTGAAAGCTCTCATATAAACACTACGTATTTAGTGACCACGAGATTAACGCACGGCTCGGCGTCGCCCGGTCTGGCTTTGGTGTGAAACCCCACTAAGAGACGCCCCAAGAGGCGATTTTATTCCCTTAAGTAGTAACGGCACAAGCAAATGGCTGAACGCACACACAGTGGAGACATCAGCTTATTGGGAGCTACAGCGTCACCGGAAGCGATTCTTAATAACAGTTGGCAATACTGAAACTATACGTTGAGTTTAAGATCACACGTATTATATATTGTTTTTTTTTTCAAATAGTTTTAGATAAAGGTGTGTCAGAGATTGCTTAGAACATTCGATAACATTCCGGTAAATATTCTTTCCTTGTTTGTTAACTAGATAACTTACAAACATTTTGGTGAATCCAGTTAAAAATTTTGGGAAAGTTCACCCCGTTAAAAATTGATCATGAACAAATCATCAAAGTCTCCGAAAAGACGCCAATAGACACCGATAGGGAACATTTTTCTATATAAATAATAAAATTGTCTACAATGTTAGTGGGATGCTTATAATTTTTACAAGCTGTTATTTTCCCCCTAAAATATTTAATATAAATTGTAAACTTAAATACGTACTTACAGTCTAAAGCAAAGGCAGACTTTTTATTTTCCAACAAGGTGTATTTTCCTCTTTTCTCCGTTTTTTTCCCACTGAAAATGATTTGATTTTATTTATATTATAATATATTAAAACTATTTTATTTATATTTTATATTTATAAAAACAAATACGAGCTCAATGTAGGTTTAATGACAGAATATTTGCCTAAAACTAGGACCTTCAGAGACTTAGTAATTTGCTTAGAGAGATTCCTATTTAGTGTGGCTTACACTATTAAATAATTAGCTACAGGCATAAATATAGTTAGAAAAATACTACAAACCATCAATTCAGAAATATTAGTAGCTTACAGTAAACTATTAATTGCGCTATATAGTTTTAGTTATTCATCTCTTTAAAAGAAATGCAGGCCTATGGTTTAAGGTAACATGGTAAAATTTAATACAATTATCGAAATAGTTTTGTTTATTGTAGCAGAAGCTTGTAATCTCTTATTGACGGTCGACAGTTATACTAGTTACAAATAGTTACTATGTAATGATTAGGTTATATTGATTATTACTCATCAATAATATTTTATGGAGTACATATAAATTATAATAGCGGTGATTTAAATTGAATTCTGATGTAATATAGGTTAGTTAGGTTTTCATAATTGAAATTAAATGAATTAATCATGGTGCGTTTTTATATTTTAATCGTACCTATACAGTTCGTTACGCGAAGGGAACACGCATTATTCCCACAATATTAACTATGTAATATTTGCCTATAATGTTTTTAGTTAAATTATTTTACTTTTAAACCATTTATCACAAGAATTTTAAGCACTCCGTGAGAAATACTAGTGAAAAACACTAAAAACGTAAATTGAAATCGGAAATTAAGAAATTGCATTGCCTTCAAATCGACATGTTCTTTCCACAAACCATTCAGTACTATTCTGGGAAGAGTTACTTCCATAAACACGTAGTAATTTGAAGTGTTTTCAAAAGCATGCACTAATTAAAGAAGATCTAAACACTGATTGAAATTTTTTAGCAATGTAAACAGACTGAAAAAATAATTTCAAACCTTCAAATTATCATAATTAAATACAATTTTTGACTTTCGGTCTTCGAAACAAAAACATCTACAGGCAGATAATTTTACTTGACTAAATTTTGTTTTACTTGAGTTGTTTTTATTTATTTTGTAAAGTTTAGTTTTTTTCATTTTTATGATCTTCTACAAATAGTAAATATGAAGTTCTAGATTCACGTTTGAATGGTTTTCCTTACTTAGCTTATCTTATCAAGTCTAGTTTTGTGTAGTCTCGGGAAAAATCTACCACGAAACGTTTATTTCGTTCCTGTATTTTTCTGATCAACGCTCCCTATTTAGGAATTGTTGTAATAAAGATAGTTTTATTCCACGATGAGTGTCACAAATATAAATAAATAACGCAACTAAAAAGTATCAACATTTGTAGTACTCACTCTAAGAGGTAGTCAGCTTTTACATCAAATCTGTTTCCATTCGCTGTGAACTCAAGGTCAACACATTTAATCTTCCTGAAATCGTTTACCAAACTCGCATTTCCCGTTCGGTAGCCAACCTCGTGCCATGCGCCTTCATACTGGAATCGAAAATACCCTTCAAAAACTTTAAATGTCTTTCCATAGTAACTTTTAAAAATTAAAATTTTCAAATAATAATACATCTGGAAAAATGTCCAATTTAAATATGATTATATTATAAATATAATTTTTAACCTTTAACAAGCGGGATATCTAAATAAGTTAGATTTTCGACAAACGCGAGACATTTAGTGTATTAGTAAGCACACTAATAGTAAGTATTAGATGTATTAGTAAGTACTTAGTGTAAGTTAGTCTATTGCGAGATATTTTGGACTGTATTTACAAATTTCGACATCTGTATCATACTAAAGTTTGAAAAATATCACAATGTAAAAACTAACATATATGCACATACGCGCGCGCGCGCTCTCTCTCTCTCACACACACAAACACACACACAAACACACACACACACATTCACTCGTTTGACGTGAGTTCATGGAAATATAGAAACTCTCTATATCCCGAGCGCTCTGTTACTGCATTTTATGTGCTCTTTTGTTCTGTTGTTTAAACATTTGTTACACTGTTGTGGCGCTTTTGTATCTGGCCTCGCATTACACCCAGATTTATGGTTAAAAAATTTTTGTACCCAAAAATGTTGAATCTTCCACTTTGTTTCCTAAAGCTAGAAAAGCGTAGGACATATAGGACGGACCACTTGTCCGTGAACTTGCCCTTGAGACACTACCACTTCTAAAAACATGTTACTAATGCAAGAGTGCGCTATACATCAACAGCTTTATGTAAGAAACGATCAGTCATCGCAAAATTACCGAAGTCTATTATTAGCAACGAATTTGTACATAAAATGACGAGACTAGTAATTCTATAATCACTATAAGTGTTTTTAGAGCCCTTGTTTTTAAGAAAGTTTTTATACTGACCCCCGTTTCGCCTACTACAGTCTCTCAAGGCCAGGTACACGGTTACGTGGTCCGCACTAACTACAGCGTTTGATTATTGTGTGTATTAATTCTTACGTTACTCCACAAAGTTGGAGACATTTGATTCTTCAAGTCATTTAATCGGCATAGTAGAATAGCAAGCTACGCGAACAGTTATACAGTGATATGGGAGTAAAACAATTCAATTATTTAATGATAACCTTTTCGAACCCGACCTTGCGATTATAAATAGTGCAGCTGCAGTGTGGATAAGCGTCCATTATGCAGACCTTGGAAGTTTGTATTAGATTTTGTAAAATAACCTCCAGAACGCGCGAACTACAAATGGATTATAAAATAAAACTTTGGTTCAAGTTGTATGTCTTCATTCTTTATTTATGCATTTTATTTTCAGTACAATACATTTTAAATTTTCCTTATCTGATAGAATTGAAATGAGTTTAAAGATTTCTGAGCACTTTAAATATATATGTTCTTGTAAATATTTGATAATCTTGGTAAGCTAGAAAACCACCTTTTAAATTCGTTTACATATTTGAGTAAGAGTTGATATTTTTGTAATAAATAGCCCACTTACACTTCAACCTAAAACAGAGTTTAACGATTTGAGTCCCAAAATATTATTCATGATTAAAACAGCTTCTCTTTTTCATGAGATTGACTGAAAATGCTCATGATTTGTTTCTAGGCCCGTAAAAAATGCTGTACATAAAATGTTAAAAGAATGTTATTTCACCTATTCAGAATAATGAGTCACATCAGGTATCAAATTTTTCCAATGATTCTCCATGGTAACCCACTTATACAGACACATAAGATCTGTCTATATTTTGTAAAATTTAATAACAGAAAATGTGCGTTTAGGAGTTTTTGTTTAAGGAGCTAAATATATTGTATGGCTGAAAAAGCTTATTAAAATTTTTACTTTTTTTACTATTCAAAATGGCTGTTTTGGGAGTAAAAATAAACACAAAACAAAAAAGTTCAAAACGTTAAACACAGCAGAAATACCCATGAGATACAATTTTTATTTTAACGCTACCAGATATTTCTAATCGTCATTGTCAAGTTTTCACAATATCTGAGTATTAAGAATTCTTTAAAGACTATTTATGTGTCTACAGTTGTGTTTACTACTACCCGTTATTTCTCTAGTAATGTTTTTATAATCAACACTATCTAAATAAAACATTCTAAAATATATAAATTACCTAAAAATATCAAATTATAAATTTCAATAACTCCTTTAAATCGCTATTGATTAGACAAAACAACCTGCGAACTAATGAGGCACTAGCCTCCTGTAAGGTTGCTGTCAAAAACCCCTGGCATTTGATTCCTGATTACGTCAATATATTTGAGATTTTTCATGATTCCTATTGACTAGATATCTTTGAATTTGATTCATAAGTTCAAATTACTACCCTGAAAATTTACTACTAATGGAAAATGTGCAGGTTTTTATATATTTATTCACACCGTTACTCTACGTCCCATGTTTTGTAGTCAGTTGCTATTTTCAGTTTTTGTTAAAATGCTTACCTTTACGAAATCAAAATTTTCCAAGTCTGTGGGCTGCAAACAATTGCGGGCTGTGGCCGAATAAACCAACCCCAACACAAATACAGGTAACAGATGCATCGCCCTGGAACGAAGTCATTTTAAACACAATTAAATTTAAATTAAAACAAAATCCATTATTTGCAGTTTTAAAAACTGTTTTAAACAATTATCTAGAATGAAAATCTTGGAAAATATATATTGATATTAACACAACCACACGGATAATACAAAACCCATAACCAATGCATTACGTAAATACAATTACAGAATAGCCTTCTCCTCACACAACACCCTCAACAAACATTTAAACCCAACACCATAAACAAAGACATTTACAACTCTACTGGCGTACAAACTAACTTCCAGTTAGTGCTCCACTTTCTACATAGGAAAACAGGAAAGTCATTTAACATGGGCTACCAAGAATATATAAAAGCAATCACAAAAAATCTTCAACCAAACTTTGTCAAACACTTCATATTCACATACCAATATTATACAAACTCTAAACTAATAAATTTTACTAAAACAAAAAAAATATAACCAATGCTACACATTTAAATAGTATGAAATATAGAAATAATTCATTCTACACCGAATTACATATAATCAACACCGAATTACATGTAATCAACACCCAATTACATATAATCAACACCGAATTACATATAATCAACACCCAATTACATATAATCAACACCCAATTATATATAATCAACACCGAATTACATATAATCAACACCGAATTACATATAATCAACACCGAATTACATATAATCAACACCCAATCACATATAATCAACACAGAATTACATATAATCAACACCCAATTACATATAATCAACACCCAATCACATATAATCAACACCGAATTACATATAATCAACACCGAATTACATACAATCAACACAGAATTACATATAATCAACACAGAATTACATATAATCAACACAGAATTACATATAATCAACACCCAATTACATATAATCAACACCCAATCACATATAATCAACACCGAATTACATATAATCAACACCGAATCACATATAATCAACACCCAATCACATATAATCAACACCGAATCACATATAATCAACACAGAATTACATATAATCAACACCCAATTACATATAATCAACACCCAATCACATATAATCAACTCCGAATTACATATAATCAACACAGAATTACATATAATCAACACCGAATTACATATAATCAACACCCAATCACATATAATCAACACCGAATTACATATAATCAACACCCAATTACATATAATCAACACCGAATTACATTATAAGTCACAAACACTTTAAAACCTTTGAAAAAGTTCACATAATATATCTATTAACTCCGCACTAATCTTAAACAACCAAGAGGTCAGATCAGAGTTGAGAATGGTGTACCCTTCTCGAAACAGCCGTTCTCAATAATAAACAATGTTAGCGCTACAATAGGCGAGTGTAACAATCAATATATCTTCAACTGTTTCAATGTAAAGCTAATAGCTCAAGTGAAGATTGAATACAAAGTCATTGATTATTTAGAACTTATATTGTCTCATAGTAGCTGGCAGAATACAATGAGGGCCCTAAGAGAAATATCTGTGAGCTCTGTCTAAACAAGGAAGAACATTAAAGGCTCACTCTGGTATCTGCAGTAAATAAGTCTCTTAATGTTATGTATTACCTGTTATATCGTGACCAAAACACAAAGCTGTTCTACGTAGATACGTAGGAGAAGTTATTAGCAAACATAAATTATTCGGTTCTTCTTTTATACATTTTTATTATCTTCGAAGTTTGACTTTTGGTACAAAAATGAGTTTAATTAATATTTCTTTTAATAATTAATTTTTTGTAGACGGTTGAATGTACTGATAGCGTTGTCAATAGATATTAATTACTAAACAGAGTTAAAGAGCTTAAACACGATAGCATATAAATGCTTAACCTACTGTACAGGTCATTGGATAAGTGCAGATCACGTCAATCAAATATTGTTGGCTTTAACTTCCTTTATCTGTTTCTATGGTATTGCGAATAAATAGGAGCATGCACGGTGTGGTTTAGAACGATTGCTACCAAATATCCCTATTCTGTCCCAGGGAAGTTGTCGTTTGGTGTCCTACAAGTTACTAGCTAGTCTGATCACCTTCATCCGTCATTCCTTCGTTCAGAGAAGAATTATGTTTCAATTCTTTGTAAATGTTTTTCCCTCTCCTTAATCAGATTAATTTTGTTCACCTCTTCAGTTTAACAAAACGTTTTTAAAGTTACGTGTTTATTAAAAACGTGTGTTTCAAAATATACTTGTTTTCCCACACTGTTGTTTCTCTGTGAATCATCGACATGCCGATGACGTCATAACGTAATTACACCCACAAAATATAACTACTCATGCATAACTAAGAAACCATAGGAAGTAACTTCACTAAAATAGATTCACTATAGGTTTCATCATTTGATTATTTCATATTACGTATCTTCACTACTTTGGCCATACCATGTTGAATATACCGGTTCTCGTCCGATCACCGAAGTCAAGCAACATTGGGCGTGGTTAGTACTTGGATGGGTGACTTTAAAAACATCTTTAATTCGGAACGACAGCATAACAAAATCTTGCGGTAAAAGTATTTTATTCGAAACTAAAAACCACTGACAACTTGAATTTCGCTCAAAACTTTGACAGCTACTGACTGTGTTAGTTACAAATTACGTTACAGCCATTCAATTACCAAACTGTGTTGCCAGAGGTTTCTCCAGTCCTTCTGCTTTGCTCTGAAGACCCTTCAACCAACTTGAGACATTTTATTTCAAATAAAAAACCAAATCAATTTAACATTTGAACTTTGAATGACCTTTGAGAAATTATTTTTCTGGAAAATAAATTGTGGATGATTTATTACCCTCACCAACATACCAATATATATTTGATCTGAATTTGCAACATTTATAAAGGTTTAGGTTCATTCTCATATGCCTTAAAAGTCAATAAATGTAATAATGAAAACATTTTATAAAAGTTATAAAACACAACTTTCTTTGCAAACACCTTTCTCTCAATATAGGTATTTCCTTTCAAAAGAAAGACCTTATATTCGAATCACGTGCTTAGAGAGTAAGGCGCTGAGAAGTAAAATTGAGTTTCATTAAATAAACAATAGACTTTTCCAGTTTTAAATGTATGTTGGGAAAAGTTACGATGTCCTGGAGAGTTTTTTTTTGACGTCACAGGAAAAGTGAAAATCCTTTCGGTTAAATTAACCCGGTGCAATCCTTTTATTGTACCTGTCTCTCAACCTTAAGGAGCCTGCACATAATTGTATTTTCAAATCTGTATACTAATTGATCATGTTAGGGTATGAATATGTGCCCTACACTAGAAGTGCCCTACACTAGAAGTGCCCTACACTGGAAGTGTCCTACACCAGAAGTGCCCTACACCAGAAGTGCCCTACACTATAAGTGCCCTCACTAGAAGTGCCCTACACTAGAAGTCCCCTACACTAGAAGTGCCCTACACTAGAAGTGCCCTACAAGTGCCCTACACTAGAAGTGCCCTACACTAGAAGTGCCCTATACTAGAAGTGCCCTACACTAGAAGTGCCCTACACTAGAAGTGCCCTACACTAGAAGTGCCCTACACTAGAAGTGCCCTACACTAGAAGTCCCCTACACTAGAAGTGCCCTACACTAGAAGTGCCCTACACTAGAAGTGCCCTACACTAGAAGTGCCCTACACTAGAAGTGCCCTACACTAGAAGTGCCCTACACTAGAAGTGCCCTACACTAGAAGTGCCCTACACTAGAAGTGCCCTACACTAGAAGTGCCCTACACTAGAAGTGCCCTGCACTAGAAGTGCCCTACACTAAAGTGCCCTACACTAGAAACCTCGTGCGATCTCTAAAGGCCAAGTTCACAGTTACGTGGTCGCAATATATGTGCGGGATAAATTTTTCTTATTAGTATGAAGCCACCACATCCACACTAATAGAGTAGAGGTGTAATGGACTCTGGAAATGTTTAATTGAAAGTTAGAATAGAAAGTATAAGATGTAAGTATTTATTATGAAATAAGTTTGAATTGTGTTGTGAGGAAAGGGCTAGGAAAAACTGGCGGGAGACAAACTGGTTAACTGTTAGAAGTTGGGGTAACATCTGGAGCTTGTATCCCAAAGATTGGGACAGTAAGAGTAATCCTGTGGACGTAAAAGTTTGTATGTGTGTCTAAAACGTTTTCACGTACTCGTGTGTAGTTTAACTAGTCACCATAAGTTAAAGGTAAGTAGTGAATTAGTGATACCTATGAGTTGTGCTAGTGAACTCGTGTTTGTTAATTAAAGAATAACGAACTGCTCGGCAAAAGGTAATTAATAGCAAACTGTTTGTGATAGTCCAGCTTCTACCTAAACCTCATGTCTAGTTCATGAAAAACTTTATCAAAAACATTAACAAGCTTACAGTTCCCGTAAAACTAGGGACTATAGACCCCCCTGCCAGTCACCCACAAGTAGAATGACTGAATATAAACTAAAACATAACATAAAGGTAATACCTGGGGGAAGAAACGGCTAAATTTCACAATAGACAATTTTATTGTAGATTAGAATTTTTTTGTATTATCCTGGCAAAAATCCACTACTTACTGATTTATTCAGCTGACGCTTTTCACAATAGGTCAGCGCATTGTTCAATCCTGTGAATCACTTACAAGATTGTTGCTCAAGTCTGTTGTTTTAGTGCCGTTGTTGCTCACACCTGAGCAATAGTCTTGTCAGTGATTCAACGCATTGCATAATGTGCTGACCTAGCGTCAGCTGAATGAATCAGTAAGTAGTGGTTTTTTGCCAAGTTAATACAAAAAAGGGTAATTTATACACAAAAACCTCAAGATTTACAACACAAAAACTGCAAGTTTTATTGTGGGTTACTGTGAGCAAAAGGGGAGGTTTAGAGACGCCATAGGGTAGGAATTTGTCTTAGGGAGTAAAAGATTTCAAAACGTTAAATATTTGTTTAAAGTCACATGGGCAATGAGATTTATATCCAGGATTACTCTCAAAGGCATCTTGGTGCATGGTTGTTACAATATAAGGTACTCAAAGCTTCTACAAGAATTCTATGTGAGGAAAACGAGAAACTTGTGAGAAGCATGGATATTACTTGAATGATATTGATGATCTAAAATTTAGATCCCTTAGCTATTTAGATACCTTATTCTTAATAAAGCAGTTCGTAGTGTTATAGTGTTAATACATTACTCATAGTGTTTCATATACTACTCCTGCTTTACCCGATTCAATGTTTAAATACTTTTAAACAAGACAATTTTCCGAATAAACTCTTATCTAAACACAAAGAGCTTCTGTTGTATCTTGGTATTTAAATTTATTATTATTATTATTAGTTATTATTACTGTCATGGTATAAGTGACTGTGATGTATGGCTATAATGGATTCGAGCTTTATTCTGTTCAGAAAGAAAATCATAATTTTTCATTCTTTTATATTTTTAACTGATGTACATTATATTTGTTTGAGTTTAACTGTTATGACGTCACATGACAACATATTTAACTAAATGCCAACATAATCATATGTTGGAATGTGCAACCATAGATGCATTTCATCTAACTTTAATGCAGGGAGTTTCCTCGATACAGTTGTTTCTCAAGGCTTCTAATTGTAGTTAAAAGCGTATTTATGCTGACAGGCGTGCTTTCAGTTCTGCTCCAGATGTGTAGCCAAAAGTGCATTCTCTTCTAAGGGATGGTTTTTGTGGGTAAAGGGTGAGACATTTCAAAATAGTTTAAATTGAAAACTTTCTACTCTCTTTTTAATTAAAGTGAAATGTCTGGAAACGTTTTTACCAGTTCAGCAAAAACTGGTCGGACAACAAGCGTCAGCACTGTGAGTAGTTTGATTAAATTTGTCGGTTCCTTCAAATAAAACAGAAATAAATTTCCTGAAAAACGAGCTCATTTAGATTCAGTCTCTGCAACTATAGGCTTCAACCCTTTTCCGCTCAGTAGACCGTCGTCTTAGTATATACGGAGACAGCCTTTTTTTTGGAGCCGGTTTTAAATCTTACTTCAACATCTAGTCATGTCATTACTCTCAGAAGAACTATGACTTGGTAAAAATTTTTCTTACGTCCAATACACAACATTGAAATCACTTAAATGATTCAACAATTAAATTATTCAAGTGATTTGTTTGAAGTGGTGTTAGTTTAGTATAGCACAGTGTAGTTGTAGAAAGTTCAGTGAACAAAATCGACACAAAAATGATAAATATTTATAGAACTTTCTAATAAGATTTACTCACAATATTGTTTAAGGGCGTTATTTAAACATGTTATTTAAATTATATATATTTGTTGTATAATTAGTGTTATATAAACTGTGGGGTGCCCAGGATTTCATTAAGGGGCCCAAGAACAACAACAACAACAGGGGGGACAGCAACTCGGTTGTAATATTCCCCCAAAACATTCAAGTTACCTCAATACATACTTGGTTTTACTTTTTAGGGCGCAAACTCCACTGTATATAAGTAAGATAATTGTATCTAGAGCTAGATGGTTTTTCTAGTTCTGTTGAGTATCCTCCATAAATTTTGAACATTTTTTTATTGCCTTTCATACTGATACAAGAGATGCTTTAGAATAATTTTTTATTAATAGCAAGATCATTAGGGGTACAATAATGACGAAAATTAGTTGACGTTTCTAATTGGATTAGCTCACGAGGTTTTTTTATTTCTTAAAGTACTACTTTTTTGTGTCAACTGGATCTAGTTCTAAACCAAGAACTATTAAAGAGAGTTTACTATAAGAGTGTTAAGCACTTGAGTATTACCTTCCATTCTGGAGGCGAACCCCATTTTAAGCACACAGGAGAATAATTGAGAACTTTAACAAATTCCTTGTTCTCCTCAAAACTGATCCTTTACAGTTGAAATCCATTCCTTCAGATCGTTCTCTACAACATCCAGTCAGAGAAGATGTGATGTTACTACATCCCTTAGACCTCCAGGGAGTCATAAGGTAACTCTTCCACCACCTTTACTACACACCACTACCCGTCATCTCCACTATATCTCGCGAGTTTTCCGGACACAGTTTAGTTGCAGCACATTTCTTATGGAGATTTTTTGAGCTACTAATCAAACTGAAAATATCGTGTGTGCGAGATAAGATTTAATATTCTTAGGGATGCAGTTAGTTTTAAAAGCGATTTTATATATTTATAATATTAACACATACTGTATAATAGTAGTCCTATGTACTAAAAATAACAGTGATCTTGTTATTGGCCGTTCTGCGAACATTTCCACACTTATAGCACTTCGTATTTCATCTACTGAAGCGCCTTCATTAGGGCCGCGAGGACAATTGACATCAGAAATGTTTTCTATCTGGGCTAGTACAGACGATCGGCCAAGTGCCAGTTTACGTGTAAATACTTATACTGTCATCACAAAAATCATAAGACTCTGTTATTAGTAATGAAATTATTAAATTTAATAATTGCTTATTAAAATACGACATATTTAGAAATATGTTTTAAATAAAATATCACAAAAAATAAAATATGAAATACATTAAACATTTCTCGAAATATTTTTCTAAATAATTGTTTTACTTTGCATTACCTAAACAAAGTTGGAATAAAAGTATTATTATTACTTTATTAATTAAACGCTAAGAGAGGTTATAATTTCAACCTCTTAGGGTAGATAAGACATTGTATGATTTTGAACCCTGATTCTAAAAACTTGTTTTTACTTACCAGCACCACTAGTTAATAAATAAGATTATTTGATTTGTTAAAGTCCTATGTTTAGTAGGTACATGACGATCTGAAAGCAAGCAATTATTCGAACATCGTCCAGATTAGTCGAATGTTAGTAGAACGGCGAGTAGTGCGGAAACTCTGATCGGATCAAACTGTGTTGCGTAGTTCATTGCACTGTTCAATGGGGTTCTGTTTCTAATTCATAGTTTTAACACTGCTCTGAATTACAATAGTGAACGTTAGTGGTTAGTTTGTGATGTAAGTCAATATTCTCTTACAAAATATCCCCGTGGACAAAAGTTGTAATTAAAATCTTGACAACATAATCACCGCGAACAAAAACACACCACCAGAATTCTAATCTATGCCATCTAATCAATTCTTTCCGGTGTTTATCCATCATCTTCATATTATCAATATTCTACTTATTCTATCCATTTGTTTGTAAAACGTGGTTAAAAAGAGGATTTATAATAATAAAATCAAAGTTAAAAAAATCCACATGATCGACATTGATTCAGTCACGTGTAATACTGTTTCAGAAGTTCCAAAGTTGATTAATTTTTTTCAACTTCAAATAATGTACTAAATTTTTGAGCTATTAAACATGCTGAAAATTCGTCTTGTTCTCAGTTACTTTTAAGGATTTGCTTTTTATTAACTTCTATAAAGAATCTGCTTTATTCAAACTAGTAAAGGTAGATGCTTTTACCAGGTTGAAGGTAAGTGGCTGCGAACTATCCTGCTCTCAGTGGCGTAGCCAGAGGGTACACAGGGGGCACCAAAGCAAATAATTTTTACAAAAACGTATTAAGTTATAAAATAGCGTTACTTTTTTAGCAAAACAGCTTCCGGACGACCGAACAATTGTGTTATTTTAAGTGGCGAAATAGCATAAAATATGATTTATAGAGAAAACATGTTCAAAATATCCTCAGGAAGGTTCCAACCACCTGACGCCCCAGGTCGTGCCACCCCAAAACATCGTGCTGGCTACACCACTGCCTGTTCTAAACTGTATACAATCTATACTAGTCATTATTTCGTCTATAATTTATTATTTCTTTAGTAATGACACTGTCGCCTTTTTTAATTGAAGATAATTTATAAAGGAAATAAATATCATTGTGCGCTTGTGTGCCAATATGGTAGGACGCCAACCTAACCAAAGGCAGAAGTCCTTGTAAGAGAGAACGACCAGAGGCGTAGCCAGGAGGATGGTTGGGGAGGGCACGACCCGGGAGGTCAGGGTTTGGAACCTCCTTGGGGAAATTAAAAAAAAAAATTATCTCTAGAAATAATATTTTTTTGCAAATTTGGCACTTGAAATTACACAATTGTTAGGTGGCCTATAAACTGTTTTGTTAAAAACCTAGCGCTGTTTCATATTTTAAAATATATTTTGCTAAAACTAATTGGTTTTGGCTTGGTCCCCCTTGGCTACGATATTGGGAACGAGTATAACTTATTCATATTAAATTGCTAGCCCACACGTCTAACCCACTAAGAGTACGGTTTAAAAAACACATTGCAAAATATCTGTACAGTAAAGTTGGATTGCTTGAAGTTCTGCCCGTAAACGGTAAACCTCCGAGGTCATTATGAATGGGGCAACGGATTCCATCTCTCGTTCCCCAGGGACTACAAAATCTACGTCCAGCTATGAAACAGTTTACTAGTTCAACATTGCTTCTGGCATTTTGATATTTCATGAGGTGAATTTAAACCAGATCCGACGCTATTCCCACCACTGTGTGAGACGTCGTCTGCTGTTTATACTCGTACAGTGTAACCTTAACACAGTAGAGATAATAAACCAAATATTTATACAATGTACATTAATAACTTAACTATGCACACTCTGAAGTTACGATTGTGACGTAGGTAATAATTAAATAATAACCTTCGACAATTCCCAATCAATAATTATAAATTTCGTTATCATTATCAGTGAGTACAGCTAGAACAATACTTAAACTATGATTGAGCTTAGGTGACTCAGTTATAGTATAGATACTATAATGAGCTACAATAAGAGTATATTCATTGAATTACAGTTTAGAAAATGAGTAAACTACTCTAACCAATAGTTTAGTAGTAGGTCTACCATATTATCTATATTTACTTATGATGATGACTTTTAATTAATAACGCGTTTTATTAACACACTATTGAATAATGTTCGCGTTTGTTTTTACTCAATTCCTTCTATTAGTTCACATTCTCCTTAATTTTATCTTGAACAAAATTCAATCGTTAATTACATACGTTTTTATTCATCCAATCAAGTTCAAATGTATGTTTTTTAACCTGTAGTGGACACCACTCGATGTTAATACAGTAAAATATTTATTTATTCATTATATTGAAACATTAATGTATCTGTCGGATCCGAACTAAGAACTACAAGTTTGAAAACCAGCACTTTAGCAATGAGACAACTTTTCCAGAGCTAGAAATTATTACTTAAAGATCTTTATGTAAAGAGAAGGGTTCTTTGCAGTAGTGAAGCATTTTGAGAGGTGGATAGAATAAAAAGTTGTAGACCACCACCAGCTTCTTAAACTATAAATGAAAAAAAAACTAATAAATAGTAACAAATATAACAGTCCAACACCATATACTGTATAGAGAAGGAAATGAAAAATTTGCAAGAAAATGTATTTTCTATTCCCCCACTTAATATTGTGATTCTGTCTTATGTATATACATATTTATAATAATTGTAATTAAAAAAAGTTACCAAAATTTAAAAAAAATTTGTCGACTTCAGTAGAAATTACCTTGAATTTTTTTTTCTATTTGCTTGTTTGACTAATGAATATGTTGGTTTCCTCTTTGCCATTAGTAGTACGACAAAATCTTTGTTTTTCGTTTGTCTGTAAATGTTTATTCATATTTCTCTTAAATATATTTGTGCATTAATTAACCATATACGATTTAGTACAATTAATTAACTAATCTAAAGTGCTTTTCACACCCTAATCTGCAGTTTATAAAAATTTGCACAAGATCTTTTGGAAATAGGTTTAAAAGCGACTGAAATCATAAATGACAGAATCGAATCAAGAATGAATAAATCAATTCGTTTTGCATATGGTTTACCTAATTCGCGAGTTGAATCATTAATGAGTTCAACAGAACTCCGTTTTCTTTAAGCTAGCCAGTTGAATGAAAAAGCTTATTTCTGCTTGTCGTCCTGTCAAAATGTCGTACTGGTTGCGTTATTTCATGCGCTAAACTGGATGTGACATATAGTTGTGTGATATGTATATTTGGTTTAACATATGTTTGTAATAATTCGTATGAAATTCTATTTAGGTAAAACTAAAATATCTGAATATCAGGCTTTCAATATTTAAAGTACGTTTTAAGTTAATGTAATATTAAAAACTTTATTTTTAATAAAATATTATTTATTGTTGTATAAAAATGTTTTGATCAAACACCTTTAATTATTGACAGTCGCTTTGTGATATAGGCTGGAGGCTGTTAGCAGGTGTTTGCAGTTTGTCTTGTAAACATTTCTTCACATCCTCATTGGCAATGAGTTCACCGTAAGATGAGCGATCCCTCCCCAAGAGTACTGTATATTCTGAAATAACGACATTCTTTGAATCCTTTGAAAAATAATTGAAAAAAATAATATTTATTATAAATGTTACTAACACAGTTAATTTACATTTTAAAGGCTGTAATAAGAAATTTATCGACACTACAGCTTTCAAATCAAACGTAAAAATAACTTTGATGTTTAAACGAAAACTTCAAATAAGGGATTTTAAAGTGAACAAATAGATATTTAAAGTATATCCGCTACTTAGCATTTTAATGTCACGTTTATAACCTAGTTCGTATTCATTACTTTATAACCAGGAATCAGGTGAACAACACAAAACCTTAGCACACATTTCAATTTTTGTCTACTGTATTTCGTTTAGTCTTGATAATGGACAAAGAGTAACTGAAATTTCCCCAAAAGTCGATGACAAAATATTTTAAATTAAATACCTAATTACACAAAAAATGCATAGTAGGTAATAAGTACTCAGAAACCTCTCACCCACAACACTATTTCATTTTACCCTTATGTACATTTCAGTTACCAAGTAACTATCTTCAGATGGATAACATACAAAGACTCCTTCATACATAGTCTTTGTATGTTATTCCTCTCAGGATGCTTACTTGGTAACTGAAATGTACATAAGGGTAAAATAAAATGTGAGGTTAAGAGGTTTTTCACTATTTATTATTAATAATCAACCACAGTGTATTCCTAATAAATAGTAAATACAGTAGGTGATTAACTTTTAAAGAGATGCAAAAATTAAGATCATCAATTTTTTAATAATACTAATTCTGTGAATTGAGTAAAATATAAACTAAAGAGAAAATTTTCACATAAGAGACAAATTTTAAACTAAAGAGAGAATGTGTTCAGTTTCCAGAAATATTAAGTTTAAGTTTGCGGAATGTGTTTTAACTCTTATCACAAAGACATGTAAACGTATCACAAGTGTGAATAAGTGGGTTTGTAAAATTTTGAATATACTGTAGGAGTAAAGTGTGAATATATTTTATCTCTGATACAGTAATATTTATGCTGTAAATATACATCCCGGAGACAATAAACATGACTTTCCCAATGCAGCATTGTCTTAGTTCCGATAAACTACGAGTGTAGAAAATATACTTGTGCTTTTCTGTATACAAATCTAGGTTTTCTCTTTCAGTAATCGAATTGTCAAGTTTATTACCCAAATTGGAGACAGTAATTCTAATATTTAAAAAATAATTTAAATACCGCAAAAGTGTTATTAATATATATATATATATATATATATATATATATATATATATATATATATACAGTGCATGTAGTTTACATGGTCATATAATTAAAAATTAAAAAAATACAGCCTATATAGGGGGCGCAGTTTACGGCATTAGCATCTAGAAAGTCCTAACCAAGCCTATGGTTATATATTGACAATTACTCAGATATCTAATAATAATGTATTATACTTGTGATCATTAATATCATATGACTAAACAGCTTTTGTTAAACATCAATATTCTTGGAATATTACCTGAGCAGTGTCCGGCATCATACTGAGCCCCGGAATAGTAGACGGCATAGGTGGTGTAATCTGTGCACATGATCTTGTACAAGTAGTCCTTATACTCAGGCTCTTCTGGAACTGTGAGAGGTTTATAATGGTTAGTTTAGTAGATACTTGGTTTTATGTTCTTTGAGTTTACCCCAAAAGGTATAAAAACGCTCAATCACAAATGAAGAGTTGAAATATAAGTAATTTGCAGCTCGTGTAAAAGGTGTTAATAAACCTATTTCCTAAAATATTACTTTACAGATTGTTCTTATTCTTTATTAAATTTTCCCTCCGAACATTCCCCGCACCCTCGTGCACCCTCGTCCCTCAGAGGGACGCTGGGATATCTTTTAGTTCCGCTTCAAGCATTCTTTCTGAGTACATTTGAATGAATTTTATATTATTCTTTACTAAATCCAACCTCACAAAACTGTTTTTCAGCGAACTTGATAACTTACCCTTCACGAAAGTGACGAGCTACAGAGGTTCCTGTGTAAAATTGTCTAATGTAGCCTACGACATATGTGTTGTAATTAATCTATAGCTTATGAACTTGTTATTAGCTTTACCTAGAATTAATTAGGACTCTTAAACAAAAGCACAATTATTTGTAATCTCTAATTTCATTGGTCGTGGGTAGTTGTTTATTCACAGGAAGGTATTCTTAAAATATTTATGTAAGCAAAACAACTCTTAAATCCTAAGAAAAATAATTTCCTAAATTGAGGCTCCAGAGATGCTGAACTTGTAAGTAATTTCCCTCAAACGTAGTCCTATAACTTAAACTAATGGAACGTGACGTATTATTGTAGCTACTTTAGTTCTTGTACCGCTACGTTTAGATTTAGGCAAGAAGAAATTACGTCACTAGGAGACTTTAACGAACGAATAAGAAGTATTCCTAAGCAAGTTCTGAGTAAAGCAGTCTCTCTAGAAGTCGTAACTATAAATTCAATTGAGTGTCTTCACCACAGAACTCCGCCAGTCACAAGAGACCTTTGGCTTGTCCTTTATCGTTTTATTGCTTTGATTCAACGACAAATAAGTTTGTAAGCGCAGAAATGGGTTTGAAACAATTCCCAACTTGGTTAACTTTTGAGTGGTTTTTCGTTTCATAAGTATTTCTTTATTGAGTCAACGCAAGTACAGTTTATGCTTTCGTACGGTATACACGCTTTAATTTTATTTTACATTGTCACTAAATACCTTTTCTTCTATTTATTTAACTACTATTTACCACTATGCAATTCATAATTGCATAAGATCACCTTTGTAACATTGATTGCATTCATTTCTCTACAATAATATTTCGTTGAAACGTATCTTTTAAAATATATTATTCTTGCATTGCTTGAACCATTGTACAACTAATCTAAATGTATATGCAAGAATCGTTGTTCTAAGTGACTGATTGAGATTTAATGTAGAGTCGAAACTATAAAAGATAGAGACTTGAAACTTTCAGGGTACATTCCTGAAAGGATTTGGTAAAATGTTAATTTTAAGGGCTAAAAATTGTAAAATTCCGAGGAAACTAAACAAGTTTCATATGAAATGTACAGAGAAATTTCAGAGACTATGCCTGTTTTATAATTAGTATAACGTCTTACGAGAAAACAGGCCAGCACCAGATGTTTAGATTCAATGGGCGGGTTATGTAAATTTATATATATTTTTCAATTGTTCTGCTCAGGTTCACATTTTTAATACTTAAAGAAAACTAATTACAAATAATTGTAAGCTATATATACATGTATATTTGTAATATGTTTTAAATTCGAATTTAACATACTTTGAATTGTAAAAATCTGAAAATATTTATTACATTTTTGATACGTAGGTGTCTCTAGAGTTAATTTCTTCAAAACATTTAGTAATATTATCTCCGACTGGAAAAACAACTAATATAGCTTACAGAAAACTTCTATATAGAAATTATTTGTATTATTAAAAAAACATTAAGTTTATTATCTACATAATTTAAAAAATTTCTAATCATTACCGAATAAAAATAAATATACTATGTAGTTTTAAGCACGACTACCTTCGAGCCCGTCTACATAGAATCGGTCTAGCATATGAAGACACATTTCCCCTGTGCCAAGTAGGAAGAATGAACAGCGAACATCTCTTCCTATGTCCCCAGCTACAGTCAACACCGCAGAATATAGTCAGTCTATATTGGAAGGCTCGACGTCGAATCGCAGAACAGCCACGGATGGTCGTTGGATAAAGTAAAGTAGGCAGACAGCCACGGATGGGCGTTGGATAAAGTAAAGTAGGCAGACAGCCACGGATGGGCGTTGGATAAAGTAAAGTAGGCAGACAGCCACGGATGGTCGTTGGATAAAGTAAAGTAGGCAGACAACCACGGATGGGCGTTGGATAAAGTAAAGTAGGCAGACAGCCACAGATGGGCGTTGGATAAAGTAAAGTAGGCAGACAGCCACGGATGGGCGTTGGATAAAGTAAAGTATGCAGACAACCACGGATGGGCGTTGGATAAAGTAAAGTAGGCAGACAACCACGGATGGGCGTTGGATAAAGTAAAGTAGGCAGACAGCCACAGATGGGCGTTGGATAAAGTAAAGTAGGCAGACAGCCACGGATGGGCGTTGGATAAAGTAAAGTAGGCAGACAACCACGGATGGGCGTTGGATAAAGTAAAGTAGGCAGACAGCCACGGATGGACGTTGGATAAAGTAAAGTAGGCAGACAGCCACGGATGGGCGTTGGATAAAGTAAAGTAGGCAGACAGCCACGGATGGGCGTTGGATAAAGTAAAGTAGGCAGACAGCCACGGATGGGCGTTGGATAAAGTAAAGTAGGCAGACAGCCACGGATGGGCGTTGGGTAAAGTAAAGTAGGCAGAATAGCCACGGATGGACGTTGGATAAAGTAAAGTAGGCAGAACAGCCACGGATGGGCGTTGGATAAAGGAAGTAAGTGTGTAGTTTTAAGCAAAATATTTATTGTAATAATAAAATACTTTCGAAAATTAAAAAAAAAATTGGATTTCAAAATAGTGAATTACTAACAAAATCTATACCATTTATAAATTTTTTTTTTTGAAACATTTTACGAGAATCACAATAAGTTGGAATAACGAACATAACAGAATAAAACAATAAACATTTGTATAAAATATCTGACGTTACTGTATCATGAAAATAAAAATCGGTTTTAAACATTTGTGTAATAACTAACACGCTATTATAACGTTGTATTTAAATGCCATAATCGTTATCTATTTATAGTTGTTTTAGATTTATTACGATTTTTAATATTAGTTTAAAATAACAGTAAAACTTTGTTACTGGATTCAGAAGTTCAATATCAACAGCAATACCTATCTGGAAAGAAAAGTCCAACACAACTTTAATGATAGCTACGCAGCTTCTTCTCATTAAACTCCTTACTTAGTGGTAATTTTATGTAAGATTAATTAATAAATGGTTTCTGTCCTCAAGTTATAAACATAATCTTACGTATCTTAAATTTACCACAAAAGAATTATTACAGATTAGTTTTTTTTACTTACAGAAGATGGAAAAGAATGAGTTTTTGTTTGCAATCAGTTCGTATTTTCCAGTTTCTTCTTTTTTTTCACCACTGAAAAAATGTATATTTGTTAATGTTTCCAGTTCAGTAATAATGCGACAACAGGATGTAATGTCTTTATCTGTCAAAGTAAAGGTGTAGTTCCGCCTGGTACACGAAATCTAATTCTTGTAAATATAAAGATTGTTATACTTTTTAATTTATATGATTTCAACAGATATTCTTCTAACTTAAAACGTAAAAGTATTAATTTAAAATTCTTAAATTTAAGGAAATAATTTTACATTCTTAAAATTATGTTAAAATTCTTTTTAATATTATAATTAAAATGTACTTAACTAAGCAAATACGTAATGGCTTACTTGCTGATGTGTTTCAAAACATTCCTTCCTTTTACGAAGCTAACCCTCTACTAACAGCATCGTGTTAGGTACAAAGCCTGTAACGAGATAGATTTATGACTGTGGGATGGGGTGGGTTATTTTGGTTGTGTCATGCAATGGAAAAGGCTATTGGCTTCAAAATGTGTGTGATCATTTAATATGTTTTCTTTATC
>JBAIZL010000008.1:56876297-56886297 GCA_036971475.1 Prosapia bicincta | reverse complement strand
CGGGGTTAATAAGAAAGTTTATAGTGTTCAAATATTAGCACTGATGAAGGTGACATTGTCGTCGAAACTAGTCAGATTGCTTTAATAAACTAGCGTGTAGTGATATTTAGAGTAAACTTTTAATTTTTACCGTTGTGAATTGTTCTCACTAGGTAAGCTCTAATTAACTCGAAGATATAATTATTTTATAATAATTAACAAACTAAATTTTAAATGTGAAACGAACATCATGATAAAACTAACACCAATTATATAAACTTGTAAGGTTATAGTAGTAAAACATTCAATTAAAACGAAAAAGTAAACTAATTTCAAAGCTAAGTATCATATAGCAATGAACATATAAACAAAAACTCATAGACGTACAAGCAGCCAGACAGGGCGAAAATTATAATCCAGACAGACTCTAGATAGACTTCACCAATGTTGTGAGTCCTGCCTATAACTACATTTAACTGACGTAAAGAAAGTGAGCCTCTAAGTACAAAGACGTTTGTCAGACCAGTGAGAAGTTAGGTTTTTAATAACATCTTAGCTAACGATCAGGTATTCCCAAACTACGATACATTGCACACCACCTCCAGTTCCCGCCGGATCTCTGCTTTTCCGTTCTTATTTCACTTATATTTGACCCATCCTGCCCGATTCGTACTCCTACACGGAAATACCCACACTTGCTTTACATATGACCTTAGGATCTTAGACATACAACTCCCTCTCTCTACGTAGTCCCTCACGTGCTATATCTTACTATGCTAATCGCTTTTACATACGTATCATGAATAAAATAACAATTTTAGAGTTCGGTCAGTTTTGACGTGACAGATTTGTATATCAACTTTCTGCAACAGACTTTGTTACAATGACCTCAATCAAAATCCGTGATGAGTTTCTGCATCACATTTTACTTCAGTTATAATCTCGAATTTGGTTTTGTATCTATTACTTCGAAATATTGCATTTGTTAACTTATTGTAATCCCAACTCACCTTCTTCATGTCGAAACTGCCCATGTCGGTTGGCAGCAGGCAATCGCGGGCTGTGACCGCATAAGCCAGGCCCAGCACGAACAACAACTGCACGTACATTTTTCTGAAACAAATAAATTGCCAGTTAAAACATGTTTAAAGCAGCCAAAACAACAATGTACAAATGCCTATACTTTTCACGATGTCAGAATTTTAAAGTACGTTTAAAGCATTATTTGAGTAAATTCAAAGATGGCCGGGTTATGGAAATTGGGAAAATTCTTTACCCAATTACAGGTGTTGAACTTAACCAAGAAAATATTTTCCCTACAAAGTTAGATGCAATTACCTTTAATTTATTTTAATTTAATTTACAGGATCAAATACGCGCATACGCACTCTCTCTCTCTCTCTCTAAATGTGTGTGTGTGTGTGTGTGTGTGTGTGTGTGTGTGTGAGAGAGAAATGAAGAAGAAAGAGGGAGAGAGAGAGAGAGAAAGAGAGAGAGTGGGGAGAAGATTGTATTAACGTTATTGCCTCTATTGTATGTGAATGGGAAGGTGAAAGAAAATAAACATCCTTCTGAAAGATGAGATAAAATAATTGTACAACTATACCTTATCTCTACCCATTGAATGATTAATGTATTTACTGTATGTCCTTGGGAGTGCAAGGGGTGAACGAAGAAGAGGCTAGTATTTTATTGAATAATTCAATGTTATAAGAAATATTATATAATTATAATAATTATTAGTAGTAGTTCATTATATTTTTAATCATACAAATTTATTTTTTATTCCTTTTTTAAATTGTAGAAATATAATTATACCGTTTTAAAAATAAATTTTATGTGGAATACATACCTTGTGTAATATTTAGACAAGTTCCAACTGTGCACGGCTTCGTGCTTTTCAGACTCTTTTATAAGATTCTTTTATCTTTTGTTTGACTTTTGTTGCAAGAGTATTTTTACCTTTTTTTCACTTATATAAATAGGAAGTGTGTGCGAAGTAGGGTTTATCATTGAACTGCTAAACACCCGATAAGTCCTAACCTGAGCAACAGTTCACCGGATAATACCATTGCAAAATATAATTGGTAATATTGATAAGATATCATATCTTTAAGCTGAACTCCTTTTATAACTAACACAATTTTACAATCTACATTCTTTAAAAATTATTTATAATTTTAACAAAGGGTTAATTACAAGTTTAGAGTTTAATTTACTTTTTTTTAACCGAGAAATCACTGAAACGCTATTTCAAGAGTTCACTGTAGCTTTAGTTTCAAACTAATAACATTTTGTACAAGCGATATTATTAGACGTGCACAGCTTTAGTGGTCCCCATTATGCCTCACTGTAACTGTCAGGAAGTAAACAAAGACATTGTACGCCTTCTATGGTCCCCATTCTGACTCACTGTAACCACCCCGATTGCTATTTTAGTCAGGAAGTAAACAAAGAAATTTTACGCCTTCAATGGTCCCCATTCTGACTCACTGTAACCATCTTGATTGCTATTTTAGTCAGGAAGTAAACAAAGAAATTGTACGCCTTCTATGGTCCCCATTCTGACTCACTGTAACCACCCCGATTGCTATTTTAGTCAGGAAGTAAACAAAGAAATTGTACGCCTTCTATGGTCCCCATTCGGACTCACTGTAACCACCCCATTTGCTATTTTATTCAGGTAGTAAACAAAGAAATTTTGTGCCTTCAATGGTCCCCATTCTGACTCACTGTAACCATTATGATTGCTATTTTAGTCAGGAAGTAAACAAAGAAATTTTACGCCTTCAATGGTCCCCATTCTGACTCACTGTAACCATCCCGATTGCTATTTTATTCAGGTAGTAAACAAAGACATTTTGCGCCTTCAATGGTCCCCATTCTGACTCACTGTAACCATCCCGATTGCTATTTTAGTCAGGAAGTAAACAAAGAAATTGTACGCCTTCTATGGTCCCCATTCTGACTCACTGTAACCACCCCGATTGCTATTTTATTCAGGTAGTAAACAAAGAAATTTTACGCCTTCAATGGTCCCCATTCTGACTCACTGTAACCATCCCGATTGCTATTTTAGTCAGGAAGTAAACAAAGAAATTTTACGCCTTCAATGGTCCCCATTCTGACTCACTGTAACCATCTTGATTGCTATTTTAGTCAGGAAGTAAACAAAGAAATTGTACTCCTTCTATTGTCCCCATTCTGACTCACTGTAACTACCCCGATTGCTATTTTATTCAGGTAGTAAACAAAGAAATTTTGCGCCTTCAATGGTCCCCAAACTGACTCACTGTAACCATCCCAATTGCTATTTTATTCAGGTAATAAACAAAGAAATTGTACGCCTTCAATGGTCCCCATTCTGACTCACTGTAACCATTCCGATTGCTATTTTAGTCAGGAAGTAAACAAAGAAATTTTACGCCTTCAATGGTCCCTATTCTGACTCACTGTAACCATCCCGATTGCTATTTTAGTCAGGAAGTAAACAAAGAAATTTTACGCCTTCAATGGTCCCCATTCTGACTCACTGTAACCATCTTGATTGCTATTTTAGTCAGGAAGTAAACAAAGAAATTGTACGCCTTCTATGGTCCCCATTCTGACTCACTGTAACCACCCCGATTGCTATTTTATTCAGGTAGTAAACAAAGAAATTTTGCGCCTTCAATGGTCCCCATTCTGACTCACTGTAACCATCCCGATTGCTATTTTAGTTGGGAACTAAACAAAGACATTTTCTAACTTAAGCGTTTCTACTTTCGCTACAACTTAAAATAAAACTGTTATGTTAAACCCGAAGTTTCGAAAAACACCTATATTTATTCCATACTTTTTAACTTGGTACAGTTATAAACCTACCAAATAACGGTGGATCGTGTTTCTGTGCTAATATTTCTATACAAATGTTGAGCTTTGTCCTAACTACGATATAAAAACTGTAAGTTACAAGATTTTGAAAAATGACAGAGACGTAAAGTAATAATTACGTCATTTTCGTATTACTATTCATTACTACGTGGCGCCATTTCCCCCCACTAAATTGCCCACTTCTGTCTTGTACTTATTTCTTGGGAAAAAATTTTGATAAAGCTTTCGTGAGATCTAACGCATCACATCTGATTCTTAAAATTAATTACATCTCTAAGCTGTGTGTCTCCATCTAATTACACTTACATAACTTTAAATTATAAATCGCATAATCTGTAAATTATGAGATCACACAGTAAATTCGTTAGATAGACAGGCTAGTGAATGGATTATTGATTTATAAAACAAAACTTTCAATGGCTCAACTCCGGCAGTACTACTGAATATATAGCACTTTTAGGCCCAGGTCGTCTCAGTACCTAGGATCTTTAGTACGATATTATTGGACACTAAACATAGTGATGCCCAGATTAACTTTCCTGACTACCGTAAGGATCAAGCAAGAAAGCAAAAGTCTGCTTTTATCTTTAACCATGTCCACGAAATAATTGATAATTAAACATTGTAATAATGTATTAGTAATTAAAATTTTAAAAATTTGATATATTTCAATATAAAGATTTAATTCATGAAAATAAAGTTATATCTTTGTGGCTGTGAATTATCGTTGTTTATAAGATTATTATTTAAAACGTTTGAGATCAATGTTTACCTATCTCAGATAATTTTAATGGTATTCCATTATGTTCTAGATATACAAAAATAAGGTCATTTCTTTGTAAGAGATGTTTTTGTAACTAAAAAGGGAGATAATACTGACTTCAAGTTAGCTATTTATTATTGAATGGTAATTATTTCGCTCTTCTTAAAGTCAGTATTTACTTTAAAAAAAAAACTTGAGTAGTTTTTTGAAGTAAAATGTTTGTTCGAATTTTCTTACGCATAAAAAAACTTAACAAAGTTAAAAGAAAATAATTGGCTACAGTATATGTCAACCTTGTTTATAGTTTAAATTTATTTGTCTCCTTCAAATAAAATGAAGAAAATTTGCCGGGGGAAACGAGCCTATTTACATTCAACCCCCGCAACGATGAGTTTGAACCCTTCCCGTCTTATAAGACTGACGCCGATTCAAGTATCTCCAGAGAGCTGTTGCGGAGCAGGTTTTAAATTTTACTTAACCTTTCCTCAGCGTCTACAAATGTTATTTCTCTCGATTTTTCGAGTAAAGATTTAGACATGGTAAATATTTATCTTCCTCTTTGGGCCAAAGTGCACTCAAATTCACTTGCATGGCTAAGTTATAAATATTCCTGTACTGTCACGTTCCTGTATAATTATCCCTTTATCCAGAGACATTTAACTATAACGGACACAAAAACAACGAGGAATACATAAGGCTTCAGGAATCTCACACAAGTGTTTACCTTTTTAACCCTAGATTACTTATGTCTACATTTTGTCTTAAGATTATTTATGAATCGTCAAGTCACTCTCTAGATAGTTGCGTTTCGCCGTTTGTTTTTACCATTAAAATGTTGAAAGTTTGTCTAATATTTTTCATACTGATACTAATGACTATTCAGACTCTTAGATCTACGGACCTTCAGAATAATGAATGATATAATCCTTATCACCCTCCAAGATCCTTACATCCTTCACGTTATGTTTACATTATGCTGAATCCCCATTAAACGCTATTTTATGACAAGGAACAGTTTTCATCAGGCGTCAAATTTTATATGTATTTATTCCTTCATGCTACTTAAAAAATATGAATTATTATTACACTTTAGCTATTACTTGATTATTACCAGACTTTTTGTTAACTAAAAGTTGTTAAATTGTTAACTTACACTTGCAGGAAACGTTTTCGTCTTACGACTTCTTCACCCTCGTATTTTTGCCGCTAGGAATGCTGCAGTTGCGCTTTCTTGGTACCATTATTTTGAAAGTTAGAAATGATGTGATCGAAGAGTATGTGTGATCTGTGCCGTGTTTCTTCATTTAAGATGTCAATTTTATGTGTGTTGCTATGTCTATATATTTCATAATGTTCTATTGTGTTTAATTTATGGCCTTTGTTGCATGTGTGGAGGATGCTCATGTTATTTTCCATACTTTTGCATGAGTGTTTAGTGTGCATGAGGTGATTTGCGAAGGTGGATTCAATAGTACTGTGCAGTGCGCTTTTGTGTTCTTTATATCTTTCGGCGAAAGATCTGCTTGTTTGTCCAATATAGAACTTATTGCAGTTGTTGCATTTTAGTTTGTATACTCCTGGGTTATTGTATGTGTTGGTATTGTTATTAATGCTGTGTCTGATTGCTGTTTGGTTTTTATTTGTTGTTCAGTAAGCTACATTGGTATCCTACTTTTTTGAATTGATGTGCTATTTTATTTGTGATTTTGTTTATGTATGTGAGGGTGATGAATTTGTTTGTGTTCAAACAACAATAATAATATTTATATATATTAAACAATATACTTAAATTTTAGCCCTGAGTGGTTGCCCTGTTTAGAGTCATGTGCCCTTTTTTACTTGTGTTCGAATGAGTAAACCTTTTGCAAATCAAAACTTCCCAGCTGTTATCAACTGTGGTAGAATAAACCAACTCCAGCAGTAATACTGATAACATGTACATTGTTCTGCAACAAACCATTGTAAATATAATTAATTTTGTTGTATAATCTAAAAAGTAAACACGTAAAAATGATCTAAAAAATTGTACAGCCTCTTATTAACTGACAGTGTGTTGAAGCTAAAAAAAGGCTTTGAAAAATATCTCTAAGAACTCGAAAAACATTTGAGAACTAGAAATTAAACATTTGAGTTGCTTTCTAGAGTAAAGGGAACTATTATAACATGAGGTCGTACCTATCACATCCTGAGTTAAACCTGCAGGTGTTATACGTAGGGGAGTAGGTGATCTTAGCTGTTCTACGTAAGCAAGTAGGTGATGTTAGCTAATCTACGTAGGCCAGTAGATGATGTTAGCTAATCTACTTAGGCCAGTAGGTGATGTTAACTGTCTTAATCAATTCTGTTCTTTTATTCTCTTTGATTATCTTCAAGGTCTCTAACTTTTTTTATAATTTTGCAGTTTTTTGTTAATAAACTGTTGAATGTATGTTCAGCGTCATTACTAAATAGATTTAAAGAGTTTAACCTTGATATTCAGTCATTATTGGTTACTTCATTGTCATCGGGAATACTTTAGAAAAATATTTCCACTTTGTATATTTTAAAATTTTCATTAGTTGCTATTGTTATAGTATGCTTGTATTGTATATAAATAAAAAAAAGAAATTATTTATTTTTTCTTAGCTTTATCCGAATTACTAATTGTTTTGATAAATATATTGCTATTTCTGATTATTTTTGTGGTATTGGGGTTTTTCCAATATTTTCATTGTAATTATTGTACCACTATGCTCTGATATTGTGTAGTAAATAATTTCAATTAAACAACTAGTTTTTTTTGTAAAACTTTGTGGATTTTATGTTATGATAAAATAGGATCTAACAACGGGAATGTGATGGATTTTGATTTTTGGATAGGTTTCAGGGTAAATGATATTGCAATAATAATAATAATAATAATGTATCCAGCGGTGAAGAAAATCCCAAAAAACATGGGACGAATAATAAGACTAGCAATATCCCTTCCCCCAATAAAATACAAATAGTACGCACTTCACTTACAATACAAGAATTTTTATAAGCTTATGAAATCAAAACGAAGTTATAAAAACGCTATATAAAATTGCATTAAGTTATAGTTCACTACATTTTAGTTACTAGGTATCATGTTAGGGTAGATTTGCGTTTTTACAGTAGTTTTTACTTTAATCTTTAACTACCGTCGCGTCGTGCAATTTCTGTCACATTACTACCGCCGTTGTACCTCACAGGCACGAAAGGCCTAAGTGGGATTTATTGTGTGCTTTAACAATTTATCTTCCAATTACTTTATAAAAATGGTTTTTGAATATATTCAGATTGCAAGTGACCAGAGGAAACATAATTTTATGAGATCAGTTACGTTTTATTTATTAATTGAAAACTGTAGTCTTACATTATGCAGATCATAGCGTAGCTTGGCAAAAAAGCCGTATAATCGCACGATAACTAACATACACTAATTATTTCTTGTTCACTGATTGCACACTCTTAACTTTATATACAAGATAACATTTGAACCATTATAAGCTTTATTTATGGAAACCTACGTTAGAAATAACTCAATTTTGACAGCAGTCTTTACACAGCGGCTCAGAACATTCTAAACATAGTGGCTGAACACAGCTTACAAAGTCTAACAAGTCTTTCTATTTTTTGTTGCTGGAAAAATTCTACGTTGTTTATAACGATTTTTTATACAAATAAAGAAATTTGTAAATTTCTGGAGGTTGCAATTCTTTGAAATCATCCTCATCGTCTGATGCACTTTGTTGAGATTCGGTATCATGATCTCTGCTCAATTACGTCTTCACTTTTTTTTGCACAGTTCCCCTATTCTCTTTTTATGCTTTCTGAAAGTCTTTCATTAGATACAGCATGTGATTCACTGTCTTCTTCGGGTAACCCGTCGCCGATGTTATCCCTCATATATTTCTACTCCTTGAATCTCATTAGTTGAAATTAGTTTCCTTATTAATCCAGAAGGTCCAGGCCTATCCATTTCTTCAATTTATGTAATTAAATACTATATTGGAACATAAATAAGATAAAACGAAAAATACTACAAAAATATAAATGTTACAAATACCGACGGTTTTCCCTTAAGGCATAACCGAAGTTTCATATTATTATAAAACTAATACAATGCACAAAATCGGGCAAACAACATTAACGCCGTGAATAGAATTACTATATAGGAATCTGCTGAGCTCCATGACCTTGAAGGAGTAATAGGGGAGGTGGAACTAAACAACCCCGTAGGTACCAGTGCCTGTCAGGTAGTGTGGCAGTAGTTAAATGTTAACAATGGAAATTGAATTGGCAAGCCGTCGTCTAAGAACACAATACTGTATTTGCAAAAGGTCATTTTTCTGAGAAAAACGTGGTAAACAATTTAAAACTTGTGTTATATATAAATATTAAATGCCACCCTCTGAAGACTGATGAATGATATCGTAATTCCTCATTTCTAAGACTGAGTGAAGGGGGTTGGTTTTTCAGTTTAGCAAGAAAACCAAGGAGGAGAAAATATAATTCCAATTGGAGATTTCCATTTTTACTGTATTTGTAACAACAAAACGTTTCTAATGCTCTTCATAGGAGTTTCTTCTGTAAAATTGTTATAATCAATGATTAGTAACTTATGAAATACCTTATCAAAGCACTCATACGTTTTACATCAACGAACATAACATCAATTAATATAAATAAATATTTTGTAACTGTTCTAAATTTTTTTATTAAACGTATTTAAGACAACTAAAATTAAAAATATATACAAAAACTAATTATTTATGTTTCTCGTATAAAGAAATATATTTTAAAATATGTAAAACTTTCGGAAGAGTTACTAAGGCCCAAAGGTAAATATCCAATAGCTCTAGGACAAAGCAAAATTAAATATTTTAAATCGTCTGCTACAGTGAATAAATCTCTAATTATAATGCCGTAAAATATTTTACCTTTTATATCTGAAATAACTGAGTACTTCTTGTATATACTTTGATTATCTTCAAAGTCTGACTTTTTGAAAAATATAATTTTTAGAAAGTTTTCGTGATGTTGCAGGTTTTTTTATAAACTGTGAATATGGCTAATTATTCGTGTTTCTTTTACTAATTAACTTGAATTTTAACGGTAAAAGATAGAGTTAAATCCTTGACCGGCTTTACAGGTCACTGGATAACGCCGTCTTCCAGGCAACTTAATGGACACTAGAGCGGCTGGAAGTATATGATTGCACAATAATAGCTTAAGCTTATTTAAAATCATCTTTAAACAAAATGTGTTCATAAACATGACGGATACATCTAAAGTGTTTGTTGCGTTGTAATTGGAGTCCTTCCATTTCAGTGTACAAGTGCATAGTCGCACATAAACACTATTTCAGGCCACGCATAAAGT
>JBAIZL010000008.1:56453797-56868797 GCA_036971475.1 Prosapia bicincta | reverse complement strand
GACTCAAGTCTTCAGCAAGGCATCTTCTTAGCTTCTGTACCTTTACCTGGTCGTGACTCAAGTCTTCAGCAAGGCATCTTCTTAGCTTCTATACCTTTACCTGGTCGTGACTCAAGTCTTCAGCAAGGCATCTTCTTAGCTTCTGTATCTTTACCTGGTCGTGACTCAAGTCTTCAGCAAGGCATCTTCTTAGCTTCTGTACCTTTACCTGGTCGTGACTCAAGTCTTCAGCAAGGCATCTTCTTAGCTTCTGTACCTTTACCTGGTCGTGACTCAAGTCTTCAGCAAGGCATCTTCTTAGCTTCTGTATCTTTACCTGGTCGTGACTCAAGTCTTCAGCAAGGCATCTTCTTAGCTTCTGTACCTTTACCTGGTCGTAGCTCAAGTCTTCAGCAAGGCATCTTCTTAGCTTCTGTATCTTTACCTGGTCGTGACTCAAGTCTTCAGCAAGGCATCTTCTTAGCTTCTGTATCTTTACCTGGTCGTGACTCAAGTCTTCAGCAAGGCATCTTCTTAGCTTCTGTACCTTTACCTGGTCGTGACTCAAGTCTTCAGCAAGGCATCTTCTTAGCTTCTGTACCTTTACCTGGTCGTGACTCAAGTCTTCAGCAAGGCATCTTCTTAGCTTCTGTATCTTTACCTGGTCGTGACTCAAGTCTTCAGCAAGGCATCTTCTTAGCTTCTGTATCTTTACCTGGTCGTGACTCAAGTCTTCAGCAAGGCATCTTCTTAGGTTCTGTATGTTTTGCAATTCCCGATAAATAATTGTAATACTCTTTTGAATTTTTGAAATTAAAAACTGTGAAAATCTGACGTCTTTAAATATGTCGTTTACATAAATATATTTTTTAATCTACTATCTTCTTTTTTATTGTAGATCCCCTTCACATTTAATTTTGTGCGAGTGGGTAGAACCGTTTTCGGCCGGTAGTCACGAGTTTGAAGCTTAATTAGTGGGGACTTGATTTCACATGCTATACTGTAGATTCTTTCCAACATTTGCATCTACCTTTGTGTCCTTCTGCCGGAGAGATAAGAGGCGATCGCTCAGTTGCTCTTCCTTCCTCATTTTCTATTTTTTACTGTTTTTCCTTCTTCAAACTCTGTTCACAACACATATTCACAATGTGCGAGTGTTGGTAGTCATGTGATCTTTTCTCTTAAGCCTTTACCTTATCTGATATTCCCTCTCCACATTCCCCCTTTCCTCCATTTCCGAACCCTAATTTATAAAATATTAATATTTAAAAACACGAAATATACCTTTAATTAAGTATTTATTTTTTACTTCCCACATACTAAACAAACTTTAGTTGTTATTATTTAGTTATATTACTATGGCTATTTTCTTATAACTTCGATTCTTTCTTATTACTCCCGCGTCTTGTTTATCCAGTGATGACATTTTTTATTTCTCATTCTTCGTGTTTAACAGGATTTCCTTAAATGTTATTTTTACCCTCTACCCTTGCTCCAATCGTTCTAACATTGATTTCTTTCTAAAAAGTTTAAACATTTTTTTTTTTTTTATTATTCAAGACAATACTTCAAATTGATTTCTGTATATGACAGAAAAGTATAAATATATTTAAAATTTATACTCTGTATTCATATATAAAGAAAGTTTTGAATTTCATATATCATTGTAACCACTGTCAGATTTTACATATACCCGTCTCTCTCTCTAGTTCACTGACATTCCATATCTTTTGTACCTTATTCCTGCCTTCAGTACTTTTAAACAATATTTTACTATTTATATACTTTAGATAGAACATTTTATCATTTTAAATGTAGTAATTACTTTATAAAATCAAATCACTAGATATATTTAATTAGTTGAAATTTTACTTTGGTAATGTTTTAGATTTTATCATAATTAACGCAAGAGATCGCACCAAATACAATGATATCCTATCTAATGAAGACGTTAAGAAATGCCTTCAAGATCAGTTAGATGAAAAACCGGACAGAATTCATCAAGTGCCACAAAATGACTGCTGAGCCTTATTAAAGTTTAAACCTCTATGCGACTAACTCTCATGAAACCATTCTTTTGTTTTCAGTTTTATAAAATGATTCTTTATTGCTTTTTTGTAAATTTTTAGACAATGCTCTTCAATGACACAATCTTAATTACTTTAAAAAAACCGGTGTAATTTTTTTTACATTTGGTTGTAAGTTACAATTGTAATATGATAGAACTAAATGCTAAAAATGTAAACTTATAAATAAAATTTTGAATTTCCTATAATAACTTGTTTAATTTTACATTTGTATTTTCCAAAATGAATAAATTTAATAACAGGAAATTTACTTCGTGTATTTACGAGTCGACTTTCGAGAGCTTAATGGTGCTCTTCTTTTCGACGTCTCGTATTAGTTCCGTTCTTACGTGCTATAACTCTACTGTTCTATTTTCTGTTTCGCTTCACTGTGTTTTAGCTTCGTTCTTACGTGCTATAACTCGACTGTTCTATTTTCTGTTTCGCTTCACTGTGTTTTAGCTTCGTTCTTACGTGCTATAACTCTACTGTTCTATTTTCTGTTTCGCTTCACTGTTTTAATTTCGTTCTTACGTGCTATAACTCGACTGTTATATTTTCTGTTTCACTTCACTGTGTTTTAGTTTCGTTCTTACGTGCTATAACTCTACTGTTCTATTTTCTGTTTCACTTCACTGTGTTTTAGCTTCGTTCTTACGTGCTATAACTCGACTGTTCTATTTTCTGTTTTGCTTCACTGTTTTAATTTCGTTCTTACGTGCTATAACTCGACTGTTATATTTTCTGTTTCACTTCACTGTGTTTTAGTTTCGTTCTTACGTGCTATAACTCTACTGTTCTATTTTCTGTTTCACTTCACTGTGTTTTAGCTTCGTTCTTACGTGCTATAACTCGACTGTTCTATTTTCTGTTTTGCTTCACTGTTTTAGTTTCGTTCTTACGTGCTATAACTCTACTGTTCTATTTTCTGTTTCACTTCACTGTGTTTTAGTTTCGTTCTTACGTGCTATAACTCTACTGTTCTATTTTCTGTTTCACTTCACTGTGTTTTAGTTTCGTTCTGTTGTTTTATTGTTCATGTTTTTAGTGTTTTAATTTAGTTAATATTTGTGATTTTAAATTTATGTATCTATGTATTCTATTGTATCAATTTTTTAAACTATTTGATATATTCTTTGTTTTTCCTTTTCTCTTTCTTTATTTGTTAGTGGGGTTCTAGTCATCCTGAGTTGTAAGCAGACATTTTATGCTAAGATGGCTGGTTAGAGATGTTTGGTATTGTGTTTATTGCTTCTGTAGGTTCTGAATTGTCAAGACTGAATAGTCAACAATAGTAAGCGTTAATGTAATTGTTAAATCTAGTGGTTTATTTTATTATTTATTTCTTCTTTCATAGTAAATCTTATGTTTGCGGTAGGTTGTTAATAACTTTTAGGATGATATTATTATTTATTGTTTTATTTTGGAGTAGTTGAAACTAGAAAATACATTCACTATAGAAAACTCAATGAATGTAACCAAATAACTAAAAACAATAAACAAACATACTAAATTCATATCATTAAATATTACAAACACGTATTCCAATGTACCAATAAATGCAATCATTCAAATAACGAAAAAAAATAAACTAATCTTAAAAACAACCCAAAGTATACAAACTAAATAACAAAGTGTGTATATACCATACTGAACTGAAATAACTTCACATTTAATAAAAAAATTATATAAGCAAGTATATGGCTTAGCAATGGGAAATATCAGAAATTTTGCTCCAAAAGGTGAAGAAATAATCACACAAACCATAAAAACCACAATTAAAAAGGCCATTGGATACTATATGTTGACGAAGGATTATATACCTCCTAAAATAAATCAGAAAATAATAATAATTGTTGCTTCGTAATAATTATCTGCTTAAAGGAGTTAATAATAAAAATTTTTCAAAAGAAATGACTTGCAAGGAGTTTATAAAATACATAAATAATCACAAAACATAATTAATCGTAATTTATTATCATAACCTAAGATTTCTAATTTTATTGTAACAATAATTTATTATAATAATTAACACCTTGTAAAGGTAGACCTAATTGAATGAATCTTGGAGTTAATAAAGATTTCCTGGAGTGAGAATACTACTCCGGACTTGTGATGAACACAGTTCCCTAAGTGCGTTTGATGTGAGCGTAGTTTTGTTGGATATAATGAACTAGATGCTTAGGATGATATCAGTTCTTTCTATCTGTGTGTGTGCGTGTGTGTGTGTGTGTGTGTGTGTGTGTGTTTAATTAAACCATTAAGACGACATAATTCTAAGCATTTCTCATGTGATAAATAAGTGTTATTATAATATATTGGAAAGTTCTACTATAAATACATTTATGACTTACCCCAAAATTTATGTAAAACCGACAGTTGACCTATTTGGCAAGCTTGTTACTTGGTAAACCAAGTTGTAGTTAATCATTTATTTATTTCCACAGCTTTCTATTCCGAAGTTTCAGTCGTTTGACCTTGAAAACGTTTAATTTAAAGGTCAGTTTTTTTTTAATTGAAAATATCAAATATTTTGTTAGTTAAAGTAAATTTTTTTTGCGGAATTTCGATGAAACATGTAGCAAAGTTAAGAGTAAACGAAGTAGCATATGAAGAATTGTTTATAGTTTAAATTTACTTGTCGCCTTCAAATAAAATGAAGAAACTTGCCAGGGGAACGAGCCTATTTACATTCAACCCCCGCAACGATGAGTTTGAACCCTTCCCATCTTATAAGACTGACGCCGATTTCAGTATCTCCAGAGACTTGAGCTGTTGCGGAGCAGGTTTTAAATTTTACTTAACCTCTCCTCAGACTCTACAAATCTTATTTCTCTTGATTTCCCTCGTAAAGTTTTAGCTGTGGTAAATATTTCTCTTGCCCTCTACACCCAAGTGCACACAAATTGATTTACATTCGCTTAAATATTGCTATCCTCTTACGACCCTATATAATTATCTCTTTAACCATGGAGCTCTGACTAGAATCGGCAAAGGAATAATGAAGAATAATTAAGGTCTTCACAAGTGACGTGTTAGCTTCTAACTTTTGTAATTCTATGCTAACTGGAACGTGATATCATCCAATCTGTAAACATTGTTGATTTTCCTATAAACGTAATGAAGGTTTGTGTATTGGTTTCCATACAGAGACCCTGTCACCATTCAAGCTTCTGTATAGAACCTTGGACTTTAGAAAGAATTGATAACATCCTAAGCATCTAGTTCACTACACTCACATTTTACGCTACTGAATAGGAAGGAAACATGTTCATTACGCGTCAGGTCTAATATTTATACTTCAGCAAACTTATTAATTATAAAATTCTTCTTTAGATTTAATTATAATTAAACTCTCCAAGAGTATACACTTTATTGAAATTAGAAATTATAGGGTATGATAATAAATGGCAATATTTATTTACACTTATGATTAATTAAGAGTTTGTTGGGACACTCAAAAGCATACTTTAATGTCAGTGGGAAAAGGACATCTTTTTAAAATTGCTGTTCCTGTAGTTGTTATAGTTAGTGTATTATTTGTATATTTGGTTATTTTTATAATAATAATTTCCTTCAAAATCGTTAATTTTTCCTCCTGGAAAATCTCAGTTAATCACAACCAAATATAACAATAACTAGCTCTGTAATTTATGCATTACTATAGTTCATGCATTTTGTAGAGCAAATATATGGTAATTACCATTGCTCCTATAAAACAAACATTAGATCAATTCTGCGAACACAATGCGAATCTATGGTCGATACTACGTTATTATAGCTATTTAAATGATAAATCCATTTTTTGCAGACTCTGGCTGTATTATAACCTAACAATATGTTAACTCTGACTAGTCTCTGGCTGTGTTATTAACAAACATCAGATTAAGTCTGACTGTAAAATTATAACCATCAGACTGACTCTGACTAGTCTGTACCTGTGTTATTATCAAATATCTGATAGAGTCTGACTGTATGATCAACAAACATCAGATTACCTCTGACTAGCCTCTGACTGTGTTATTAACAAAATCAGATTGAGTCTGACTGTAGTATTACAACCATTAGATTGAGTCTGACTGTAGTATTACAACTATTAGATTAACTATGACTGTAGGGCCTAGTATTACAACTATTAGATTGAGTCTGACTGTAGTATTACAACCATTAGATTGACTCTGACTGTAGTATTACAACCATTAGATTGAGTCTGACTGTAGTATTACAACCATTAGATTGAGTCTGACTGTAGTATTACAACCATTAGATTGACTTTGGCTGTAGTATTACAACCATTAGATTGACTCTGACTGTAGGGCCTAGTATTACAACCATTAGATTGACTCTGACTGTAGGGCCTAGTATTACAACCATTAGATTGAGTCTGACTGTAGTATTACAACCATTAGATTGACTCTGACTGTAGGGCCTAGTATTACAACCATTAGATTGACTCTGACTGTAGGGCCTAGTATTACAACCATTAGATTGAGTCTGACTGTAGTATTACAACCATTAGATTGAGTCTGACTGTAGTATTACAACCATTAGATTGACTCTGACTGTAGTATTACAACCATTAGATTGACTTTGGCTGTAGTATTACAACCATTAGATTGACTCTGACTGTAGGGCCTAGTATTACAACCATTAGATTGAGTCTGACTGTAGTATTACAACTATTAGATTGACTTTGGCTGTAGTATTACAACCATTAGATTGACTCTGACTGTAGGGCCTAGTATTACAACCATTAGATTGAGTCTGACTGTAGTATTACAACCATTAGATTGACTTTGGCTGTAGTATTACAACCATTAGATTGACTCTGACTGTAGGGCCTAGTATTACAACCATTAGATTGAGTCTGACTGTAGTATTACAACCATTAGATTGACTCTGACTGTAGTATTACAACCATTAGATTGACTTTGGCTGTAGTATTACAACCATTAGATTGACTCTGACTGTAGTATTACAACCATTAGATTGAGTCTGACTGTAGTATTACAACTATTAGATTAACTATGCCTGTAGTATTACAACCATTAGATTGACTCTGACTGTAGTATTACAACTATTAGATTGACTCTGACTGTAGGGCCTAGTATTGCAACCATTAGATTGACTCTGACTGGAGTATTACAACCATTAGATTGACTCTTACTATAGTATTACAACTATTACATTGACCCTGTCTGTAGTATTACAACCATTAGATTGACTCTGACTGTAGTATTACAACTATTAGATTGACTCTGACTGTAGGGCCTAGTATTACAACCATTAGATTGACTCTGACTGGAGTATTACAACTATTACATTGACCCTGTCTGTAGTATTACAACTATTAGATTGACTCTGACTGTAGGGCCTAGTATTACAACCATTAGATTAACTATGCCTGTAGTATTACAACCATTAGATTAACTTTGGCTGTAGTATTACAACTATTAGATTGACTCTGACTGTAGGGCCTAGTATTACAACCATTAGATTGACTCTGACTGGAGTATTACAACTATTAGATTGACTCTGGCTGTAGTATTACAACTATTAGATTAACTATGCCTGTAGTATTACAACCATTAGATTGACTCTGGCTGTAGTATTACAACTATTAGATTGACTCTGACTGTAGGGCCTAGTATTACAACCATTAGATTGACTCTGACTGGAGTATTACAACTATTACATTGACCCTGTCTGTAGTATTACAACTATTAGATTGACTCTGACTGTAGGGCCTAGTATTACAACCATTAGATTGACTCTGACTGGAGTATTACAACTATTAGATTGACTCTGTCTGTAGTATTACAACCATTAGATTGACTCTGGCTGTAGTATTACAACTATTAGATTAACTATGCCTGTAGTGTTACAACCATTAGATTGACTCTGACTGTAGTATTACAACTATTACATTGACCCTGTCTGTAGTATTACAACTATTAGATTGACTCTGACTGTAGGGCCTAGTATTACAACCATTAGATTGACTCTGACTGGAGTATTACAACTATTACATTGACCCTGTCTGTAGTATTACAACTATTAGATTGACTCTGACTGTAGGGCCTAGTATTACAACCATTAGATTGACTCTGACTGTAGTATTACAACTATTACATTGACCCTGTCTGTAGTATTACAACTATTAGATTGACTCTGACTGTAGGGCCTAGTATTACAACCATTAGATTGACTCTGACTGTAGTATTACAACTATTACATTGACCCTGTCTGTAGTATTACAACTATTAGATTGACTCTGACTGTAGGGCCTAGTATTACAACCATTAGATTGACTCTGACTGTAGTATTACAACTATTACATTGACCCTGTCTGTAGTATTACAACTATTAGATTGACTCTGACTGTAGGGCCTAGTATTACAACCATTAGATTGACTCTGACTGTAGTATTACAACTATTACATTGACCCTGTCTGTAGTATTACAACTATTAGATTGACTCTGACTGTAGGGCCTAGTATTACAACCATTAGATTGACTCTGACTGTAGTATTACAACTATTACATTGACCCTGTCTGTAGTATTACAACTATTAGATTGACTCTGACTGTAGGGCCTAGTATTACAACTATTAGATTAACTATGCCTGTAGTATTACAACCATTAGATTGACTCTGACTGGAGTATTACAACTATTACATTGACCCTGTCTGTAGTATTACAACTATTAGATTGACTCTGACTGTAGGGCCTAGTATTACAACCATTAGATTGACTCTGACTGGAGTATTACAACTATTACATTGACCCTGTCTGTAGTATTACAACTATTAGATTGACTCTGACTGTAGGGCCTAGTATTACAACCATTAGATTGACTCTGACTGGAGTATTACAACCATTAGATTGACTCTTACTGTAGTATTACAACTATTACATTGACCCTGTCTGTAGTATTACAACTATTAGATTGACTCTGACTGTAGGGCCTAGTATTACAACCATTAGATTGACTCTGACTGGAGTATTACAACTATTAGATTGACTCTGTCTGTAGTATTACAACCATTAGATTGACACTAACTGTATTATTACAACTATTAGATTCTCTCTGTAGTATTACAACCATTAGATTGACTCTGTCTGTAGTATTACAACTATTAGATTGACTCTGGCTGTAGTATTACAACTATTATATTCACTCTGCCTGTAATACTACAAACATTAGATTGACTCTGACTGTAGCATTACAACTATCAGATTGACTCCGACTGTAGTACTACAACCATTAGATTGACTCTGACTGTAGTGTTACAATTAGTAGATTGACTCTTACTGCAGTATTACAACCATTAGATTGACTCTAACTGTAGTATTACCAAGCATTAGATCGACTCTGACTAGTCTCTGGCTGTGTTATTTATGTACATAAGATTTAGTCTGACTGTGGCACAAACAAACATCAGATTTAGTCTGATTGTGGCATCGACAAACATCAGAATGACTCTGACTACTCTCTGACTGTATTATTAACAAGCATAAGATTAAGTCTGACAGGTTTCTGGCTGTTGTTATTGACAAACATCATATTGACTAGGACTGTAGCATCAACAAACATCAGAATGACTCTGACTACTCTCTGACTGTATTATTAACAAGCATAAGATTAAGTCTGACTAGTCTCTGGCTGTTGTTATTGACAAACATCATATTGACTAGGACTGTAGCATCAACAAACATCAGATTGACTCTGACTACTGTATGGCTGTATTATTAATAAACATCAGATTAACTCTGACTAGTCTGTGTCTGTGTTTATTTATGTACATCAGAATTAGTCTGACTGTTGCATCAACAAACATCAGATTGACTCTGACTGTAGCAATATCAACGATTAGATTTACTCTGACTAGTCTCTGGCTGTATTATTTACAAACATCAGAATTAATCTGACTGTTGCATCAACAAACATCAGATTGACTCTGACTGTAGCAATATCAACGATTAGATTTACTCTGACTAGTCTCTGGCTGTATTATTTACAAACATCAGAATTAGTCTGACTGTTGCATCAACAATCATCAGATTGACTCTGACTGTAGCAATATCAACGATTAGATTTACTCTGACTAGTCTCTGGCTGTATTATTTAAAAACATCAGAATGACTCTGACTACTCTCTGACTGTATTATTAACAAGCATAAGATTAAGTCTGACAGGTTTCTGGCTGTTGTTATTGACAAACATCATATTGACTAGGACTGTAGCATCAACAAACATCAGATTGACTCTGACTACTGTATGGCTGTATTATTAATAAACATCAGATTAACTCTGACTAGTCTGTGTCTGTGTTTATTTATGTACATCAGAATTAGTCTGACTGTTGCATCAACAAACATCAGATTGACTCTGACTGTAGCAATATCAACGATTAGATTTACTCTGACTAGTCTCTGGCTGTATTATTTACAAACATCAGAATTAGTCTGACTGTTGCATCAACAAACATCAGATTGACTCTGACTGTAGCAATATCAACGATTAGATTTACTCTGACTAGTCTCTGGCTGTATTATTTACAAACATCAGAATGACTCTGACTACTCTCTGACTGTATTATTAACAAGCATAAGATTAAGTCTGACAGGTTTCTGGCTGTTGTTATTGACAAACATCATATTGACTAGGACTGTAGCATCAACAAACATCAGATTGACTCTGACTACTGTATGGCTGTATTATTAATAAACATCAGATTAACTCTGACTAGTCTGTGTCTGTGTTTATTTATGTACATCAGAATTAGTCTGACTGTTGCATCAACAAACATCAGATTGACTCTGACTGTAGCAATATCAACGATTAGATTTACTCTGACTAGTCTCTGGCTGTATTATTTACAAACATCAGAATGACTCTGACTACTCTCTGACTGTATTATTAACAAGCATAAGATTAAGTCTGACAGGTTTCTGGCTGTTGTTATTGACAAACATCATATTGACTAGGACTGTAGCATCAACAAACATCAGATTGACTCTGACTACTGTATGGCTGTATTATTAATAAACATCAGATTAACTCTGACTAGTCTGTGTCTGTGTTTATTTATGTACATCAGAATTAGTCTGACTGTTGCATCAACAAACATCAGATTGACTCTGACTGTAGCAATATCAACGATTAGATTTACTCTGACTAGTCTCTGGCTGTATTATTTACAAACATCAGAATGACTCTGACTACTCTCTGACTGTATTATTAACAATCATAAGATTAAGTCTGACTAGTCTCTGGCTGTTGTTATTGACAAACATCATATTGACTAGGACTGTAGCATCAACAAACATCAGATTGACTCTGACTACTGTATGGCTGTATTATTAATAAACATCAGATTAACTCTGACTAGTCTGTGTCTGTGTTTATTTATGTACATCAGAATTAGTCTGACTGTTGCATCAACAAACATCAGATTGACTCTGACTGTAGCAATATCAACGATTAGATTTACTCTGACTAGTCTCTGGCTGTATTATTTACAAACATCAGAATGACTCTGACTACTCTCTGACTGTATTATTAACAATCATAAGATTAAGTCTGACTAGTCTCTGGCTGTTGTTATTGACAAACATCATATTGACTAGGACTGTAGCATCAACAAACATCAGATTGACTCTGACTGTAGCAATATCAACGATTAGATTTACTCTGACTAGTCTGTGTCTGTGTTTATTTATGTACATCAGAATTAGTCTGACTGTTGCACCAACAAACATCAGATTGACTCTGACTGTAGCAATATCAACGATTAGATTTACTCTGACTAGTCTCTGGCTGTATTATTTACAAACATCAGAATGACTCTGACTACTCTCTGACTGTATTATTAACAAGCATAAGATTAAGTCTGACAGGTTTCTGGCTGTTGTTATTGACAAACATCATATTGACTAGGACTGTAGCATCAACAAACATCAGATTGACTCTGACTACTGTATGGCTGTATTATTAATAAACATCAGATTAACTCTGACTAGTCTGTGTCTGTGTTTATTTATGTACATCAGAATTAGTCTGACTGTTGCATCAACAAACATCAGATTGACTCTGACTGTAGCAATATCAACGATTAGATTTACTCTGACTAGTCTCTGGCTGTATTATTTACAAACATCAGAATTAGTCTGACTGTTGCATCAACAAACATCAGATTGACTCTGACTGTAGCAATATCAACGATTAGATTTACTCTGACTAGTCTCTGGCTGTATTATTTACAAACATCAGAATTAATCTGACTGTTGCATCAACAAACATCAGATTGACTCTGACTGTAGCAATATCAACGATTAGATTTACTCTGACTAGTCTCTGGCTGTATTATTTACAAACATCAGAATTAGTCTGACTGTTGCATCAACAAACATCAGATTGACTCTGACTGTAGCAATATCAACGATTAGATTTACTCTGACTAGTCTCTGGCTGTATTATTTACAAACATCAGAATTAGTCTGACTGTTGCATCAACAAACATCAGATTGACTCTGACTGTAGCAATATCAACGATTAGATTTACTCTGACTAGTCTCTGGCTGTATTATTTACAAACATCAGAATTAGTCTGACTGTTGCATCAACAAACATCAGATTGACTCTGACTGTAGCAATATCAACGATTAGATTTACTCTGACTAGTCTCTGGCTGTATTATTTACAAACATCAGAATTAGTCTGACTGTAGCATCAACAAACATCAGATTGACTCTGACTGTAGCAATATCAACGATTAGATTCACTCTGACTAGTCTCTGGCTGTATTATTTACAAACATCAGAATTAGTCTGACTGTTGCATCAACAAACATCAGATTGACTCTGACTGTAGCAATATCAACGATTAGATTTACTCTGACTAGTCTCTGGCTGTATTATTTACAAACATCAGAATTAGTCTGACTGTAGCATCAACAAACATCAGATTGACTCTGACTGTAGCAATATCAACGATTAGATTTACTCTGACTAGTCTCTGGCTGTATTATTTACAAACATCAGAATTAGTCTGACTGTTGCATCAACAAACATCAGATTGACTCTGACTGTAGCAATATCAACGATTAGATTTACTCTGACTAGTCTCTGGCTGTATTATTTACAAACATCAGAATTAGTCTGACTGTTGCATCAACAAACATCAGATTGATTCTGACTGTAGCAATATCAACGATTAGATTTACTCTGACTAGTCTCTGGCTGTATTATTTACAAACATCAGAATTAGTCTGACTGTTGCATCAACAAACATCAAATTGACTCTGACTGTAGCAATATCAAAGATTAGATTTACTCTGACTAGTCTCTGGCTGTATTATTTACAAACATCAGATTTAGTATGTTTGTGGCATCAACAAACATCAGGCTGACTCTGACTGTAGCAATAACAAACATCAGATTGACTCTGACTAGTCTCTGGCTGTATTATTTACAAACATCAGATTTAGTCTACCTGTGGCATCAACAATCATCAGACTGACTCTGACTGTAGCAATAACAACCATTATAATGACTCTGACTGTAGCAATAACAACCATTAGAATGACTCTGACTGTAGCAATAACAACCATTAGAATGACTCTGACTGTAGCAATAACAACCATTAGAATGACTCTGACTGTAGCATAAACAACCATCAGACTGACTCTGACTGTAGCAATAACAACCATTAGAATGACTCTGACTGTAGCAATAACAACCATTAGAATGACTCTGACTGTAGCATAAACAACCATTAGAATGACTCTGACTGTAGCATAAACAACCATTAGAATGACTCTGACTGTAGCATAAAAAACCAATTGATTGAATCTGACTAGTAAATGCCTGTGTTATTGACAAACATCAGATTGACTCGCACTGTAGCAATAACAACCATTAGAATGACTCTGACTGTAGCATAAACAACCATTAGAATGACTCTGACTGTAGCATAAAAAACCATTAGAATGACTCTGACTGTAGCATAAAAAACCAATTGATTGAATCTGACTAGTAACTGCCTGTGTTATTGACAAACATCAGATTGACTCGCACTGTAGCAATAACAACCATTAGAATGACTCTGACTCTAGCATAAACAACCATTAGAATGACTCTGACTGTAGCATAAACAACCATTAGAATGACTCTGACTGTAGCATAAACAACCATTAGAATGACTCTGACTGTAGCATAAAAAACCAATTGATTGAATCTGACTAGTAACTGCCTGTGTTATTGACAAACATCAGATTGACTCGCACTGTAGCAATAACAACCATTAGAATGACTCTGACTGTAGCATAAACAACCATTAGAATGACTCTGACTGTAGCATAAAAAACCATTAGAATGACTCTGACTGTAGCATAAACAACCAATTGATTGAATCTGACTAGTAACTGCCTGTGTTATTGACAAACATCAGATTGACTCGCACTGTAGCAATAACAACCATTAGAATGACTCTGACTGTAGCATAAACAACCATTAGAATGACTCTGACTGTAGCATAAAAAACCATTAGAATGACTCTGACTGTAGCATAAAAAACCAATTGATTGAATCTGACTAGTAACTGCCTGTGTTATTGACAAACATCAGATTGACTCGCACTGTAGCAATAACAACCATTAGAATGACTCTGACTGTAGCATAAACAACCATTAGAATGACTCTGACTGTAGCATAAACAACCATTAGAATGACTCTGACTGTAGCATAAACAACCATTAGAATGACTCTGACTGTAGCATAAAAAACCAATTGATTGAATCTGACTAGTAACTGCCTGTGTTATTGACAAACATCAGATTGACTCGCACTGTAGCAATAACAACCATTAGAATGACTCTGACTGTAGCATAAACAACCATTAGAATGACTCTGACTGTAGCATAAAAAACCATTAGAATGACTCTGACTGTAGCATAAAAAACCAATTGATTGAATCTGACTAGTAACTGCCTGTGTTATTGACAAACATCAGATTGACTCGCACTGTAGCAATAACAACCATTAGAATGACTCTGACTGTAGCATAAACAACCATTAGAATGACTCTGACTGTAGCATAAAAAACCATTAGAATGACTCTGACTGTAGCATAAAAAACCAATTGATTGAATCTGACTAGTAACTGCCTGTGTTATTGACAAACATCAGATTGACTCGCACTGTAGCAATAACAACCATTAGAATGACTCTGACTGTAGCATAAACAACCATTAGAATGACTCTGACTGTAGCATAAACAACCATTATAATGACTCTGACTGTAGCATAAACAACCATTAGAATGACTCTGACTGTAGCATAAAAAACCAATTGATTGAATCTGACTAGTAACTGCCTGTGTTATTGACAAACATCAGATTGACTCGCACTGTAGCAATAACAACCATTAGAATGACTCTGACTGTAGCATAAACAACCATTAGAATGACTCTGACTGTAGCATAAAAAACCAATTGATTGAATCTGACTAGTAACTGCCTGTGTTATTGACAAACATCAGATTGACTCGCACTGTAGCAATAACAACCATTAGAATGACTCTGACTGTAGCATAAACAACCATTAGAATGACTCTGACTGTAGCATAAAAAACCATTAGAATGACTCTGACTGTAGCATAAAAAACCAATTGATTGAATCTGACTAGTAACTGCCTGTGTTATTGACAAACATCAGATTGACTCGCACTGTAGCAATAACAACCATTAGAATGACTCTGACTGTAGCATAAACAACCATTAGAATGACTCTGACTGTAGCATAAAAAACCATTAGAATGACTCTGACTGTAGCATAAAAAACCAATTGATTGAATCTGACTAGTAACTGCCTGTGTTATTGACAAACATCAGATTGACTCGCACTGTAGCAATAACAACCATTAGAATGACTCTGACTGTAGCATAAACAACCATTAGAATGACTCTGACTGTAGCATAAACAACCATTAGAATGACTCTGACTGTAGCATAAACAACCATTAGAATGACTCTGACTGTAGCATAAAAAACCAATTGATTGAATCTGACTAGTAACTGCCTGTGTTATTGACAAACATCAGATTGACTCGCACTGTAGCAATAACAACCATTAGAATGACTCTGACTGTAGCATAAACAACCATTAGAATGACTCTGACTGTAGCATAAAAAACCAATTGATTGAATCTGACTAGTAACTGCCTGTGTTATTGACAAACATCAGATTGACTCGCACTGTAGCAATAACAACCATTAGAATGACTCTGACTGTAGCATAAACAACCATTAGAATGACTCTGACTGTAGCATAAACAACCATTAGAATGACTCTGACTGTAGCATAAAAAACCAATTGATTGAATCTGACTAGTAACTGCCTGTGTTATTGACAAACATCAGATTGACTCGCACTGTAGCAATAACAACCATTAGAATGACTCTGACTGTAGCATAAAAAACCATTAGAATGACTCTGACTGTAGCATAAAAAACCATTAGAATGACTCTGACTGTAGCATAAACAACCATTAGAATGACTCTGACTGTAGCATAAACAACCATTAGAATGACTCTGACTGTAGCATAAAAAACCAATTGATTGAATCTGACTAGTAACTGCCTGTGTTATTGACAAACATCAGATTGACTCGCACTGTAGCAATAACAACCATTAGAATGACTCTGACTGTAGCATAAACAACCATTAGAATGACTCTGACTGTAGCATAAACAACCATTAGAATGACTCTGACTGTAGCATAAACAACCATTAGAATGACTCTGACTGTAGCATAAAAAACCAATTGATTGAATCTGACTAGTAACTGCCTGTGTTATTGACAAACATCAGATTGACTCGCACTGTAGCAATAACAACCATTAGAATGACTCTGACTGTAGCATAAACAACCATTAGAATGACTCTGACTGTAGCATAAAAAACCAATTGATTGAATCTGACTAGTAACTGCCTGTGTTATTGACAAACATCAGATTGACTCGCACTGTAGCAATAACAACCATTAGAATGACTCTGACTGTAGCATAAACAACCATTAGAATGACTCTGACTGTAGCATAAACAACCATTAGAATGACTCTGACTGTAGCATAAAAAACCAATTGATTGAATCTGACTAGTAACTGCCTGTGTTATTGACAAACATCAGATTGACTCGCACTGTAGCAATAACAACCATTAGAATGACTCTGACTGTAGCATAAACAACCATTAGAATGACTCTGACTGTAGCATAAAAAACCAATTGATTGAATCTGACTAGTAACTGCCTGTGTTATTGACAAACATCAGATTGACTCGCACTGTAGCAATAACAACCATTAGAATGACTCTGACTGTAGCATAAACAACCATTAGAATGACTCTGACTGTAGCATAAACAACCATTAGAATGACTCTGACTGTAGCATAAAAAACCAATTGATTGAATCTGACTAGTAACTGCCTGTGTTATTGACAAACATCAGATTGACTCGCACTGTAGCATAAACAACCATTAGAATGACTCTGACTGTAGCATAAACAACTATTAGAATGACTCTGACTGTAGCATAAAAAACCAATTGATTGAATCTGACTAGTAACTGCCTGTGTTATTGACAAACATCAGATTGACTCGCACTGTAGCAATAACAAACATCAGATTGACTCTAACTAGTCTCTGGCTATATTATTTACAAACATCAGATTTAGTCTACCTGTGGCATCAACAATCATCAGACTGACTCTGACTGTAGCAATAACAACCATTAGAATGACTCTGACTGTAGCATAAAAAACCAATTGATTGAATCTGACTAGTAACTGCCTGTGTTATTGACAAACATCAGATTGACTCGCACTGTAGCAATAACAAACATCAGATTGACTCTGACTAGTCTCTGGCTGTATTATTTACAAACATCAGATTTAGTCTACCTGTGGCATCAACAATCATCAGACTGACTCTGACTGTAGCAATAACAACCATTAGAATGACTCTGACTGTAGCATAAAAAACCAATTGATTGAATCTGACTAGTAACTGCCTGTGTTATTGACAAACATCAGATTGACTCGCACTGTAGCAATAACAAACATCAGATTGACTCTGACTAGTCTCTGGCTGTATTATTTACAAACACCAGATTTAGTCTACCTGTGGCATCAACAATCATCAGACTGACTCTGACTGTAGCAATAACAACCATTAGAATGACTCTGACTGTAGCAATAACAACCATTAGAATGACTCTGACTGTAGCAATAACAACCATTAGAATGACTCTGACTGTAGCAATAACAACCATTAGAATGACTCTGACTGTAGCAATAACAACCATTAGAATGACTCTGACTGTAGCATAAACAACCATCAGACTGACTCTGACTGTAGCAATAACAACCATTAGAATGACTCTGACTGTAGCAATAACAACCATTACACTGACTCTGACTGTAGCAATAACAACCATTAGAATGACTCTGACTGTAGCAATAACAACCATTAGAATGACTCTGACTGTAGCATAAACAACCATTAGAATGACTCTGACTGTAGCATAAACAACCATTAGAATGACTCTGACTGTAGCATAAAAAACCAATTGATTGAATCTGACTAGTAACTGCCTGTGTTATTGACAAACATCAGATTGACTCGCACTGTAGCAATAACAACCATTAGAATGACTCTGACTGTAGCATAAACAACCATTAGAATGACTCTGACTGTAGCATAAACAACCATTAGAATGACTCTGACTGTAGCATAAAAATCCAATTGATTGAATCTGACTGTAGCATAAAAAACCAATTGATTGAATCTGACTAGTAACTGCCTGTGTTATTGACAAACATCAGATTGACTCGCACTGTAGCAATAACAACCATTAGAATGACTCTGACTGTAGCATAAACAACCATTAGAATGACTCTGACTGTAGCATAAAAAACCATTAGAATGACTCTGACTGTAGCATAAACAACCATTAGAATGACTCGCACTGTAGCAATAACAACCATTAGAATGACTCTGACTGTAGCATAAACAACCATTAGAATGACTCTGACTGTAGCATAAGCAACCATTAGAATGACTCGCACTGTAGCAATAACAACCATTAGAAAGACTCTGACTGTAGCAATAACAACCATTACACTGACTCTGACTGTAGCAATAACAACCATTAGAATGACTCTGACTGTAGCAATAACAACCATTAGAATGACTCTGACTGTAGCAATAACAACCATTACACTGACTCTGACTGTAGCAATAACAACCATTAGAATGACTCTGACTGTAGCATAAACAACCATCAGACTGACTCTGACTAAAGCAAAAACAACCATTAGAATGACTCTGACTGTAGCAATAACAACCATTAGAATGACTCTGACTGTAGCAATAACAACCATTAGAATGACTCTGACTGTAGCATAAACAACCATTAGAATGACTCTGACTGTAGCATAAACAACCATCAGACTGACTCTGACTGTAGCAATAACAACCATTAGAATGACTCTGACTGTAGCAATAACAACCATTAGAATGACTCTGACTGTAGCATAAACAACCATTAGAATGACTCTGACTGTAGCATAAACAACCATTAGAATGACTCTGACTGTAGCATAAAAAACCAATTGATTGAATCTGACTAGTAACTGCCTGTGTTATTGACAAACATCAGATTGACTCGCACTGTAGCAATAACAACCATTAGAATGACTCTGACTGTAGCATAAACAACCATTAGAATGACTCTGACTGTAGCATAAACAACCATTAGAATGACTCTGACTGTAGCATAAACAACCATTAGAATGACTCTGACTGTAGCATAAAAAACCAATTGATTGAATCTGACTAGTAACTGCCTGTGTTATTGACAAACATCAGATTGACTCGCACTGTAGCAATAACAACCATTAGAATGACTCTGACTGTAGCATAAACAACCATTAGAATGACTCTGACTGTAGCATAAAAAACCAATTGATTGAATCTGACTAGTAACTGCCTGTGTTATTGACAAACATCAGATTGACTCGCACTGTAGCAATAACAACCATTAGAATGACTCTGACTGTAGCATAAACAACCATTAGAATGACTCTGACTGTAGCATAAACAACCATTAGAATGACTCTGACTGTAGCATAAAAAACCAATTGATTGAATCTGACTAGTAACTGCCTGTGTTATTGACAAACATCAGATTGACTCGCACTGTAGCAATAACAAACATCAGATTGACTCTAACTAGTCTCTGGCTGTATTATTTACAAACATCAGATTTAGTCTACCTGTGGCATCAACAATCATCAGACTGACTCTGACTGTAGCAATAACAACCATTAGAATGACTCTGACTGTAGCAATAACAACCATTACACTGGACTCTGACTGTAGCAATAACAACCATTAGAATGACTCTGACTGTAGCAATAACAACCATTAGAATGACTCTGACTGTAGCAATAACAACCATTACACTGACTCTGACTGTAGCAATAACAACCATTAGAATGACTCTGACTGTAGCATAAACAACCATCAGACTGACTCTGACTAAAGCAAAAACAACCATTAGAATGACTCTGACTGTAGCAATAACAACCATTAGAATGACTCTGACTGTAGCATAAACAACCATTAGAATGACTCTGACTGTAGCATAAACAACCAATTGATTGAATCTGACTAGTAACTGGCTGTGTTATTGACAAACATCAGGTTAACTCTGATAGTAGCAATATCAACGATTAGATTTACTCTGACTAGTCTCTGGCTGTATTATTTACAAACATCAGAATTAATCTGACTGTTGCATCAACAAACATCAGATTGACTCTGACTGTAGCAATATCAACGATTAGATTTACTCTGACTAGTCTCTGGCTGTATTATTTACAAACATCAGAATTAGTCTGACTGTTGCATCAACAAACATCAGATTGACTCTGACTGTAGCAATATCAACGATTAGATTTACTCTGACTAGTCTCTGGCTGTATTATTTACAAACATCAGAATTAATCTGACTGTTGCATCAACAAACATCAGATTGACTCTGACTGTAGCATAAAAAACCAATTGATTGAATCTGACTAGTAACTGCCTGTGTTATTGACAAACATCAGATTGACTCGCACTGTAGCAATAACAACCATTAGAATGACTCTGACTGTAGCATAAACAACCATTAGAATGACTCTGACTGTAGCATAAACAACCATTAGAATGACTCTGACTGTAGCATAAAAAACCAATTGATTGAATCTGACTAGTAACTGCCTGTGTTATTGACAAACATCAGATTGACTCGCACTGTAGCAATAACAACCATTAGAATGACTCTGACTGTAGCATAAACAACCATTAGAATGACTCTGACTGTAGCATAAACAACCATTAGAATGACTCTGACTGTAGCATAAAAAACCAATTGATTGAATCTGACTAGTAACTGCCTGTGTTATTGACAAACATCAGATTGACTCGCACTGTAGCAATAACAAACATCAGATTGACTCTGACTGTAGCATAAACAACCATTAGAATGACTCTGACTGTAGCAATAACAACCATTAGAATGACTCTGACTGTAGCAATAACAACCATTAGAATGACTCTGACTGTAGCAATAACAACCATTAGAATGACTCTGACTGTAGCATAAACAACCATCAGACTGACTCTGACTGTAGCAATAACAACCATTAGAATGACTCTGACTGTAGCAATAACAACCATTACACTGACTCTGACTGTAGCAATAACAACCATTAGAATGACTCTGACTGTAGCAATAACAACCATTAGAATGACTCTGACTGTAGCAATAACAACCATTAGAATGACTCTGACTGTAGCAATAACAACCATTAGAATGACTCTGACTGTAGCATAAACAACCATCAGACTGACTCTGACTGTAGCAATAACAACCATTAGAATGACTCTGACTGTAGCAATAACAACCATTAGAATGACTCTGACTGTAGCATAAACAACCATTAGAATGACTCTGACTGTAGCATAAACAACCAATTGATTGAATCTGACTAGTAACTGGCTGTGTTATTGACAAACATCAGATTGACTCGCACTGTAGCAATAACAAACATCAGATTGACTCTGACTGTAGCATAAACAACCATTAGAATGACTCTGACTGTAGCAATAACAACCATTAGAATGACTCTGACTGTAGCAATAACAACCATTAGAATGACTCTGACTGTAGCAATAACAACCATTAGAATGACTCTGACTGTAGCATAAAAAACCAATTGATTGAATCTGACTAGTAACTGGCTGTGTTATTGACAAACATCAGATTGACTCGCACTGTAGCAATAACAAACATCAGATTGACTCTGACTGTAGCAATAACAAACATCAGATTGACTCTGACTGTAGCATAAACAACCATTAGAATGACTCTGACTGTAGCAATAACAACCATTAGAATGACTCTGACTGTAGCAATAACAACCATTAGAATGACTCTGACTGTAGCATAAACAACCATCAGACTGACTCTGACTGTAGCAATAACAACCATTAGAATGACTCTGACTGTAGCAATAACAACCATTACACTGACTCTGACTGTAGCAATAACAACCATTAGAATGACTCTGACTGTAGCAATAACAACCATTAGAATGACTCTGACTGTAGCAATAACAACCATTAGAATGACTCTGACTGTAGCAATAACAACCATTAGAATGACTCTGACTGTAGCATAAACAACCATCAGACTGACTCTGACTGTAGCAATAACAACCATTAGAATGACTCTGACTGTAGCAATAACAACCATTAGAATGACTCTGACTGTAGCATAAACAACCATTAGAATGACTCTGACTGTAGCATAAACAACCAATTGATTGAATCTGACTAGTAACTGGCTGTGTTATTGACAAACATCAGATTGACTCGCACTGTAGCAATAACAAACATCAGATTGACTCTGACTGTAGCATAAACAACCATTAGAATGACTCTGACTGTAGCAATAACAACCATTAGAATGACTCTGACTGTAGCAATAACAACCATTACACTGACTCTGACTGTAGCAATAACAACCATTAGAATGACTCTGACTGTAGCAATAACAACCATTAGAATGACTCTGACTGTAGCAATAACAACCATTAGAATGACTCTGACTGTAGCAATAACAACCATTAGAATGACTCTGACTGTAGCATAAACAACCATCAGACTGACTCTGACTGTAGCAATAACAACCATTAGAATGACTCTGACTGTAGCAATAACAACCATTAGAATGACTCTGACTGTAGCATAAACAACCATTAGAATGACTCTGACTGTAGCATAAAAAACCAATTGATTGAATCTGACTAGTAACTGCCTGTGTTATTGACAAACATCAGATTGACTCGCACTGTAGCAATAACAAACATCAGATTGACTCTGACTGTAGCATAAACAACCATTAGAATGACTCTGACTGTAGCAATAACAACCATTAGAATGACTCTGACTGTAGCAATAACAACCATTAGAATGACTCTGACTGTAGCAATAACAACCATTAGAATGACTCTGACTGTAGCATAAACAACCATCAGACTGACTCTGACTGTAGCAATAACAACCATTACACTGACTCTGACTGTAGCATAAACAACCATCAGACTGACTCTGACTGTAGCAATAACAACCATTAGAATGACTCTGACTGTAGCAATAACAACCATTAGAATGACTCTGACTGTAGCATAAACAACCATTAGAATGACTCTGACTGTAGCAATAACAACCATTACACTGACTCTGACTGTAGCAATAACAACCATTAGAATGACTCTGACTGTAGCAATAACAACCATTAGAATGACTCTGACTGTAGCAATAACAACCATTAGAATGACTCTGACTGTAGCATAAACAACCATCAGACTGACTCTGACTGTAGCAATAACAACCATCAGAATGACTCTGACTGTAGCAATAACAACCATTAGAATGACTCTGACTGTAGCATAAACAACCATTAGAATGACTCTGACTGTAGCATAAAAAACCAATTGATTGAATCTGACTAGTAACTGCCTGTGTTATTGACAAACATCAGATTGACTCGCACTGTAGCAATAACAAACATCAGATTGACTCTGACTGTAGCATAAACAACCATTAGAATGACTCTGACTGTAGCAATAACAACCATTAGAATGACTCTGACTGTAGCAATAACAACCATTACACTGACTCTGACTGTAGCAATAACAACCATTAGAATGACTCTGACTGTAGCAATAACAACCATTAGAATGACTCTGACTGTAGCAATAACAACCATTAGAATGACTCTGACTGTAGCATAAACAACCATCAGACTGACTCTGACTGTAGCAATAACAACCATCAGAATGACTCTGACTGTAGCAATAACAACCATTAGAATGACTCTGACTGTAGCATAAACAACCATTAGAATGACTCTGACTGTAGCATAAAAAACCAATTGATTGAATCTGACTAGTAACTGCCTGTGTTATTGACAAACATCAGATTGACTCGCACTGTAGCAATAACAAACATCAGATTGACTCTGACTGTAGCATAAACAACCATTAGAATGACTCTGACTGTAGCAATAACAACCATTAGAATGACTCTGACTGTAGCAATAACAACCATTAGAATGACTCTGACTGTAGCAATAACAACCATTAGAATGACTCTGACTGTAGCATAAACAACCATCAGACTGACTCTGACTGTAGCAATAACAACCATTAGAATGACTCTGACTGTAGCAATAACAACCATTACACTGACTCTGACTGTAGCAATAACAACCATTAGAATGACTCTGACTGTAGCAATAACAACCATTAGAATGACTCTGCCTGTAGCAATAACAACCATTAGAATGACTCTGACTGTAGCAATAACAACCATTAGAATGACTCTGACTGTAGCATAAACAACCATTAGAATGACTCTGACTGTAGCATAAACAACCAATTGATTGAATCTGACTAGTAACTGGCTGTGTTATTGACAAACATCAGGTTAACTCTGATAGTAGCATTACCAAACATCAGATTAACTCTGACCAATCTGCGCCTGTGTTATTGATAAACATCATATTAACTCTAACTAGTCTCTACCTGTGTCATTTATAACCATCAGATTGATTCGGACTGTAGCGTCAACAAACATCAGATTAAATCTGACTGTAGCATCAACAAACATCAGATTCACTCTGATTGTATCATCAACAAACAACAGATTGACTAGAACTGTAGCATCAACAAATATCAGATTGACTGTAACTTTAGCCTTAACAAATATCAGATTTACTCGGACTAGTCTCTGTTTGTATTATTGACAAACATCAGGTTGACTTGGACTGTAGCACCAAAAAACATCAGATTGACTTGGACTGTAGCACCAACAAACATCAGATTGAGTCTGACTGTATCATCAACAAACATATGATTGACTTTGACTGTAGCATCAACAAACTTCAGTTTGTCTTTGACTATATCATCAACAAACTTCAGATTGACTCTGACTGTAGCATCAACAAACATCAGATAGAGTCTGACTGTAGCATCAACATACATCAGATTGACTGCGACTGTAGAATCAACAAACATAGGATTGACTTTGACTGTAGCATCAACAAACATCCGATTGACTCTGACTGTAGCATCAACAAACATCAGATTGAGTCTGACTGTACCATTAACAAACATCAGATTGACTTTGACTGTAGCATCAACAAACTTCAGTTTGTCTTTGACTGTGGCGTCAACAAACTTCAGATTGACTCTGACTGTAGCATCAACATACATCAGATTGCGTCTGACTTCAGCATCAACATACATCAGATTCACTTTGACTGTTTTTGACGGTAGAATGAACAAATATCAGTCTTACCGTGAGCTCTCACCGATACAGCTTGAGCCCTGATGTGTAACATTTAAGAACGATCTGCACCCTCGTGGCCAGAATGTACAACCAAGAAGGATTACGACCAGCGGTATTGACAGCTCGTGCGTACCTACGCTTGTTTTGTCACAAGCTACACATAACTTGTCGCAATCGGCAGTCGTGGTTTTATTTAGGCTGCGCGCGTCCTAACCGTCACGCTTATCCGCATCCCCACTATAGTGAATATCATATGTTGGGTTTGCCGAGCGGCAAGTGTGGACAATTAGTCTGGGCTCATGTGCATAAAGGCCATGAAGCGTGGTGAAACGAAACCGACTGATCGAGGTAAGAATAGGGCTTCAATCCTAAACTCAAGAGCACTCAGTCTGGAGAATGTGTACTATTTGAAAAATTTTAATGTGTATAATAGATAACGAAGCCCCTATAGCAAGGAATCATACTATGTGAGATAGGAGCCTATCGTGTGCTTTTAATGCATTAATAAATATAGAGTTTATTAATGGTTTTCGCATACAATTTTTCTAGGTAGATTATCATCTTCTATATACGTTATTTTAAAACAATTTCTGAAACCGATATCGACTTGATATTCTAATGTTTATCAATTCTTTTTTAGTAAGGGGAAATCAAATTTAAGTTGGTTCTTGACTAATAAAACTTTCTTGAAGCTGAACCTAACATCACGTCACATCGAGGAGAAATGCCAGATTTATTACTTGAGGTTTAATATGTCTAACTAAATGGAAATCCAAGTATATGACAGAGTTTGAAGTTTGTACGTCATATAATATTGTTTTATGCTGACAACTGTTCAGAAGCTCTGAGAAATTGCTTTGAAAGGCTTACGTTTTCATTTCGCTAACTTTCAGACTTGGGATTTATATCGATACTTTGGGCTACTTTAAAAAGCGACCAGTGAAATAAGCCACCATTACTGCTTTTTCTACCTGTGACTAATCGTCAATGAAATGAGCAACAAGTGATATAAACTACCTTCACAGGTACGGGTATATACCTGCTCTAGGTATTCCAGAGCACAGAGTTTCAACTGTTAGATTACTGTATATTGTTTTCTGATTTCCATCTCACTTCAACCAGGTTTTCAACTGACTAAATGATAATAAATCAATTCTATCATTTAGGCGTGTTTCAAAAAACACCTTAAGAAAACAATCGTCAATATTTTGCTTACATTTATGTTTTATAATTTTTTGTAAAGTTTTATAGTGTTTTATAATATATTTGTATTATTATTTACAGTTTATATTTATTTCTATATTTTTGTATGCTTTTCTTTTTATGATCGTCAACTAAATCCAGGTTTTGAAGGTAGGAGAGAGTACAGAGGCAAGCCTTTATGTCACCTTTTTCTTCATTGCTTTTTTCAGTAGCTGTATCCACTTTTTTATACTTTACCTTTCTTCGTTTTCTTTATAGGTTTAACTGTAATGGGAAGTGGAAGTGTAGCTTGGTCGCTTATTTCGCGCATCCCGGATTCGGTGTCCCTTGGTTGAATGGCCCTAGGTGCGGTAGGTGTATTTTGGTCGCTTATTTCGCGCATCCCGGATTCGGTGTCCCTTGGTTGAATGGCCCTAGGTGCGGTAGGTGTATTTTGGTCGCTTATTTCGCGCATCCCGGATTCGGTGTCCCTTGGTTGAATGGCCCTAGGTGCGGTAGGTGTATTTTGGTCGCTTATTTCGCGCATCCCGGATTCGGTGTCCCTTGGTTGAATGACCCTAGGTGCGGTAGGGGTATTTTGGTCACTTATTTCGCACATTCCGTGATGGTCGCTTATTTCGCGCATCCCGGATTCGGTGTCCCTTGGTTGAATGACCCTAGGTGCGGTAGGGGTATTTTGGTCACTTATTTCGCACATTCCGTGATGGTCGCTTATTTCGCGCATCCCGGATTCGGTGTCCCTTGGTTGAATGACCCTAGGTGCGGTAGGGGTATTTTGGTCACTTATTTCGCACATTCCGTGATGGTCGCTTATTTCGCGCATCCCGGATTCGGTGTCCCTTGGTTGAATGACCCTAGGTGCGGTAGGGGTATTTTGGTCACTTATTTCGCACATTCCGTGATGGTCGCTTATTTCGCGCATCCCGGATTCGGTGTCCCTTGGTTGAATGACCCTAGGTGCGGTAGGGGTATTTTGGTCACTTATTTCGCACATTCCGTGATGGTCGCTTATTTCGCGCATCCCGGATTCGGTGTCCCTTGGTTGAATGACCCTAGGTGCGGTAGGGGTATTTTGGTCACTTATTTCGCACATTCCGTGATGGTCGCTTATTTCGCGCATCCCGGATTCGGTGTCCCTTGGTTGAATGACCCTAGGTGCGGTAGGGGTATTTTGGTCACTTATTTCGCACATTCCGTGATGGTCGCTTATTTCATACAATCAATACGAGCAAGTAAGATACTCGTTATGTATTTATTTGATGCTTAAACTGATTTCAAACCCACATATGTATTTTCGGAAAGAAATCATTGTATTAAATTTCGATGACAATTAAAGTTGAATTTTAAAAATATCTGAATTATATGGACATGTTCACGAATGACGTACAACATGAATTTTCTAATGTGTACAACACATCAAAGCCCGTATCCCAGATACGGACGTGGTCATGGAGCGTTTGTTTTAGAAGTAGGTGATAGAATTTCCCAGTAGAGATCATGGCATAAGCGAGCAGCTCTACACTGTGTCTGCACGCTTTGTCAATGCCTTTAGCAGTGTAGGGGAAATATAGTAATGGATCCGTGGATGTAAGGAACCATCTGTTCGTCTTCGATAAGTTGAGATTGTGGGAGAAACTTAGATGTATGTTATGTATCATATCTCAGTACCTGGAACTCTATTCAAGCCTCAATTACTGACTAATTAACGATATACTTAGCTGAAGTGAGCGGTTGGGAAAAATATTATCTCTGAGTTGCGTTGGGGGAACAAGGTTATGCCATAATGTCCGAATAACAATTAACAATGAATTATATGCAAAATGTAAAAGTCTTTTCTGATACATTGTAAAACTCGTATTTACAAAACGTTTTTAAAGTTACGTTTGTAAAAAAAAAAACATCTAGACTAAACATAAATGTCGATTGTTTCTTTCATTCAACGTAGTTCAAGTTTTAACTGCTAGGTGTCTCTGCTGCAGCAAATTACAATCTGATTATTCACAAGACAAGAAGCCACTCTTATATACATACCTAATTTGAAATTAAAGAAAAAATACTCCATGTACATATGACTATACTTTTTCTATGTATATTTTTACAGACGTACATATTGATCAAAAAACTATTTTTAAAAATGTGTAAAACAATTAAAACGTTCAAAACTTTTATTAGTAAGTAAAGTTGATTCTTAACCTTATTATGTATTAAGGACAACACCTTGTTTGAAGTATTCACAAAAATATACTAAAAATTACTTTTATTTATTGGATGTAAGAAAAAAGTTTCAAACATTTTTCATAACAATTTCTAAGGGCGATTAAATACTTCCAAATTCAAGATATAGTTTTGAATTTATTTTGCCAGTAAATATTCTTTTAGTACAATTACTCGCTAAAATATATAAGTTCATAACTTTATATATTCGAGAGATGAAAACTTAATTTACAGTTAGATAAAGTTCAGCACTCGTGTTTACCTACTTCTGGCAGTAAACTGTTAAAGTTGACAAGTCGCTTCTGATGACTACAGGATGAAATAACAGGATCGTTCCAACATTCGTCGACATAACTAGTGATAGTCTATAACGGAGTGAAATCGTTAATAAAGATTTCAATTTTAATAAATTAATATTAAGGAAAATACAAAATTAAGAGTTTGAAATAATTTTGAACCATTGTATGTAGAGTAGAGATTCAAACAAGAGTAGAGAACCATTATTCAAACAAAATTTTATTTGAATGACAACAATTGGGGGGGGGGGTTAATAAGACAGTGGAACATCAAAATGAACTTAGAAATTTTGACATTTCATTTTCATCAAGAAAATTCCTAAAGTTAAAAATACAAAAATTTGAATATCTTAAATATAAAAGCGTTATAGCAATTTATTTAAATCATAAATAAAAGCTTTCAAAGATACATTCTTCGGGACGAGAAAGAGAAACTGACGTCACTTATAAACTTAAGTGGTGTGAGCTCTTATGAAATGTTTAATTAGTCAAAGACGTTTCTGGCGGGGGAGGATGTCCGCAGGAATGAATAACCTGCAGGAAGAAGCTTTGGATTTCCAAAAAAGAAGTGGTATTAATGTCCTCACTCTTAAAGTTTTCTTAGTATATGCGAAGTAATAATTAAAATGAATTGTTAGGCGTTTGTTGTGATCACCGAAATGTAGCCACGTGTTTTCCCATAACCCTTCAGGGGAGGGGGTATTCTTAAAAGTGTTATTTTTATCATCCTAAAGCGAAACAAACTTTCCAACTTCGAAAACGCAAACTAACAGAAAATTTAAACTTTACAATGTGTAATGGTTACGTAAAAAGTTTTGAACTGAACTGTGATTAATTAATCGTAAAAGTGGCGTTTTGTAACCAATTGTTAACTAAAACTAGAACAGTTGAGTTTTATAAATTTTTTGCTTTAAATGAAATTAAACAAATTCGAAACTAGAACTCTAGTTGTAACAAATATTTATGTTATCAAATATACCCTAATAATGGTGAGAACTAGATGTAGAGACCAACAACGAAGGATGCTACGTTTCCTGATGAGAACTGAAAAAGGAGAATTCCACATCAGGTTCTGGGGCAGGGAGGTTAGGCATGAGCAAAATTTGACAAGGTTAGCAGTCTTTTGTCTCCGTATCAAATACTGTAATACATTTAAAATATTTTTCCTTTTCGGGATTTTATTGAAACAATTAAATTAAAATTGTCTACATAATTTTACGAGAAAAATTAAAGTTTACATTTTGCAGTAGACTATGAACTAAAAGAAATTTCGTATCGTTCAGATAGATATAATACTTACAAAATTTTATAATGGCTTTGCTGCAAATAGTTCGGTGCAAATGAAATCATACAATTTCTCCTTATTCGCCAAAATTGTAATTTTGTGTTAAAATATTTTTGTTATTGTTATTTTCAATAAAAGATTTCATTAACAAATATAAATGCAGAAATTAAAAAATTTTCAGTACTTAAATTTTGTTACAAGAAATTTTGTTACAATTAAATTAACTAAATAAATTAATTTTAAATAATTTTGCATGGCATGTTTACTAGATATGCTTTAGGGTGTTGTGCGTATAATTTTTTATAAAATGACTTAGTCTCTATCATAATTATTTGTAATCGACCCCGAAGCAAACGTTCCACACCCTACCAATAACGTGACCACGTTTACCCGTTTTCCGCGTAAGCTGTACCTGGTGATGATGGATACTGCAGGGCCGAAATGCTCCAGTTCAACCGCGGTCAAAATATGATCTCACCCGACTTACTATATCCTGGTACCTGCGGTGTGTCGAGCGTAATTTGCCAGTGGATAAATCCCTGGAATTTATTTAAAAAACCCACCAAAATGTTCTTACTGGTTATAAGTACATTATAAATTTCGTTTTAACTGTAAATCTATCATTTCTATTACTTTTCTATTGCAAGAGTATTTCTTAGAAAAATCTTTTTGCTAGTTTAAGTGAATTATTTAATTTTACTCTTGTTGTTGGTTGGAAAAATTTCAGAAATTTTATTTAGTTGATTTACCACAGGAAAGTTATAATAATTTTAAACATTTTTATTTTAACTTGATTGAATTTAATGAAACTAAAAATTAAACTAAATTTTACTTTTCCAAAATATGATCCAATTACCTTAATTCCTTTGAATTTTTGCTATTTATTTTAATTTTGAAAAGCAGTTGTTTAAACATGAAATACACTTGAATGGTTTATAGAGTTAAACAAATGTTCACGTAATCTTTGCATACAGTTCATCAATCAATTGGATAACATTATTATTTAAACTTTTCTAACATTTATAGTCATTGTGAGAACATTGTGGTTTTTTAGACTTAAAATTTCACACATAAATTTACATACATATTTAAATGCAACATCATAATAATTTCTACCAATTTATTTTATTTTATGTCCGTATAATTATTTGTAGAAGTAAAAAGCGACATTACGTCCTAAAGACTTTACCTTTAATTAATATTTGTGACGCCAAACATAAATCTGAAGGGTTCCAAACCAATTTTACATGATTTACATTTTTATAGTTATTTAATCCTAGATTTATAATATAAGTTATATGGACATAAAATAAGTTATATTAGCTTAAGTACTAAATCATTTATTATTTATTTTCTTTGTGAAATTATTATTATTTTACTTGGTTTGGATTTAAATAAATTAGTTACAATTCATTTTAAATATATCTTGTGTTTTCACAACGTTAACTTGTTATAACTTTAATCTTGTAATTTTAGAACTTGCATTTTATATTTGAACAAATTTTTATTTCATGACCACCACTTATTTTGCTATTTAAAAAAGAGCCATTGCTATATATTTATTAATCATTAATTACTAATCAGTGATTATATTTTTATTTAAGGAAATTTTAATCTATGATTTTAAGAAATTTACCAAATTTAATAAATGGTTACATTGCTATTAAAATTCAGTCTTGCCTCCAAAAACTTTCACTGTGATCGCTCATCTTCTCCCTCATGGTTTCTTGGGGTCTGGAATCTTGTAGCAATCGCAACTGATCGGTTTCAGGGCCGCCTTTAATACTTTTCATAATTTTTAAGATTTGAAATCGCGGACGCACGAAGGCAGATCATCTCCACGTCCTTTTTCTGCTTAGCCTTGGAACCATTGTTCTAATACAATAATTTTAAACAAGAAAATATAAACAATTTAACCCATTGTATTTTTTAATATGTAATTCTTGCAGAGGCAATATAAACAACTCTTTACGCTAAATAATTATGCATGTATTGCCTTTATTTAGAAAGACATATTAGACTTACTTCAGGTAACAAGGTTCATGACATATTTTATCAAATTAATACTGCGTGAGAAGGTAAGAGAAAAGCTGACGGGCGAGAAACACTTTAAAACCTCCCAGACTCGATATAAAATACTCACGAAATCGCCTATTTTGTTACACCGTAAGCTTTTATGGGTAATCTTATTTTACACAGAGGTATCGTTGAATTTCATTTAATGATCAAATAAGAGAAGAGTAAAAAGAAATAAAGAACCTTTAGGTAACTCCGGAATTTTACTCCTTCTAAAGGTAGGTTAGACTGTTTATACGTTTATTAGAAAGATTGTTTTTTGTACTGTAGTTTGAATTTGGTGAGGAATATTTTGTTAATTTAAAATACAACTATTTGACATAAAAGAACACAAAGTAAAAATAACAAAAGTTTAATTTAATCACGAAGAAATGTAAATATTGTTTTCTATTAAGAATAACTAAGCATAACTTCAATTATCCGAATCGATCAGTACCGGAACTCGTTTGGATGAAAAATTATGAATTTGGTTTTTCCAAAAAAGGTAAATTTTATTTAATTACTGTAGACTATGTATGATGTGAATGGAAAGAAAAAACTGTTTGCCCGTAATTCCTTATCTGATTGGTCTATAATTAGTTTATCCACTGACGATATTACAAGTGTGAACGACGCAACCTTACAAACAAAGACAGCGAACAGATACGAAATAGTGACATCAAAGTAGTACCTCAAAGTCACAGGCACTGACTAATCAAAACGAATAGTGACGGACGATAGTCAACTGCTCTGAGACGGTGACTCAGGATAGTTTGCGTTACGTCTACACTAGCAACGCGAACAAACAAAGTAATTGTACATGTGACAGAATCAATAGATTGGAAATCGCTTTACGTTTCCGCGTTATTTTTCTTTTGAAAATCTGAGCCCAATTCGGATAATCAGTTATTCAGATAATCGGATTTCGGATGATTGGAGTTCCACTTTATTTGACATTGTCGCTGCTGTTTTCAACTTTCCAGTACTTCGGCATAAAACTTTTAAAACATATACACTAATATTTTTAATGTAATCAAGCTACTAAATGCCTTAAGTAATATATTGATGTTAATCAAGCTCTGTCTATTAGTGTATTTATCGTTATTAATTTCACTGAAAATAGTGACATTATTTCTGAGACTTTTTTACTTTAAATTCCTGTTTTATTTGAAATCTTTATATTATTCTATCTGAATATAACCCATTTCTGTTATCTGAGTCAATGATCAAAAATATAAGTTCGATTTTCATAGTAAAAATGCATAGGATTTTTTTTTTTAGACTTTAAGTGCCGTCACCTACTGTTTGTGAGTAAAAAACAAGTGAACTATTAATAGAAAATTATATAATTAGGTTTCCGTCTTCTATTACTAATAACGGATAAAACAAGGTTAAATGTAACCATGTCTAGTAAAGCATAACTCTCCCGCATCCCCCAGTATCAAGGGGAGTTTATTTCCCATCCATTATTTACTATATCCCTTTCACACCTATATGACTGCCCTATTGGACTAACTCCTTGACGTACCAAAGTAAGGAATTTATGTGTATTTTACTTATAAGAAAATATTCAAATAATGCTCAATTCATCTGTTAAATAAATTCGTAAATGATAATTTTCAAAAAGGTTATGACTCAAATTTTATGAATATTCATTAGAAAATTAACCGGTAATTTTTAACGAAAAGAAAACAATCTATCAACATTTTTTTTAATTAAGATTTTAATTAGCGGTTACAATTTTTCGTATGTTTCACACATTTTCTCATTATTTTAAAATAAAATATTTTCATGTATTTAATACTACCTAAACTAACAAAAATCATGACAATTAGGTTATCGTGAGGTTAAGGCGAAATATAAGCTAATTGGTTTTGTAGCGTACTTTGGAATTTATTCCTAGGAGGTCTGTGTGGGGAAGACAGGATCCGACTTTCAGATCGGATTCTATCTTCGGCCATTAAATTGCACTACCCTTACCGTACGTATTAGTGCACAGGATGATTGGGAACAGTTGAAACAGAAGTAAGAAAGAAAGCCGGAGTTCAAAAATTTGTAACAACATAAGTTAAATTAGTGTTGGGAGCATAGGGAAGTAAATAATAGTATAAGTTGAGATTATGTAAAAGGCAGTAAATAAAATATTGAAATAAATAAATTTCAATTTAAAATATAAACAAATTACAAAATTTAATTTAATTAAAAATCAATGTAAAATAAAGAATTTAGAGTCCGTTATATATATATATATATATATATATATATATATATATATATATATATATATATACATACATATATATATATATATATATATATATATATATAAATAAATATATATATATATATATAAATAAATGTATATATATATAAATAAATGTATATATATATATATATATATATATATATATATATATATATATATATATATACGTATATAAGATATATATATATATATATATGTATATATATATATATATATATATATATATATATATATAGATTGAGAGAGAGAGAGAGAGAAAGAGAGAGAGAGAGAGTGTGTGTGTGTGTGATGTTAGGTTTTTTTACCGTTGTCACAAGCCAAAATCTGGGAGTCATATTTAGGTTAAGGAGAGAGATATGGAAATCCAAGATGCGAATATGGGTCTTAAAACGTCCCAAGACCTGGGACTCCTTTAGTATCATAGTGAGTTTTCTGGCCTTACACCCCCTGTAACATGAGCCTTTCGTTATGTAGTGAACACATTAAGTGCCGACTGAAAAAAGTCAAATTATTTTAAAGTAAAAAAACTTTGCTTAATTACTTTAGTCATCAACAGACTTTAACAAAAGCGATATAAAAATCCACAATGTCGCTAAATAAAAAAGTGCACAAGTTAACTATTCTAAAAAAAGGTTCAGTCACGCGCCACCGTAAAAACTTTGAGAATGAAATCGCTGTGCAGCTGCTATAAAACGGAATCCAGACAAATAAGGGCATCTTAACTTTATAGGTTAGGATTTATAGCAACTTAGTGGGCCTACGTACGGATTTATATTGGCTCATGAAACCACTGCCTGTATGTTGTGTGTAAACACGATTATCTTGCAGGCTAAAACCTATTAAACGCACTTACATTTGCTTCAAGACAATGTTACTTGTGGTTCCTTTTCGGACAAAGTTCAAGAATAGCAGGTAAAGTATTGTAAGCATGATCACAATTCTAAAAATATTAGGGCTGAAGCAGAAATGCATTAAACGTCTGGAGGACAACCAAGGGTTATGCAACACTTGTAGATTATAGTATAAATCAGGGGTGCTCAACCTTTTTGGAACGGTGGGCCAATTACGTGTTCATTTTTCTCGAGCCGGGCCGCAGGATTAAAATTTCCCGAGTTCAATAAACTATCGTATTGTAAAAGTATAAACATGTATCTAGATACTGTAACAAAAATCAACAATTATGAGGTAATGCTGTGGTGGTTACGTATTACAAAAACAATGTACACGAGCATCATAAAAACCACAAAGATAACAAAATAATCAGTTAACAGATGAATCGATTGAACGTCTATCTACTAAATAGCAATGAAAATTGCTATTTTATATGAAATGTAAATATATAAAAAATATATTTAGAAATTATTTTTTGCAATTTCAATTTTTCTAACATTTACTAGTAATGTTTCTTATAAAATACTGATTCCATAAAATTGTATTTCTAAATCCAGTAAAGCACAAACAACTTTCTAAACATCATCCCGCAGTCGATATAAGTCGGGGGGGGGGGGGGGGTTATAATGTTACGACCCTATAACAAGAAATTTAGTAACAAATCATGAAAGCAAACAAAAGTTGAAAAAACTTCTAAGTAAAATGTTTCTTACAGAATATATATATTTATTTAAGGAAACCGCAATGAATTTCAACAAGGGATTACACCGACTTCATCCCCTTTATTGACCAAACTTTCCACAAACAAGACTCTAGAAAAGTTTTGGGGTAAATGATATTCCTTTTACGTTATTGGCCGGGGGAAAGTGCGTCCTTCAGTCTAAAATAGGGAATAATCCTTGACTAGCATTCGAAATATGGCCCAATCACGAAAGTGCTGGATAATCCTTGTAAATATTGAGAGCTTTATTCTTATAAAGCTGTTTATTTATTCTGGAAAAGTACAACGCTCTCTAGCAGAGAAACTACAAAAGTCAGTGAAGATCTCTGAATACATTCCCTATATGTTTTAGAATGAAACTAAGGAGCAGTATAAGTAGGTTATGTATCTAGAGAAGAGCCTTGTGTATTTGTTTCGCATGGAAAATGGTACACGATTAGTGAAGTAACTTATGTTAGCAAATTGTTCAACTTGATAAATAATTAGTACTCATAAAATATTATTTAAATAAAAATACTTTTACAAGATCTGATATCTTAGGTTTTTAATAAGTTCTTCTGTAGAAACGTATTTCAATTTTTTTAAATTTATATGTTGGGGTTTATATTTTCAATAACTATAGAGTCTCGATAATTCGAAGTGAGACCCCTCGGATCACCGAAAACTCGGATTACACAGGAAATACGTTCCTGTGCATTAGAAAAAACAGTAGTTCTAATGAACCCTAACACTATAGTTAAGAATCCACAAAATATGTTTATAGAACTTTATTGATCACAGTACCTACATAAATTTATGTTGCTTTGGAATACATTGTTTATCACGGTTGCTACATTTTTTTTCTGTCCCTGACACGTCCTCCAAGACAAGGATTGATCAAGCGGTGAGGGCAAGAACATTTTCCAGACACAGGAACCCCGTAGAAGGGAAGAGCTGGAATCTATCGTCAGGGACAACCCACTTAACCGAATGCTGTCACGTCCAGTTGGTGTGGCTGCCTTTCGAACTCTGACAGGACACGATTACCTCCCTGCCCATCTGATCAGAATAGGAGTAGATCTCCACCACAGACTGCCCGCTCTTCACAGCCCCTGAAGCAACGTCTGTTCGAATGCCAAGGACTGCGGAACGTCCGCGATGAAGCACATGGCTCCGACTTTAAGCACCTCCCTCTACTGGACTGCGCGGCACCGAATGGCTGAAATGCCAAAAGTGGGGGTTGGATAAAGTAAATTAAGTAAGTACATTTTTTGGAAAAAGTTGAAAAGTATCTTCTGCATTTCTGCCACGGTGTCGCGAGACGTATTAGTAGAATCACATCTGTTGGCGTGGTGTCTATTGTTCAGAACAGCGCATTGCAGTTTCCAAAGCGGCCGTTCCTTCATTGTGACTAGTCTTCGTTTTTTGTACTGTCTCGGTCGAACCTTCATCTTTATTCTCGTCATCGCCTAATCTAGTAGTTTTTTGGTACCATTCCAATAGTCGAACATGTACTATTGTAACTTACTTATGATCGTCCTTACTCCATTAACTTACGTCCGTATCATCGACATAGAAGTTTCGTGGTAAGAAGTTTCGGAAGTTTCATGATAAGAAATGTCAAATATGTTTGTTTCTGTGGATCAATGACACAGTCAACAGTTAACTATGGCGGGAGACTTTATTCCATAGCTTACGTGATGTTTCTTCTTCTATTGCGTTCTATGACTTGGCTACCCAGTACACAACTCCCTTAGCTGTATCTTTTTAGAGATCCTACAGTGCTTTCTCCCTTTCAGTACCGTACAAGAGAGATTGTGAAAGATAACGTCTGTATGTATTTCTTCATAATTTCCACAACACCCTGATCCATCGTCTGGAATAGGCTCATAACATTTCCGGATAGAAATAACGCACGGATATCATGAAAGCACAGTTGATCACCATCGGGATTCGTCTAACAGTAAATGATTTGCATTTCCTTTCAAAAAGGTAAAATAGTCTGAAATAGAAATAGGTTCGAATTTAAGGGTTCGAAAAATCGGGACTCGGATTTTCGAAACCCTACTGTACCTATCGTCTTTGATAAGGATATCTAAATAAGCCGTTGGACTTCTTTTGAAAACATTTTGTACTTTTAATCGATAATTTGATTTATGATGTTAAAATCATGTCAACAAAACTCACCCTTTAGAAAGAAATAGAGGAGCAGGAATCGGTGACAGATGGCGTCATTAACACACCTGGCTTAAAACTTTATTTGTCGTAAAGTAACCAACAAACATTCCCAATTCCACGTAAATGGAACATGAAATACCGACGTACGCTGGCTTCATTACAATAAATGCTGAGTACACAATAGATTGAAACTCTGTCGAACAAATATTATTCCGAAATTCTGTTTAATTAATTCTGAAAACGTACGCACGGGTCTCTGTTAAACACACAATTAATACCAATGCTGCGCCATGAATATTTTTTTTTGATCTCTGTCAATTAAGCACGAGGATTGTGAAACATGGTACTACACACCTTTTCAGTATTTAAAAAACGAATAAAAATTCAACAAATAAAATTGAGTTTTACCATGAATATCAAATACAATATGTATTTATAGGAATATTTTAGTTGTTTATTAGCTTAGCTAATTGAAAAGCCTTCTTGATATACAATATTCTTTTTTAAACACAAATGAGTTTTATAACTAATAAATTACATACATTAATTACTGTACATACATAATTAAGTTGACACTTTCTAAATAAAACAGATGTGGAAATAATATTGGCAGCTTTCTTTATACTCTCTGAATAATTACATACAAGTTAACACTTCCTAAATAAAACAGATGTGGAAATAATATTGGCAGCTTTCTTTATACTCTCTGATTATTTACATACAAGTTAACACTTTCTCAATAAAACAGATGTGGAAATAATATTGGCAGCTTTCTTTATACTCTCTGAATAATTACATACAAGTTAACACTTTCTAAATAAAACAGATGTGGAAATAATATTGGCAGCTTTCTTTATCCTCTCTGATTACTTACATACAAGTTCACACTTTCTAAATAAAACACATGTGGAAATAATATTGACAGCTTTCTTTATACTCTCTGAATAATTACATACAAATTAACACTTCCTAAATAAAACAGATGTGGAAATAATATTGGCAGCTTTCTTTATACTCTCTGAATAATTACATACAAATTAACACTTCCTAAATAAAACAAATGTGGAAATAATATTGGCAGCTTTCTTTATACTCTCTGAATAATTACATACAAATTAACACTTCCTAAATAAAACAAATGTGGAAATAATATTGGCAGCTTTCTTTATACTCTCTGATTAATTACATACAAATTAAAACTTTCTAAATAAAACACATGTGGAAATAATATTGGCAGCTTTCTTTATACTCTCTGATTAGTTACATACAAGTTAACACTTTCTCAATAAAACAGATGTGGAAATAATATTGGCAGCTTTCTTTATACTCTCTGAATAATTACATACAAATTAACACTTCCTAAATAAAACAAATGTGGAAATAATATTGGCAGCTTTCTTTATACTCTCTGATTAATTACATACAAATTAAAACTTTCTAAATAAAACACATGTGGAAATAATATTGGCAGCTTTCTTTATACTCTCTGATTAGTTACATACAAGTTAACACTTTCTCAATAAAACAGATGTGGAAATAATATTGGCAGCTTTCTTTATACTCTCTGAATAATTACATACAAGTTAACACTTTCTCAATAAAACAAATGTGGAAATAATATTGGCAGCTTTCTTTATACTCTCTGAATAATTACATACAAATTAACACTTCCTAAATAAAACAAATGTGGAAATAATATTGGCAGCTTTCTTTATACTCTCTGATTAATTACATACAAATTAAAACTTTCTAAATAAAACACATGTGGAAATAATATTGGCAGCTTTCTTTATACTCTCTGATTAGTTACATACAAGTTAACACTTTCTCAATAAAACAGATGTGGAAATAATATTGGCAGCTTTCTTTATACTCTCTGAATAATTACATACAAGTTAACACTTTCTCAATAAAACAAATGTGGAAATAATATTGGCAGCTTTCTTTATACTCTCTGAATAATTACATACAAGTTAACACTTTCTCAATAAAACAAATGTGGAAATAATATTGGCAGCTTTCTTTATACTCTCTGAATAATTACATACAAATTAACACTTCCTAAATAAAACAAATGTGGAAATAATATTGGCAGCTTTCTTTATACTCTCTGATTAATTACATACAAATTAAAACTTTCTAAATAAAACACATGTGGAAATAATATTGGCAGCTTTCTTTATACTCTCTGATTAGTTACATACAAGTTAACACTTTCTCAATAAAACAGATGTGGAAATAATATTGGCAGCTTTCTTTATACTCTCTGAATAATTACATACAAATTAACACTTCCTAAATAAAACAAATGTGGAAATAATATTGGCAGCTTTCTTTATACTCTCTGATTAATTACATACAAATTAAAACTTTCTAAATAAAACACATGTGGAAATAATATTGGCAGCTTTCTTTATACTCTCTGATTAGTTACATACAAGTTAACACTTTCTCAATAAAACAGATGTGGAAATAATATTGGCAGCTTTCTTTATACTCTCTGAATAATTACATACAAGTTAACACTTTCTCAATAAAACAAATGTGGAAATAATATTGGCAGCTTTCTTTATACTCTCTGAATAATTACATACAAGTTAACACTGTCTCAATAAAACAGATGTGGAAATAATATTGGCAGCTTTCTTTATACTCTCTGAATAATTACATACAAATTAACACTTCCTAAATAAAACAAATGTGGAAATAATATTGGCAGCTTTCTTTATACTCTCTGATTAATTACATACAAATTAAAACTTTCTAAATAAAACACATGTGGAAATAATATTGGCAGCTTTCTTTATACTCTCTGATTATTTACATACAAGTTAACACTTTCTCAATAAAACAGATGTGGAAATAATATTGGCAGCTTTCTTTATACTCTCTGATTAATTACATACAAATTAAAACTTTCTAAATAAAACACATGTGGAAATAATATTGGCAGCTTTCTTTATACTCTCTGATTAGTTACATACAAGTTAACACTTTCTCAATAAAACAGATGTGGAAATAATATTGGCAGCTTTCTTTATACTCTCTGAATAATTACATACAAGTTAACACTTTCTCAATAAAACAAATGTGGAAATAATATTGGCAGCTTTCTTTATACTCTCTGAATAATTACATACAAATTAACACTTCCTAAATAAAACAAATGTGGAAATAATATTGGCAGCTTTCTTTATACTCTCTGATTAATTACATACAAATTAAAACTTTCTAAATAAAACACATGTGGAAATAATATTGGCAGCTTTCTTTATACTCTCTGATTAGTTACATACAAGTTAACACTTTCTCAATAAAACAGATGTGGAAATAATATTGGCAGCTTTCTTTATACTCTCTGATTAGTTACATACAAGTTAACACTTTCTCAATAAAACAGATGTGGAAATAATATTGGCAGCTTTCTTTATACTCTCTGAATAATTACATACAAGTTAACACTTTCTCAATAAAACAAATGTGGAAATAATATTGGCAGCTTTCTTTATACTCTCTGATTAGTTACATACAAGTTAACACTTTCTAAATAAAACAGATGTGGAAATAATATTGGCAGCTTTCTTTATACTCTCTGAATAATTACATACAAGTTAACACTTTCTAAATAAAACAGATGTGGAAATAATATTGGCAGCTTTCTTTATACTCTCTGATTAGTTACATACAAGTTAACACTTTCTCAATAAAACACATGTGGAAATAATATTGGCAGCTTTCTTTATACTCTCTGATTAGTTACATACAAGTTAACACTTTCTAAATAAAACAGATGTGGAAATAATATTGGCAGCTTTCTTTATACTCTCTGAATAATTACATACAAGTTAACACTTTCTCAATAAAACAGAGGTGGAAATAATATTGGCAGCTTTCTTTATACTCTCTGATTAGTTACATACAAGTTAACACTTTCTCAATAAAACAGATGTGGAAATAATATTGGCAGCTTTCTTTATACTCTCTGATTAGTTACATACAAGTTAACACTTTCTCAATAAAACAGATGTGGAAATAATATTGGCAGCTTTCTTTATACTCTCTGATTAATTACATACAAATTAAAACTTTCTAAATAAAACACATGTGGAAATAATATTGGCAGCTTTCTTTATACTCTCTGATTAGTTACATACAAGTTAACACTTTCTCAATAAAACAGATGTGGAAATAATATTGGCAGCTTTCTTTATACTCTCTGATTAATTACATACAAATTAAAACTTTCTAAATAAAACACATGTGGAAATAATATTGGCAGCTTTCTTTATACTCTCTGATTAGTTACATACAAGTTAACACTTTCTAAATAAAACAGAGGTGGAAATAATATTGGCAGCTTTCTTTATACTCTCTGAATAATTACATACAAATTAACACTTCCTAAATAAAACAGATGTGGAAATAATATTGGCAGCTTTCTTTATACTCTCTGATTAGTTACATACAAGTTAACACTTTCTAAATAAAACAGATGTGGAAATAATATTGGCAGCTTTCTTTATACTCTCTGATTAATTAATATTCACTCAGGTTTATATTAATTTATTCTTGTATGAGTCAAGAGACCATTATGTTACCTCATACACTTTTGAGCACTATAGACTAATTCTTAACTAAATACATAAAACCCACTAGCTACAATACAAAAGTTTTATTTTACTAAAATTACCTCATGTACATTTTGATTACATAGAAACATGACCATGTAGCCGAAATGTACGTTAGTAAGTTTAGTATAATAAAGATTTTTGTATTGCAATTAGTGGGTTCTATTTATTTAGTACATTATATTACCTATTAAACTAAAAGGCTCTTGTTGATTGAGTAACTCTAGTGTGTAACTTCTTGTTTGCTAGTTTGTAATAAGGCCCTCTGATGATGATGACATAGTCAACGAAATGTACATAAGGGTTTAATCTTAAGTAACTTGTTTTATTTGTTATTTTTGATTATTTTTTTGGTATTGGGGTTCTTTCAGATCTTTTCATTGTAATATATTGTACCCCTGTGCTCTTGATATTGTATACTTAATTTATAACTATCATATAAATTTCTATTGTTTATCACCTAATATATCCCAACCGGGGATTTAAATGTACGTATAAATTAATTTAGTAGTATAAAAGAAACCTTTACTCTTTTATGTTTGCTGCTTCAATGGTTAGGTTTCACATTTAAAATTTTTCAAACAGTATTTATTATGTTTTGCCGCTCTTGAAAGTATTTGTTTTTTATTTTGAATTTATGTAATAGGCTTTTTTGTCAAAACCTCAAAGTGACCACTATTTGGTCACGTAATACCGAACTTTGGTTCGAGTACACGTCTATTAGAACGAAAATGCCATGCGCGACTCTGGCCATTTAGACACGCACTCCGGTACTTTTCCTTTAATTTAATATATTTCCCGACAAGAATGAAGTTGTTGATAACAGAGATAATAAAGCTGAAAAGAACAAGAAGAATGTGATTTTTTTAAGAAAAAAATGCTAAAATTATTTGCTTTCAGGGGTAATGTATCTGGTTATCAACATCAGTAGAAGAACTAAGAAAATAAAAAAGAAGAATTTAAACGGTAATAAACACATGGAAAATATATGGAAAGATAAGTGTTTTGTTTCTCTTTCTAAAAGTGATAGTTTTAGTTTAGTTCTTACCATTTACGAAATAAATAATTTTATTTGAATTTATACAGATTTTCTCTTCAAATAATTTTGCATCGAACCTGATAAATAACTTACATCTGTTTAAATCGATACTGAAGACCAAATTATCTATTAACTGATGTTTCGATAGATTTTACTTCAATTAACGTATAGTTCCCTAAATTTGTTTAATTAGTCACATTCTCTCCTTAATTCAATGGTTTATAATCTTAAATTGATAATCTTTGCTTAAAAAATACACGAACAGTCTCTTAGTGAAATCTCAATGCAGTGCAGTAAAATTTAATGTATTTTCTATAGCATATATCAATATTAGTTGGATAAACTAATTTTAGTACAAAAATGGAAAAGTTAATGAACCTTCAATACATGGAGTATGCATCACTCAAAGGAGATGAATATGTTGCCTACATTGCAGAAACAGGTTTTCTAGAATTAACACTTTCCATATTTCCGTTCGGAAATCCTCAAATAACCAATACATAGCAATACAATACAAATATTTGTATTCAAATTTTTAAATAACCTATTAACATTATTTAAAATAAACCTTACCACAAGTCGTATGACCGGAGCCAAGAAGTATATTGTTATGCACTGAATTATCTGTATTAGATAAGCAAGAGGAATTGCTTTGAAAACTGAAAATATAAAATGTTATAAAATTAGAAATTGTTACCAAGCATTTAATTTTATGGATTATTAAAAATGAAACATAGTATGAAATTTGGATTAGATAAAATGATGCTAGCAATTAAAGAATTAAAATTAATTTGAGACAAATATACTTGTAATAATAAAATAAGGTATTACAAACACACTAGTTTATAAAAAAATCAGACAATTTTCGGCGACTATGTTGCCTTCCCCAGTGCTTCACTACTGAGATTTAGAGTCAATTGTTTTAAATTTCACCGTTGTTATAGAGGCATTAACTATAGAAACTACAAAAAAACCTATATTTAAACGAAGCTAGAATTGTAGATCACGTATGTGAATATTAAATTAATCATCGAACTCAAGGGTGAGGAGATTTGAATACTAGATTTTTTTTGTTGCTTTAATTAGAAGAAAGTGTTATAAAAATAGGAAAACTACAGTAGAAATTTACAGGTTGACTTGTAAATGCAGTATTATTAAACCCGTGTATTTGTTACACCGTAGGGATTAAACACACACACACACACACACACACACACACACACACACACACACACACACACACACACACACACACACACACACACACACACACAACACACACACACACACAACACACACACACACACACACACACACACACACACACACACACACACACACACACACACACACACACACACACACACACACACACACACACACACACACACACACACACACACACACACACACACACACACACACACACACACACACACACACACACACACACACACACACACACACACACACACACACACACACACACACACACACACACACACACACACACACACACACACACACACACACACACACACACACACACACACACACACACACACACACACACACACACACACACACACACACACACACACACACACACACACACACACACACACACACACACACACACACACACACACACACACACACACACACACACACACACACACACACACACACACACACACACACACACACACACACACACACACACACACACACACACACACACACACACACACACACACAAATAAGAAGAAAGTAAAACATTAACTTTGCTAGACGAGACGTTTCGAGTGGAGAATATTGAAAGAATATAAATTAAGGATCAACTAATGCTGGTTATTTCTTATCAGAAATTTCCATCCGAATTAATTCTGCCAAATGTTCCTAAATAATACGAGCCGTGTATTTTAAGGAAGAAGATTTCATTCACCGTTTAAAATGTTCAGACAAAAAAACTCCATTACTTTGGTAACAATTTTGTTGTATTTTTTAAAAATAAACTTTTTCCCCAAAAAAGTAATGTTTTTTTAGAATTTAACATAGTTCAACTTTTTAAAAATATATTGATATAAATCCGTGCTCTCAAACATTTTTTTATTTTGAGAAATTCTTTTTATAGAATTTTGTGACATTTATAGAATTTAAACATTAAAATTACAAAACCACAAGAGAAAAAGATAGTTGATAATATATTTTAATCAATTGACTGGCAGAAAAATAAAAGAGACAGAAAAAGAAGGAAGCGTGTACGAGAAAACGGAAAAACTTAAAGCTGGTAATGAAGAAATAAGTAATTAAGTCAGAAATAAGTTATAGGTAAACGTAGAGGTTATTGAAACGATGGCAAAAATAAAGAAAAAGAAGATAGATAAGATATGAAAGATAAACTGATGAAGAGAGAAGACAGCTGTTGCAGGATGATAGGAGAGAATCGGGAAGAAGAAAGGAGGTTAGAGTTTTGGGGATTTAGTTAGTAGAGGAACTGACTAACTAGAGTTATATGTTGCAAATAGTTTACCAAGAAAGTTTGAGAAATTGAAAACCAAATAAACTTTATTAGGGACAGAAAATAAAAGTAGGCACAAAACACTTGTATAGTAAGATTCTGAATGGATGGGAGATTGTCAAAGGGATGATGCCTTTAGTTTTAAGAAGAAACTATTAAACACATTCTAACGCTAAGCAACCAGTTAAGCCTACAGCATCGGTTTGTAGTATTTATAGAACAGTGTTCTTATAGCATGAAACCTTGAGAAAATATCTAAGTAGTGAATATTTAACCCACATGTTAATTCACTGATAATCAATATGCTTCCGTCAGTGATACATTCAATTTGTTCACGTAGTATTTAGAACAATTTCACAGGTTTTATTGATGTTTTTGATATGTGTATTTAACATTCACTTAACTATATTGGTTATTTTCTTATTAACATTTTTTCTTTTAATAAATAAATACTTGAGGCGAATAATGTTAAACAAATTACCAGTACAACCCCTAAATCAGTTGCTTTTTGCAGGGACGTACACTTTCTCAACCTTACTTTGTAGTAGATGATGAGAGCTTTTTATTTTTCGTATTCTTGACAAATTTCTCGCAAAATACAAAATAATTTGGAAAATATTTCTATAATTTAAAGTAAACATCAAAGTATTCGTGTACACATTCACAAGTTTTGATAATAATAAAAAGACGGTTGATATATCACTTAATTAATTTTCATTTTAGCAGCCACATTTCGACAGCTAATTTGCTGTCATGAACAGCATAAATGTCACTGTTTAATTAAAATAAATGATAATTAACTCATATAGCAATCGTTTCTTTTAACTTTAGAATAAGAGTGGTTACAAGCAAACATTCAAAAAATATAATATAATAGACAAATTATAATACCGTTTCCTCCCCCCCCTCTTACTGAATGTTTTTCTCTTCCTTTATGTTTTCTTTTTGTGCCGCTTAAGCGAGTTATTTACTTCTGGTAAGAAATGCCCTTTTTAGAATATAATTTGTATTTAACAAAAATATGTTTGTAAACTATAACGCTTGGTTCTGGAATAAATCAACCTGACTGGAGTTGCATAAATATTGCAAGATATTAATGAAACACTGACAATTCCACAGTGACTATGAATCGCATACGAAAGTGCTGAAATGAAAGGTTCTAAGAACGCTTTTTCAGTATTTCTGGAAATATACATCTAGAATACCTATCCATACATGAAGCAAAATATATTAGAAAGCACAAAATGAGGAAGGATTACATTTAAGAACTTTAGCAACAGGGGGGATATTTTATTTAGTAAATATCAAGGATGATAAAAGTACGAAGGAAGGATAGCATCAAAAATTAAAATGTTAAGAAGGGTAGCATCCAGGAGGATAACAATTGAGGGCATGAAATCGTTGTAAATAAAATCACGGAGTGAGAAATACATATGGGAGAAGGACAATGGTATAATATCAACCAAGATTCCATTAGAGAGGGGACGTTCACAAGGGCGGTATTAGGGGATCTGACATTCGGAACGATGACAACAAGGATAATACATAGGGAAGGGTCATATTAAGGGATGATGTAGTTAAGGATGCTATTATGTAGGACATACCCTCTGAAGGGATGATAGCAATGCGTATAGCTTTAGATATCATGAGAATCATATTGACATTTAGATAACATTAGAAAACATTTGAGATTAGATAGCATTTAGAGAATGAAAATAAGGAAAATTACATCAGGTTACCATTTAAAGACTGATATTCAAAATTATAATATAACGGAGGATGTAATTAGGGACGATGACATCACGGAGGAAAATATCAGAAAGTTTAACATCAAAAACGATCTGTTATGGATTGAGGATACAATCAGGGACGAACTATGTAATTACGGATGGAGGATACAATCAGGGACGAACGATGTAATTACGGATGGAGGATACAATCAGGGACGAACTATGTAATTATGGATGGAAGAAAAAATCAGGGACAAACGATGTAATTATGGATGGAGGATACAATCAGAGACGAACGGTGTAGTTATGGATGGAGAGGATACAATCAGGGACAAACGGTGTAATTATGTATGGAGGATACAATCAGGGACGAACTATGTAATTATGGATGGAGGATACAATCAGGGACGAACTATGTAATTATGGATGGAGGATACAATCAGGGACGAACGATATAATTATGGATTGAGGATACAATCAGGGACGAATGGTGTAATTATGGATGGAGGATACAATCAGGGACGAACTATGTAATTATGGATGGAGGATACAATCAGGGACGAACGATATAATTATGGATTGAGGATACAATCAGGGACGAATGGTGTAATTATGGATGGAGGATACAATCAGGGACGAACTATGTAATTATGGATGGAGGATACAATCAGGGACGAACGATATAATTATGGATTGAGGATACAATCAGGGACGAATGGTGTAATTATGGATGGAGGATACAATCAGGGACAAACGATGTAATTATGGATGGAGGATACAATCAGGGACAAACGGTGTAATTATGGATGGAGAGGATACAATCAGGGACAAACGATGTAATTATGGATGGAGGATACAATCAAGGACGAACGGTGTAATTATGGATGGAGGATACAATCAGGGACGAACGATATAATTATGGATTGAGGATACAATCAGGGACGAATGGTGTAATTATGGATGGAGGATACAATCAGGGACGAACTATGTAATTATGGATGGAGGATACAATCAGGGACGAACGATATAATTATGGATTGAGGATACAATCAGGGACGAATGGTGTAATTATGGATGGAGGATACAATCAGGGACAAACGATGTAATTATGGATGGAGGATACAATCAGGGACAAACGGTGTAATTATGGATGGAGAGGATACAATCAGGGACAAACGATGTAATTATGGATGGAGGATACAATCAAGGACGAACGGTGTAATTATGGATGGAGAGGATACAATCAAGGAAGAACGGTATAATTATGGATGGAGAGGATACAATCAGGGACAAACGGTGTAATTATGGATGGAGGATACAATCAAGGACAAACGATGTAATTATGGATGGAGGATACAATCAAGGACGAACGGTGTAATTATGGATGGAGAGGATACAATCAGGGACGAACGGTGTAATTATGGATGGAGGATACAATCAAGGACGAACGGTGTAATTATGGATGGAGGATACAATCAGGGACGAACGGTGTAATTATGGATGGAGGATACAATCAGGGACGAACGGAGTAATTATGGATGGAGGATACAATCAGGGACTAACGGTGTATTTATGGATGGAGGATACAATCAGAGACGAACGGTGTATTTATGGATGGAGAGGATACAATCAGGGACGAACGATGTAATTATGGATGGAGGATACAATCAAGGACGAACGGTGTAATTATGGATGGAGGATACAATCAGGGACGGACGGAGTAATTATGGATGGAGGATACAATCAAGGACGAACGGTGTAATTATGGATGGAGGATACAATCAGGGACGAACGGTGTAATTATGGATGGAGGATACAATCAGGGACGAACGGAGTAATTATGGATGGAGGATACAATCAGGGACTAACGGTGTATTTATGGATGGAGGATACAATCAGAGACGAACGGTGTATTTATGGATGGAGAGGATACAATCAGGGACGAACGATGTAATTATGGATGGAGGATACAATCAAGGACGAACGGTGTAGTTATGGATGGAGAGGATACAATCAGGGACAAACGGTGTAATTATGAGCGCAGGATACAATCAGGGACGAACGATGTAATTATGGATGGAGGATACAATCAGGGACGAACGGAGTAATTATGGATGGAGGATACAATCAGGGACTAACGGTGTATTTATGGATGGAGGATACAATCAGAGACGAATGGTGTATTTATGGATGGAGAGGATACAATCAGGGACGAACGATGTAATTATGGATGGAGGATACAATCAAGGACGAACGGTGTAATTATGGATGGAGGATACAATCAGGGACGAACGGAGTAATTATGGATGGAGGATACAATCAGGGACTACCGGTGTATTTATGGATGGAGGATACAATCAGAGACGAACGGTGTAATTATGGATGGAGGATACAATCAAAGACGAACGGTTTAAATATGGATGGAGGATACAATCAAGGACGAACGGTGTAATTATGGATGGAGGATACAATCAGAGACGAACGGTGTAATTATGGATGGAGGATACAATCAGGGACGAACGGTGTAATTATGGATGGAGGATACAATCAGGGACGAACGGTGTAATTATGAGCGCAGGATACAATCAGGGACGAACGATGTAATTATGGATGGAGGATACAATCAAGGACGAACGGTGTAATTATGAGCGCAGGATACAATCAGGGACGAACGATGTAATTATGGATGGAGGATACAATCAAGGACGAACGGTGTAGTTATAGATTGATTATACAATCAGGGACGAAAGATGTAATTATGGATGGAGGATACAATCAGGGACGAAAGATGTAATTATGGATGGAGGATACAATCAGGGACGAACGATGTAATTATAGATTGATTATACAATCAGGGACGAACGATGTAATTATGAGCGCAGGATACAATCAGGGACGAACGGTGTAATTATGGATGGAGGATACAATCAGGGACGAAAGATGTAATTATGGATGCAGGATACAATCAAGGACGAACGGTGTAATTATGGATGGAGGATACAATCAAGGACGAACGGTGTAATTACAGATTGATTATACAATCAGGGACGAACGATGTAATTATGAGCGCAGGATACAATCAGGGACGAACGATGTAATTATGAGCGCAGGATACAATCAGGACGAACGATGTAATTATGGATGGAGGATACAATCAAAGACGAACGGTGTAATTATGGATGGAGGATACAATCAGGGACGAACGATGTAATTATGGATGGAGGATACAATCAAGGACGAACGGTGTAATTATGAGCGCAGGATACAATCAGGGACGAACGATGTAATTATGGATGGAGGATACAATCAGGGACGAAAGATATAATTATGGATGGAGGATACAATCAAGGAAGAACTGTGTAATTACAGATTGATTATACAATCAGGGACGAACGATGTAATTATGAGCGCAGGATACAATCAGGGACGAACGATGTAATTATGAGCGCAGGATACAATCAGGACGAACGATGTAATTATGGATGGAGGATACAATCAAAGACGAACGGTGTAATTATGGATGGAGGATACAATCAGGGACGAATGGTGTAATTATGGATGGAGGATACAATCAGGGACGAACGGTGTAATTATGGATGGAGAGGATACAATCAAGGAAGAACGGTATAATTATGGATGGAGATGATACAATCAGGGACAAACGGTGTAATTATGAGCGCAGGATACAATCAGGGACGAACGATGTAATTATGGATGGAGGATACAATCAGGGACGAACGATATAATTATGGATTGAGGATACAATCAGGGACGAATGGTGTAATTATGGATGGAGGATACAATCAGGGACGAACTATGTAATTATGGATGGAGGATACAATCAGGGACGAACGATATAATTATGGATTGAGGATACAATCAGGGACGAATGGTGTAATTATGGATGGAGGATACAATCAGGGACAAACGATGTAATTATGGATGGAGGATACAATCAGGGACGAACTATGTAATTATGGATGGAGGATACAATCAGGGACGAACGATATAATTATGGATTGAGGATACAATCAGGGACGAATGGTGTAATTATGGATGGAGGATACAATCAGGGACGAACTATGTAATTATGGATGGAGGATACAATCAGGGACGAACGATATAATTATGGATTGAGGATACAATCAGGGACGAATGGTTTAATTATGGATGGAGGATACAATCAGGGACGAACTATGTAATTATGGATGGAGGATACAATCAGGGACGAACGATATAATTATGGATTGAGGATACAATCAGGGACGAATGGTGTAATTATGGATGGAGGATACAATCAGGGACAAACGATGTAATTATGGATGGAGGATACAATCAGGGACGAACGGTGTAATTATGGATGGAGAGGATACAATCAAGGAAGAACGGTATAATTATGGATGGAGAGGATACAATCAGGGACAAACGGTGTAATTATGAGCGCAGGATACAATCAGGGACGAACGATGTAATTATGGATGGAGGATACAATCAGGGACGAACGATATAATTATGGATTGAGGATACAATCAGGGACGAATGGTGTAATTATGGATGGAGGATACAATCAGGGACGAACTATGTAATTATGGATGGAGGATACAATCAGGGACGAACGATATAATTATGGATTGAGGATACAATCAGGGACGAATGGTGTAATTATGGATGGAGGATACAATCAGGGACAAACGATGTAATTATGGATGGAGGATACAATCAGGGACGAACTATGTAATTATGGATGGAGGATACAATCAGGGACGAACGATATAATTATGGATTGAGGATACAATCAGGGACGAATGGTGTAATTATGGATGGAGGATACAATCAGGGACGAACTATGTAATTATGGATGGATTATACAATCAGGGACGAACGATATAATTATGGATTGAGGATACAATCAGGGACGAATGGTGTAATTATGGATGGAGGATACAATCAGGGACGAACTATGTAATTATGGATGGAGGATACAATCAGGGACGAACGATATAATTATGGATTGAGGATACAATCAGGGACGAATGGTGTAATTATGGATGGAGGATACAATCAGGGACGAACTATGTAATTATGGATGGAGGATACAATCAGGGACGAACGATATAATTATGGATTGAGGATACAATCAGGGACGAATGGTGTAATTATGGATGGAGGATACAATCAGGGACAAACGATGTAATTATGGATGGAGGATACAATCAGGGACGAACGGTGTAATTATGGATGGAGAGGATACAATCAGGGACAAACGGTGTAATTATGAGCGCAGGATACAATCAGGGACGAACGATGTAATTATGGATGGAGGATACAATCAAGGACGAACGGTGTAATTATGGATGGAGGATACAATCAGGGACGAACGGTGTAATTATGGATGGAGAGGATACAATCAGGGACAAACGGTGTAATTATGAGCGCAGGATACAATCAGGGACGAACGATGTAATTATGGATGGAGGATACAATCAAGGACGAACGGTGTAATTATGGATGGAGAGGATACAATCAGGGACGAACGGTGTAATTATGGATGGAGGATACAATCAAGGACGAACGGTGTAATTATGGATGGAGGATACAATCAGGGACGAACGGTGTAATTATGGATGGAGGATACAATCAGGGACGAACGGAGTAATTATGGATGGAGGATACAATCAGGGACTAACGGTGTATTTATGGATGGAGGATACAATCAGAGACGAACGGTGTATTTATGGATGGAGAGGATACAATCAGGGACGAACGATGTAATTATGGATGGAGGATACAATCAAGGACGAACGGTGTAATTATGGATGGAGGATACAATCAGGGACGGACGGAGTAATTATGGATGGAGGATACAATCAAGGACGAACGGTGTAATTATGGATGGAGGATACAATCAGGGACGAACGGTGTAATTATGGATGGAGGATACAATCAGGGACGAACGGAGTAATTATGGATGGAGGATACAATCAGGGACTAACGGTGTATTTATGGATGGAGGATACAATCAGAGACGAACGGTGTATTTATGGATGGAGAGGATACAATCAGGGACGAACGATGTAATTATGGATGGAGGATACAATCAAGGACGAACGGTGTAGTTATGGATGGAGAGGATACAATCAGGGACAAACGGTGTAATTATGAGCGCAGGATACAATCAGGGACGAACGATGTAATTATGGATGGAGGATACAATCAAGGACGAACGGTGTAATTATGGATGGAGGATACAATCAGGGACGAACGGTGTAATTATGGATGGAGAGGATACAATCAGGGACAAACGGTGTAATTATGAGCGCAGGATACAATCAGGGACGAACGATGTAATTATGGATGGAGGATACAATCAAGGACGAACGGTGTAATTATAGATGGAGAGGATACAATCAGGGACGAACGGTGTAATTATGGATGGAGGATACAATCAAGGACGAACGGTGTAATTATGGATGGAGGATACAATCAGGGACGAACGATGTAATTATGGATGGAGGATACAATCAGGGACAAACGATGTAATTATGGATGGAGGATACAATCAGGGACGAACGGTGTAATTATGGATGGAGAGGATACAATCAGGGACAAACGGTGTAATTATGAGCGCAGGATACAATCAGGGACGAACGATGTAATTATGGATGGAGGATACAATCAAGGACGAACGGTGTAATTATGGATGGACGATACAATCAGGGACGAACGGTGTAATTATGGATGGAGAGGATACAATCAGGGACAAACGGTGTAATTATGAGCGCAGGATACAATCAGGGACGAACGATGTAATTATGGATGGAGGATACAATCAAGGACGAACGGTGTAATTATGGATGGAGAGGATACAATCAGGGACGAACGGTGTAATTATGGATGGAGGATACAATCAAGGACGAACGGTGTAATTATGGATGGAGGATACAATCAGGGACGAACGGTGTAATTATGGATGGAGGATACAATCAGGGACGAACTATGTAATTATGGATGGAGGATACAATCAGGGACGAACGATATAATTATGGATTGAGGATACAATCAGGGACGAATGGTGTAATTATGGATGGAGGATACAATCAGGGACGAACGATATAATTATGGATTGAGGATACAATCAGGGACGAATGGTGTAATTATGGATGGAGGATACAATCAGGGACAAACGATGTAATTATGGATGGAGGATACAATCAGGGACAAACGGTGTAATTATGGATGGAGAGGATACAATCAGGGACAAACGATGTAATTATGGATGGAGGATACAATCAAGGACGAACGGTGTAATTATGGATGGAGAGGATACAATCAAGGAAGAACGGTATAATTATGGATGGAGAGGATACAATCAGGGACAAACGGTGTAATTATGGATGGAGGATACAATCAAGGACAAACGATGTAATTATGGATGGAGGATACAATCAAGGACGAACGGTGTAATTATGGATGGAGAGGATACAATCAAGGAAGAACGGTATAATTATGGATGGAGAGGATACAATCAGGGACAAACGGTGTAATTATGAGCGCAGGATACAATCAGGGACGAACGATGTAATTATGGATGGAGGATACAATCAGGGACGAACGATATAATTATGGATTGAGGATACAATCAGGGACGAATGGTGTAATTATGGATGGAGGATACAATCAGGGACGAACTATGTAATTATGGATGGAGGATACAATCAGGGACGAACGATATAATTATGGATTGAGGATACAATCAGGGACGAATGGTGTAATTATGGATGGAGGATACAATCAGGGACAAACGATGTAATTATGGATGGAGGATACAATCAGGGACGAACTATGTAATTATGGATGGAGGATACAATCAGGGACGAACGATATAATTATGGATTGAGGATACAATCAGGGACGAATGGTGTAATTATGGATGGAGGATACAATCAGGGACGAACTATGTAATTATGGATGGAGGATACAATCAGGGACGAACGATATAATTATGGATTGAGGATACAATCAGGGACGAATGGTGTAATTATGGATGGAGGATACAATCAGGGACGAACTATGTAATTATGGATGGAGGATACAATCAGGGACGAACGATATAATTATGGATTGAGGATACAATCAGGGACGAATGGTGTAATTATGGATGGAGGATACAATCAGGGACAAACGATGTAATTATGGATGGAGGATACAATCAGGGACGAACGGTGTAATTATGGATGGAGATAATACAATCAAGGAAGAACGGTATAATTATGGATGGAGAGGATACAATCAGGGACAAACGGTGTAATTATGAGCGCAGGATACAATCAGGGACGAACGATGTAATTATGGATGGAGGATACAATCAGGGACGAACGATATAATTATGGATTGAGGATACAATCAGGGACGAATGGTGTAATTATGGATGGAGGATACAATCAGGGACGAACTATGTAATTATGGATGGAGGATACAATCAGGGACGAACGATATAATTATGGATTGAGGATACAATCAGGGACGAATGGTGTAATTATGGATGGAGGATACAATCAGGGACAAACGATGTAATTATGGATGGAGGATACAATCAGGGACGAACTATGTAATTATGGATGGAGGATACAATCAGGGACGAACGATATAATTATGGATTGAGGATACAATCAGGGACGAATGGTGTAATTATGGATGGAGGATACAATCAGGGACGAACTATGTAATTATGGATGGAGGATACAATCAGGGACGAACGATATAATTATGGATTGAGGATACAATCAGGGACGAATGGTGTAATTATGGATGGAGGATACAATCAGGGACGAACTATGTAATTATGGATGGAGGATACAATCAGGGACGAACGATATAATTATGGATTGAGGATACAATCAGGGACGAATGGTGTAATTATGAATGGAGGATACAATCAGGGACGAACTATGTAATTATGGATGGAGGATACAATCAGGGACGAACGATATAATTATGGATTGAGGATACAATCAGGGACGAATGGTGTAATTATGGATGGAGGATACAATCAGGGACAAACGATGTAATTATGGATGGAGGATACAATCAGGGACGAACGGTGTAATTATGGATGGAGAGGATACAATCAGGGACAAACGGTGTAATTATGAGCGCAGGATACAATCAGGGACGAACGATGTAATTATGGATGGAGGATACAATCAAGGACGAACGGTGTAATTATGGATGGAGGATACAATCAGGGACGAACGGTGTAATTATGGATGGAGAGGATACAATCAGGGACAAACGGTGTAATTATGAGCGCAGGATACAATCAGGGACGAACGATGTAATTATGGATGGAGGATACAATCAAGGACGAACGGTGTAATTATGGATGGAGAGGATACAATCAGGGACGAACGGTGTAATTATGGATGGAGGATACAATCAAGGACGAACGGTGTAATTATGGATGGAGGATACAATCAGGGACGAACGGTGTAATTATGGATGGAGGATACAATCAGGGACGAACGGAGTAATTATGGATGGAGGATACAATCAGGGACTAACGGTGTATTTATGGATGGAGGATACAATCAGAGACGAACGGTGTATTTATGGATGGAGAGGATACAATCAGGGACGAACGATGTAATTATGGATGGAGGATACAATCAAGGACGAACGGTGTAATTATGGATGGAGGATACAATCAGGGACGAACGGAGTAATTATGGATGGAGGATACAATCAAGGACGAACGGTGTAATTATGGATAGAGGATACAATCAGGGACGAACGGTGTAATTATGGATGGAGGATACAATCAGGGACGAACGGAGTAATTATGGATGGAGGATACAATCAGGGACTAACGGTGTATTTATGGATGGAGGATACAATCAGAGACGAATGGTGTATTTATGGATGGAGAGGATACAATCAGGGACGAACGATGTAATTATGGATGGAGGATACAATCAAGGACGAACGGTGTAATTATGGATGGAGGATACAATCAGGGACGAACGGAGTAATTATGGATGGAGGATACAATCAGGGACTACCGGTGTATTTATGGATGGAGGATACAATCAGAGACGAACGGTGTAATTATGGATGGAGGATACAATCAAAGACGAACGGTTTAAATATGGATGGAGGATACAATCAAGGACGAACGGTGTAATTATGGATGGAGGATACAATCAGAGACGAACGGTGTAATTATGGATGGAGGATACAATCAGGGACGAACGGTGTAATTATGGATGGAGGATACAATCAGGGACGAACGGTGTAATTATGAGCGCAGGATACAATCAGGGACGAACGATGTAATTATGGATGGAGGATACAATCAAGGACGAACGGTGTAATTATGAGCGCAGGATACAATCAGGGACGAACGATGTAATTATGGATGGAGGATACAATCAAGGACGAACGGTGTAGTTATAGATTGATTATACAATCAGGGACGAAAGATGTAATTATGGATGGAGGATACAATCAGGGACGAAAGATGTAATTATGGATGGAGGATACAATCAGGGACGAACGATGTAATTATAGATTGATTATACAATCAGGGACGAACGATGTAATTATGAGCGCAGGATACAATCAGGGACGAACGGTGTAATTATGGATGGAGGATACAATCAGGGACGAAAGATGTAATTATGGATGCAGGATACAATCAAGGACGAACGGTGTAATTATGGATGGAGGATACAATCAAGGACGAACGGTGTAATTACAGATTGATTATACAATCAGGGACGAACGATGTAATTATGAGCGCAGGATACAATCAGGACGAACGATGTAATTATGGATGGAGGATACAATCAAAGACGAACGGTGTAATTATGGATGGAGGATACAATCAGGGACGAACGATGTAATTATGGATGGAGGATACAATCAAGGACGAACGGTGTAATTATGAGCGCAGGATACAATCAGGGACGAACGATGTAATTATGGATGGAGGATACAATCAGGGACGAAAGATATAATTATGGATGGAGGATACAATCAAGGAAGAACTGTGTAATTACAGATTGATTATACAATCAGGGACGAACGATGTAATTATGAGCGCAGGATACAATCAGGGACGAACGATGTAATTATGAGCGCAGGATACAATCAGGACGAACGATGTAATTATGGATGGAGGATACAATCAAAGACGAACGGTGTAATTATGGATGGAGGATACAATCAGGGACGAATGGTGTAATTATGGATGGAGGATACAATCAGGGACGAACGGTGTAATTATGGATGGAGAGGATACAATCAAGGAAGAACGGTATAATTATGGATGGAGATGATACAATCAGGGACAAACGGTGTAATTATGAGCGCAGGATACAATCAGGGACGAACGATGTAATTATGGATGGAGGATACAATCAGGGACGAACGATATAATTATGGATTGAGGATACAATCAGGGACGAATGGTGTAATTATGGATGGAGGATACAATCAGGGACGAACTATGTAATTATGGATGGAGGATACAATCAGGGACGAACGATATAATTATGGATTGAGGATACAATCAGGGACGAATGGTGTAATTATGGATGGAGGATACAATCAGGGACAAACGATGTAATTATGGATGGAGGATACAATCAGGGACGAACTATGTAATTATGGATGGAGGATACAATCAGGGACGAACGATATAATTATGGATTGAGGATACAATCAGGGACGAATGGTGTAATTATGGATGGAGGATACAATCAGGGACGAACTATGTAATTATGGATGGAGGATACAATCAGGGACGAACGATATAATTATGGATTGAAGATACAATCAGGGACGAATGGTTTAATTATGGATGGAGGATACAATCAGGGACGAACTATGTAATTATGGATGGAGGATACAATCAGGGACGAACGATATAATTATGGATTGAGGATACAATCAGGGACGAATGGTGTAATTATGGATGGAGGATACAATCAGGGACAAACGATGTAATTATGGATGGAGGATACAATCAGGGACGAACGGTGTAATTATGGATGGAGAGGATACAATCAAGGAAGAACGGTATAATTATGGATGGAGAGGATACAATCAGGGACAAACGGTGTAATTATGAGCGCAGGATACAATCAGGGACGAACGATGTAATTATGGATGGAGGATACAATCAGGGACGAACGATATAATTATGGATTGAGGATACAATCAGGGACGAATGGTGTAATTATGGATGGAGGATACAATCAGGGACGAACTATGTAATTATGGATGGAGGATACAATCAGGGACGAAAGATATAATTATGGATTGAGGATACAATCAGGGACGAATGGTGTAATTATGGATGGAGGATACAATCAGGGACAAACGATGTAATTATGGATGGAGGATACAATCAGGGACGAACTATGTAATTATGGATGGAGGATACAATCAGGGACGAACGATATAATTATGGATTGAGGATACAATCAGGGACGAATGGTGTAATTATGGATGGAGGATACAATCAGGGACGAACTATGTAATTATGGATGGATTATACAATCAGGGACGAACGATATAATTATGGATTGAGGATACAATCAGGGACGAATGGTGTAATTATGGATGGAGGATACAATCAGGGACGAACTATGTAATTATGGATGGAGGATACAATCAGGGACGAACGATATAATTATGGATTGAGGATACAATCAGGGACGAATGGTGTAATTATGGATGGAGGATACAATCAGGGACGAACTATGTAATTATGGATGGAGGATACAATCAGGGACGAACGATATAATTATGGATTGAGGATACAATCAGGGACGAATGGTGTAATTATGGATGGAGGATACAATCAGGGACAAACGATGTAATTATGGATGGAGGATACAATCAGGGACGAACGGTGTAATTATGGATGGAGAGGATACAATCAGGGACAAACGGTGTAATTATGAGCGCAGGATACAATCAGGGACGAACGATGTAATTATGGATGGAGGATACAATCAAGGACGAACGGTGTAATTATGGATGGAGGATACAATCAGGGACGAACGGTGTAATTATGGATGGAGAGGATACAATCAGGGACAAACGGTGTAATTATGAGCGCAGGATACAATCAGGGACGAACGATGTAATTATGGATGGAGGATACAATCAAGGACGAACGGTGTAATTATGGATGGAGAGGATACAATCAGGGACGAACGGTGTAATTATGGATGGAGGATACAATCAAGGACGAACGGTGTAATTATGGATGGAGGATACAATCAGGGACGAACGGTGTAATTATGGATGGAGGATACAATCAGGGACGAACGGAGTAATTATGGATGGAGGATACAATCAGGGACTAACGGTGTATTTATGGATGGAGGATACAATCAGAGACGAACGGTGTATTTATGGATGGAGAGGATACAATCAGGGACGAACGATGTAATTATGGATGGAGGATACAATCAAGGACGAACGGTGTAATTATGGATGGAGGATACAATCAGGGACGGACGGAGTAATTATGGATGGAGGATACAATCAAGGACGAACGGTGTAATTATGGATGGAGGATACAATCAGGGACGAACGGTGTAATTATGGATGGAGGATACAATCAGGGACGAACGGAGTAATTATGGATGGAGGATACAATCAGGGACTAACGGTGTATTTATGGATGGAGGATACAATCAGAGACGAACGGTGTATTTATGGATGGAGAGGATACAATCAGGGACGAACGATGTATTTATGGATGGAGGATACAATCAAGGACGAACGGTGTAATTATGGATGGAGGATACAATCAGGGACGAACGGAGTAATTATGGAAGGAGGATACAATCAGGGACTACCGGTGTATTTATGGATGGAGGATACAATCAGAGACGAACGGTGTAATTATGGATGGAGGATACAATCAAAGACGAACGGTGTAAATATGGATGGAGGATACAATCAAGGACGAACGGTGTAATTATGGATGGAGGATACAATCAGAGACGAACGGTGTAATTATGGATGGAGGATACAATCAGGGACGAACGGTGTAATTATGGATGGAGGATACAATCAGGGACGAACGGTGTAATTATGAGCGCAGGATACAATCAGGGACGAACGATGTAATTAAGGATGGAGGATACAATCAAGGACGAACGGTGTAATTATGAGCGCAGGATACAATCAGGGACGAACGATGTAATTATGGATGGAGGATACAATCAAGGACGAACGGTGTAGTTATGGATGGAGAGGATACAATCAGGGACAAACGGTGTAATTATGAGCGCAGGATACAATCAGGGACGAACGATGTAATTATGGATGGAGGATACAATCAAGGACGAACGGTGTAATTATGGATGGAGGATACAATCAGGGACGAACGGTGTAATTATGGATGGAGAGGATACAATCAGGGACAAACGGTGTAATTATGAGCGCAGGATACAATCAGGGACGAACGATGTAATTATGGATGGAGGATACAATCAAGGACGAACGGTGTAATTATAGATGTAGAGGATACAATCAGGGACGAACGGTGTAATTATGGATGGAGGATACAATCAAGGACGAACGGTGTAATTATGGATGGAGGATACAATCAGGGACGAACGATGTAATTATGGATGGAGGATACAATCAGGGACAAACGATGTAATTATGGATGGAGGATACAATCAGGGACGAACGGTGTAATTATGGATGGAGAGGATACAATCAGGGACAAACGGTGTAATTATGAGCGCAGGATACAATCAGGGACGAACGATGTAATTATGGATGGAGGATACAATCAAGGACGAACGGTGTAATTATGGATGGAGGATACAATCAGGGACGAACGGTGTAATTATGGATGGAGAGGATACAATCAGGGACAAACGGTGTAATTATGAGCGCAGGATACAATCAGGGACGAACGATGTAATTATGGATGGAGGATACAATCAAGGACGAACGGTGTAATTATGGATGGAGAGGATACAATCAGGGACGAACGGTGTAATTATGGATGGAGGATACAATCAAGGACGAACGGTGTAATTATGGATGGAGGATACAATCAGGGACGAACGGTGTAATTATGGATGGAGGATACAATCAGGGACGAACTATGTAATTATGGATGGAGGATACAATCAGGGACGAACGATATAATTATGGATTGAGGATACAATCAGGGACGAATGGTGTAATTATGGATGGAGGATACAATCAGGGACGAACTATGTAATTATGGATGGAGGATACAATCAGGGACGAACGATATAATTATGGATTGAGGATACAATCAGGGACGAATGGTTTAAATATGGATGGAGGATACAATCAGGGACGAACTATGTAATTATGGATGGAGGATACAATCAGGGACGAACGATATAATTATGGATTGAGGATACAATCAGGGACGAATGGTGTAATTATGGATGGAGGATACAATCAGGGACAAACGATGTAATTATGGATGGAGGATACAATCAGGGACGAACGGTGTAATTATGGATGGAGAGGATACAATCAAGGAAGAACGGTATAATTATGGATGGAGAGGATACAATCAGGGACAAACGGTGTAATTATGAGCGCAGGATACAATCAGGGACGAACGATGTAATTATGGATGGAGGATACAATCAGGGACGAACGATATAATTATGGATTGAGGATACAATCAGGGACGAATGGTGTAATTATGGATGGAGGATACAATCAGGGACGAACTATGTAATTATGGATGGAGGATACAATCAGGGACGAACGATATAATTATGGATTGAGGATACAATCAGGGACGAATGGTGTAATTATGGATGGAGGATACAATCAGGGACAAACGATGTAATTATGGATGGAGGATACAATCAGGGACGAACTATGTAATTATGGATGGAGGATACAATCAGGGACGAACGAAATAATTATGGATTGAGGATACAATCAGGGACGAATGGTGTAATTATGGATGGAGGATACAATCAGGGACGAACTATGTAATTATGGATGGATTATACAATCAGGGACGAACGATATAATTATGGATTGAGGATACAATCAGGGACGAATGGTGTAATTATGGATGGAGGATACAATCAGGGACGAACTATGTAATTATGGATGGAACATACAATCAGGGACGAACGATATAATTATGGATTGAGGATACAATCAGGGACGAATGGTGTAATTATGGATGGAGGATACAATCAGGGACGAACTATGTAATTATGGATGGAGGATACAATCAGGGACGAACGATATAATTATGGATTGAGGATACAATCAGGGACGAATGGTGTAATTATGGATGGAGGATACAATCAGGGACAAACGATGTAATTATAGATGGAGGATACAATCAGGGACGAACGGTGTAATTATGGATGGAGAGGATACAATCAGGGACAAACGGTGTAATTATGAGCGCAGGATACAATCAGGGACGAACGATGTAATTATGGATGGAGGATACAATCAAGGACGAACGGTGTAATTATGGATGGAGGATACAATCAGGGACGAACGGTGTAATTATGGATGGAGAGGATACAATCAGGGACAAACGGTGTAATTATGAGCGCAGGATACAATCAGGGACGAACGATGTAATTATGGATGGAGGATACAATCAAGGACGAACGGTGTAATTATGGATGGAGAGGATACAATCAGGGACGAACGGTGTAATTATGGATGGAGGATACAATCAAGGACGAACGGTGTAATTATGGATGGAGGATACAATCAGGGACGAACGGTGTAATTATGGATGGAGGATACAATCAGGGACGAACGGAGTAATTATGGATGGAGGATACAATCAGGGACTAACGGTGTATTTATGGATGGAGGATACAATCAGAGACGAACGGTGTATTTATGGATGGAGAGGATACAATCAGGGACGAACGATGTAATTATGGATGGAGGATACAATCAAGGACGAACGGTGTAATTATGGATGGAGGATACAATCAGGGACGGACGGAGTAATTATGGATGGAGGATACAATCAAGGACGAACGGTGTAATTATGGATGGAGGATACAATCAGGGACGAACGGTGTAATTATGGATGGAGGATACAATCAGGGACGAACGGAGAATTATGGATGGAGGATACAATCAGGGACTAACGGTGTATTTATGGATGGAGGATACAATCAGAGACGAACGGTGTATTTATGGATGGAGAGGATACAATCAGGGACGAACGATGTAATTATGGATGGAGGATACAATCAAGGACGAACGGTGTAATTATGGATGGAGGATACAATCAGGGACGAACGGAGTAATTATAGATGGAGGATACAATCAGGGACTACCGGTGTATTTATGGATGGAGGATACAATCAGAGACGAACGGTGTAATTATGGATGGAGGATACAATCAAAGACGTACGGTGTAAATATGGATGGAGGATACAATCAAGGACGAACGGTGTAATTATGGATGGAGGATACAATCAGAGACGAACGGTGTAATTATGGATGGAGGATACAATCAGGGACGAACGGTGTAATTATGGATGGAGGATACAATCAGGGACGAACGGTGTAATTATGAGCGCAGGATACAATCAGGGACGAACGATGTAATTATGGATGGAGGATACAATCAAGGACGAACGGTGTAATTATGAGCGCAGGATACAATCAGGGACGAACGATGTAATTATGGATGGAGGATACAATCAAGGACGAACGGTGTAGTTATGGATGGAGAGGATACAATCAGGGACAAACGGTGTAATTATGAGCGCAGGATACAATCAGGGACGAACGATGTAATTATGGATGGAGGATACAATCAAGGACGAACGGTGTAATTATGGATGGAGGATACAATCAGGGACGAACGATGTAATTATGGATGGAGGATACAATCAAGGACGAACGGTGTAATTATAGATGGAGAGGATACAATCAGGGACGAACGGTGTAATTATGGATGGAGGATACAATCAAGGACGAACGGTGTAATTATGGATGGAGGATACAATCAGGGACGAACGATGTAATTATGGATGGAGGATACAATCAGGGACAAACGATGTAATTATGGATGGAGGATACAATCAGGGACGAACGGTGTAATTATGGATATAGAGGATACAATCAGGGACAAACGGTGTAATTATGAGCGCAGGATACAATCAGGGACGAACGATGTAATTATGGATGGAGGATACAATCAAGGACGAACGGTGTAATTATGGATGGAGGATACAATCAGGGACGAACGGTGTAATTATGGATGGAGAGGATACAATCAGGGACAAACGGTGTAATTATGAGCGCAGGATACAATCAGGGACGAACGATGTAATTATGGATGGAGGATACAATCAAGGACGAACGGTGTAATTATGGATGGAGAGGATACAATCAGGGACGAACGGTGTAATTATGGATGGAGGATACAATCAAGGACGAACGGTGTAATTATGGATGGAGGATACAATCAGGGACGAACGGTGTAATTATGGATGGAGGATACAATCAGGGACGAACGGAGTAATTATGGATGGAGGATACAATCAGGGACTAACGGTGTATTTATGGATGGAGGATACAATCAGAGACGAACGGTGTATTTATGGATGGAGAGGATACAATCAGGGACGAACGATGTAATTATGGATGGAGGATACAATCAAGGACGAACGGTGTAATTATGGATGGAGGATACAATCAGGGACGAACGGAGTAATTATGGATGGAGGATACAATCAAGGACGAACGGTGTAATTATGGATAGAGGATACAATCAGGGACGAACGGTGTAATTATGGATGGAGGATACAATCAGGGACGAACGGAGTAATTATGGATGGAGGATACAATCAGGGACTAACGGTGTATTTATGGATGGAGGATACAATCAGAGACGAACGGTGTATTTATGGATGGAGAGGATACAATCAGGGACGAACGATGTAATTATGGATGGAGGATACAATCAAGGACGAACGGTGTAATTATGGATGGAGGATACAATCAGGGACGAACGGAGTAATTATGGATGGAGGATACAATCAGGGACTACCGGTGTATTTATGGATGGAGGATACAATCAGAGACGAACGGTGTAATTATGGATGGAGGATACAATCAAAGACGAACGGTTTAAATATGGATGGAGGATACAATCAAGGACGAACGGTGTAATTATGGATGGAGGATACAATCAGAGACGAACGGTGTAATTATGGATGGAGGATACAATCAGGGACGAACGGTGTAATTATGGATGGAGGATACAATCAGGGACGAACGGTGTAATTATGAGCGCAGGATACAATCAGGGACGAACGATGTAATTATGGATGGAGGATACAATCAAGGACGAACGGTGTAATTATGAGCGCAGGATACAATCAGGGACGAACGATGTAATTATGGATGGAGGATACAATCAAGGACGAACGGTGTAGTTATAGATTGATTATACAATCAGGGACGAAAGATGTAATTATGGATGGAGGATACAATCAGGGACGAAAGATGTAATTATGGATGGAGGATACAATCAGGGACGAACGATGTAATTATAGATTGATTATACAATCAGGGACGAACGATGTAATTATGAGCGCAGGATACAATCAGGGACGAACGGTGTAATTATGGATGGAGGATACAATCAGGGACGAAAGATGTAATTATGGATGCAGGATACAATCAAGGACGAACGGTGTAATTATGGATGGAGGATACAATCAAGGACGAACGGTGTAATTACAGATTGATTATACAATCAGGGACGAACGATGTAATTATGAGCGCAGGATACAATCAGGGACGAACGATGTAATTATGAGCGCAGGATACAATCAGGACGAACGATGTAATTATGGATGGAGGATACAATCAAAGACGAACGGTGTAATTATGGATGGAGGATACAATCAGGGACGAACGATGTAATTATGGATGGAGGATACAATCAGGGACGAACGATATAATTATGGATTGAGGATACAATCAGGGACGAATGGTGTAATTATGGATGGAGGATACAATCAGGGACGAACTATGTAATTATGGATGGAGGATACAATCAGGGACGAACGATATAATTATGGATTGAGGATACAATCAGGGACGAATGGTGTAATTATGGATGGAGGATACAATCAGGGACGAACTATGTAATTATGGATGGAGGTTACAATCAGGGACGAACGATATAATTATGGATTGAGGATACAATCAGGGACGAATGGTGTAATTATGGATGGAGGATACAATCAGGGACAAACGATGTAATTATGGATGGAGGATACAATCAGGGACGAACGGTGTAATTATGGATGGAGAGGATACAATCAGGGACAAACGGTGTAATTATGAGCGCAGGATACAATCAGGGACGAACGATGTAATTATGGATGGAGGATACAATCAAGGACGAACGGTGTAATTATGGATGGAGGATACAATCAGGGACGAACGGTGTAATTATGGATGGAGAGGATACAATCAGGGACAAACGGTGTAATTATGAGCGCAGGATACAATCAGGGACGAACGATGTAATTATGGATGGAGGATACAATCAAGGACGAACGGTGTAATTATGGATGGAGAGGATACAATCAGGGACGAACGGTGTAATTATGGATGGAGGATACAATCAAGGACGAACGGTGTAATTATGGATGGAGGATACAATCAGGGACGAACGGTGTAATTATGGATGGAGGATACAATCAGGGACGAACGGAGTAATTATGGATGGAGGATACAATCAGGGACTAACGGTGTATTTATGGATGGAGGATACAATCAGAGACGAACGGTGTATTTATGGATGGAGAGGATACAATCAGGGACGAACGATGTAATTATGGATGGAGGATACAATCAAGGACGAACGGTGTAATTATGGATGGAGGATACAATCAGGGACGAACGGAGTAATTATGGATGGAGGATACAATCAAGGACGAACGGTGTAATTATGGATGGAGGATACAATCAGGGACGAACGGTGTAATTATGGATGGAGGATACAATCAGGGACGAACGGAGTAATTATGGATGGAGGATACAATCAGGGACTAACGGTGTATTTATGGATGGAGGATACAATCAGAGACGAACGGTGTATTTATGGATGGAGAGGATACAATCAGGGACGAACGATGTAATTATGGATGGAGGATACAATCAAGGACGAACGGTGTAATTATGGATGGAGGATACAATCAGGGACGAACGGAGTAATTATGGATGGAGGATACAATCAGGGACTACCGGTGTATTTATGGATGGAGGATACAATCAGAGACGAACGGTGTAGTTATGGATGGAGGATACAATCAAAGACGAACGGTGTAAATATGGATGGAGGATACAATCAAGGACGAACGGTGTAATTATGGATGGAGGATACAATCAGAGACGAACGGTGTAATTATGGATGAAGGATACAATCAGGGACGAACGGTGTAATTATGGATGGAGGATACAATCAGGGACGAACGGTGTAATTATGAGCGCAGGATACAATCAGGGGCGAACGATGTAATTATGGATGGAGGATACAATCAAGGACGAACGGTGTAATTATGAGCGCAGGATACAATCAGGGACGAACGATGTAATTATGGATGGAGGATACAATCAAGGACGAACGGTGTAGTTATGGATGGAGAGGATATAATCAGGGACAAACGGTGTAATTATGAGCGCAGGATACAATCAGGGACGAACGATGTAATTATGGATGGAGGATACAATCAAGGACGAACGGTGTAATTATGGATGGAGGATACAATCAGGGACGAACGGTGTAATTATGGATGGAGAGGATACAATCAGGGACAAACGGTGTAATTATGAGCGCAGGATACAATCAGGGACGAACGATGTAATTATGGATGGAGGATACAATCAAGGACGAACGGTGTAATTATGGATGGAGAGGATACAATCAGGGACGAACGGTGTAATTATGGATGGAGGATACAATCAAGGACGAACGGTGTAATTATGGATGGAGGATACAATCAGGGACGAACGATGTAATTATGGATGGAGGATACAATCAGGGACAAACGATGTAATTATGGATGGAGGATACAATCAGGGACGAACGGTGTAATTATGGATGGAGAGGATACAATCAGGGACAAACGGTGTAATTATGAGCGCAGGATACAATCAGGGACGAACGATGTAATTATGGATGGAGGATACAATCAAGGACGAACGGTGTAATTATGGATGGAGGATACAATCAGGGACGAACGGTGTAATTATGGATGGAGAGGATACAATCAGGGACAAACGGTGTAATTATGAGCGCAGGATACAATCAGGGACGAACGATGTAATTATGGATGGAGGATACAATCAAGGACGAACGGTGTAATTATGGATGGAGAGGATACAATCAGGGACGAACGGTGTAATTATGGATGGAGGATACAATCGAGGACGAACGGTGTAATTATGGATGGAGGATACAATCAGGGACGAACGGTGTAATTATGGATGGAGGATACAATCAGGGACGAACGGAGTAATTATGGATGGAGGATACAATCAGGGACTAACGGTGTATTTATGGATGGAGGATACAATCAGAGACGAACGGTGTATTTATGGATGGAGAGGATACAATCAGGGACGAACGATGTAATTATGGATGGAGGATACAATCAAGGACGAACGGTGTAATTATGGATGGAGGATACAATCAGGGACGAACGGAGTAATTATGGATGGAGGATACAATCAAGGACGAACGGTGTAATTATGGATAGAGGATACAATCAGGGACGAACGGTGTAATTATGGATGGAGGATACAATCAGGGACGAACGGAGTAATTATGGATGGAGGATACAATCAGGGACTAACGGTGTATTTATGGATGGAGGATACAATCAGAGACGAACGGTGTATTTATGGATGGAGAGGATACAATCAGGGACGAACGATGTAATTATGGATGGAGGATACAATCAAGGACGAACGGTGTAATTATGGATGGAGGATACAATCAGGGACGAACGGAGTAATTATGGATGGAGGATACAATCAGGGACTACCGGTGTATTTATGGATGGAGGATACAATCAGAGACGAACGGTGTAATTATGGATGGAGGATACAATCAAAGACGAACGGTTTAAATATGGATGGAGGATACAATCAAGGACGAACGGTGTAATTATGGATGGAGGATACAATCAGAGACGAACGGTGTAATTATGGATGGAGGATACAATCAGGGACGAACGGTGTAATTATGGATGGAGGATACAATCAGGGACGAACGGTGTAATTATGAGCGCAGGATACAATCAGGGACGAACGATGTAATTATGGATGGAGGATACAATCAAGGACGAACGGTGTAATTATGAGCGCAGGATACAATCAGGGACGAACGATGTAATTATGGATGGAGGATACAATCAAGGACGAACGGTGTAGTTATAGATTGATTATACAATCAGGGACGAAAGATGTAATTATGGATGGAGGATACAATCAGGGACGAAAGATGTAATTATGGATGGAGGATACAATCAGGGACGAACGATGTAATTATAGATTGATTATACAATCAGGGACGAACGATGTAATTATGAGCGCAGGATACAATCAGGGACGAACGGTGTAATTATGGATGGAGGATACAATCAGGGACGAAAGATGTAATTATGGATGCAGGATACAATCAAGGACGAACGGTGTAATTATGGATGGAGGATACAATCAAGGACGAACGGTGTAATTACAGATTGATTATACAATCAGGGACGAACGATGTAATTATGAGCGCAGGATACAATCAGGGACGAACGATGTAATTATGAGCGCAGGATACAATCAGGACGAACGATGTAATTATGGATGGAGGATACAATCAAAGACGAACGGTGTAATTATGGATGGAGGATACAATCAGGGACGAACGATGTAATTATGGATGGAGGATACAATCTAGGACGAACGGTGTAATTATGAGCGCAGGATACAATCAGGGACGAACGATGTAATTATGGATGGAGGATACAATCAGGGACGAAAGATATAATTATGGATGGAGGATACAATCAGGGACGAAAGATGTAATTATGGATGGAGGATACAATCAGGGACGAACGATGTAATTATAGATTGATTATACAATCAGGGACGAACGATGTAATTATGAGCGCAGGATACAATCAGGGACGAACGGTGTAATTATGGATGGAGGATACAATCAGGGACGAAAGATGTAACTATGGATGCAGGATACAATCAAGGACGAACGGTGTAATTATGGATGGAGGATACAATCAAGGAAGAACGGTGTAATTACAGATTGATTATACAATCAGGGACGAACGATGTAATTATGAGCGCAGGATACAATCAGGGACGAACGATGTAATTATGAGCGCAGGATACAATCAGGGACGAACGATGTAATTATGGATGGAGGATACAATCAAGGACGAACGGTGTAATTATGGATGGAGGATACAATCAGGGACGAACGGTGTAATTATGGATGGAGAGGATACAATCAGGGACAAACGGTGTAATTATGAGCGCAGGATACAATCAGGGACGAACGATGTAATTATGGATGGAGGATACAATCAAGGACGAACGGTGTAATTATGGATGGAGAGGATACAATCAGGGACGAACGGTGTAATTATGGATGGAGGATACAATCGAGGACGAACGGTGTAATTATGGATGGAGGATACAATCAGGGACGAACGGTGTAATTATGGATGGAGGATACAATCAGGGACGAACGGAGTAATTATGGATGGAGGATACAATCAGGGACTAACGGTGTATTTATGGATGGAGGATACAATCAGAGACGAACGGTGTATTTATGGATGGAGAGGATACAATCAGGGACGAACGATGTAATTATGGATGGAGGATACAATCAAGGACGAACGGCGTAATTATGGATGGAGGATACAATCAGGGACGAACGGAGTAATTATGGATGGAGGATACAATCAAGGACGAACGGTGTAATTATGGATAGAGGATACAATCAGGGACGAACGGTGTAATTATGGATGGAGGATACAATCAGGGACGAACGGAGTAATTATGGATGGAGGATACAATCAGGGACTAACGGTGTATTTATGGATGGAGGATACAATCAGAGACGAACGGTGTATTTATGGATGGAGAGGATACAATCAGGGACGAACGATGTAATTATGGATGGAGGATACAATCAAGGACGAACGGTGTAATTATGGATGGAGGATACAATCAGGGACGAACGGAGTAATTATGGATGGAGGATACAATCAGGGACTACCGGTGTATTTATGGATGGAGGATACAATCAGAGACGAACGGTGTAATTATGGATGGAGGATACAATCAAAGACGAACGGTTTAAATATGGATGGAGGATACAATCAAGGACGAACGGTGTAATTATGGATGGAGGATACAATCAGAGACGAACGGTGTAATTATGGATGGAGGATACAATCAGGGACGAACGGTGTAATTATGGATGGAGGATACAATCAGGGACGAACGGTGTAATTATGAGCGCAGGATACAATCAGGGACGAACGATGTAATTATGGATGGAGGATACAATCAATGACGAACGGTGTAATTATGAGCGCAGGATACAATCAGGGACGAACGATGTAATTATGGATGGAGGATACAATCAAGGACGAACGGTGTAGTTATAGATTGATTATACAATCAGGGACGAAAGATGTAATTATGGATGGAGGATACAATCAGGGACGAAAGATGTAATTATGGATGGAGGATACAATCAGGGACGAACGATGTAATTATAGATTGATTATACAATCAGGGACGAACGATGTAATTATGAGCGCAGGATACAATCAGGGACGAACGGTGTAATTATGGATGGAGGATACAATCAAGGACGAACGGTGTAATTACAGATTGATTATACAATCAGGGACGAACGATGTAATTATGAGCGCAGGATACAATCAGGGACGAACGATGTAATTATGAGCGCAGGATACAATCAGGACGAACGATGTAATTATGGATGGAGGATACAATCAAAGACGAACGGTGTAATTATGGATGGAGGATACAATCAGGGACGAACGATGTAATTATGGATGGAGGATACAATCAAGGACGAACGGTGTAATTATGAGCGCAGGATACAATCAGGGACGAACGATGTAATTATGGATGGAGGATACAATCAGGGACGAAAGATATAATTATGGATGGAGGATACAATCAGGGACGAAAGATGTAATTATGGATGGAGGATACAATCAGGGACGAACGATGTAATTATAGATTGATTATACAATCAGGGACGAACGATGTAATTATGAGCGCAGGATACAATCAGGGACGAACGGTGTAATTATGGATGGAGGATACAATCAGGGACGAAAGATGTAACTATGGATGCAGGATACAATCAAGGACGAACGGTGTAATTATGGATGGAGGATACAATCAAGGAAGAACGGTGTAATTACAGATTGAATATACAATCAGGGACGAACGATGTAATTATGAGCGCAGGATACAATCAGGGACGAACGATGTAATTATGAGCGCAGGATACAATCAGGACGAACGATGTAATTATGGATGGAGGATACAATCAAAGACGAACGGTGTAATTATGGATGGAGGATACAATCAGGGACGAACGATGTAATTATGGATGGAGGATAAAATCAGGGACGAACGATATAATTATGGATTGAGGATACAATCAGGGACGAATGGTGTAATTATGGATGGAGGATACAATCAGGGACGAACGGTGTAATTATGGATGGAGAGGATACAATCAAGGAAGAACGGTATAATTATGGATGGAGAGGATACAATCAGGGACAAACCGTGTAATTATGAGCGCAGGATACAATCAGGGACGAACGATGTAATTATGGATGGAGGATACAATCAGGGACGAACGATATAATTATGGATTGAGGATACAATCAGGGACGAATGGTGTAATTATGGATGGAGGATACAATCAGGGACGAACTATGTAATTATGGATGGAGGATACAATCAGGGACGAACGATATAATTATGGATTGAGGATACAATCAGGGACGAATGGTGTAATTATGGATGGAGGATACAATCAGGGACAAACGATGTAATTATGGATGGAGGATACAATCAGGGACGAACTATGTAATTATGGATGGAGGATACAATCAGGGACGAACGATATAATTATGGATTGAGGATACAATCAGGGACGAATAGTGTAATTATGGATGGAGGATACAATCAGGGACGAACTATGTAATTATGGATGGAGGATACAATCAGGGACGAACGATATAATTATGGATTGAGGATACAATCAGGGACGAATGGTGTAATTATGGATGGAGGATACAATCAGGGACGAACTATGTAATTATGGATGGAGGATACAATCAGGGACGAACGATATAATTATGGATTGAGGATACAATCAGGGACGAATGGTGTAATTATGGATGGAGGATACAATCAGGGACAAACGATGTAATTATGGATGGAGGATACAATCAGGGACGAACGGTGTAATTATGGATGGAGAGGATACAATCAAGGAAGAACGGTATAATTATGGATGGAGAGGATACAATCAGGGACAAACGGTGTAATTATGAGCGCAGGATACAATCAGGGACGAACGATGTAATTATGGATGGAGGATACAATCAGGGACGAACGATATAATTATGGATTGAGGATACAATCAGGTACGAATGGTGTAATTATGGATGGAGGATACAATCAGGGACGAACTATGTAATTATGGATGGAGGATACAATCAGGGACGAACGATATAATTATGGATTGAGGATACAATCAGGGACGAATGGTGTAATTATGGATGGAGGATACAATCAGGGACAAACGATGTAATTATGGATGGAGGATACAATCAGGGACGAACTATGTAATTATGGATGGAGGATACAATCAGGGACGAACGATATAATTATGGATTGAGGATACAATCAGGGACGAATGGTGTAATTATGGATGGAGGATACAATCAGGGACGAACTATGTAATTATGGATGGATTATACAATCAGGGACGAACGATATAATTATGGATTGAGGATACAATCAGGGACGAATGGTGTAATTATGGATGGAGGATACAATCAGGGACGAACTATGTAATTATGGATGGATTATACTATCAGGGACGAACGATATAATTATGGATTGAGGATACAATCAGGGACGAATGGTGTAATTATGGATGGAGGATACAATCAGGGACGAACTATGTAATTATGGATGGAGGATACAATCAGGGACGAACGATATAATTATGGATTGAGGATACAATCAGGGACGAATGGTGTAATTATGGATGGAGGATACAATCAGGGACAAACGATGTAATTATGGATGGAGGATACAATCAGGGACGAACGGTGTAATTATGGATGGAGAGGATACAATCAGGGACAAACGGTGTAATTATGAGCGCAGGATACAATCAGGGACGAACGATGTAATTATGGATGGAGGATACAATCAAGGACGAACGGTGTAATTATGGATGGAGGATACAATCAGGGACGAACGGTGTAATTATGGATGGAGAGGATACAATCAGGGACAAACGGTGTAATTATGAGCGCAGGATACAATCAGGGACGAACGATGTAATTATGGATGGAGGATACAATCAAGGACGAACGGTGTAATTATGGATGGAGGATACAATCAGGGACGAACGGTGTAATTATGGATGGAGGATACAATCAGGGACGAACGGAGTAATTATGGATGGAGGATACAATCAGGGACTAACGGTGTATTTATGGATGGAGGATACAATCAGAGACGAACGGTGTATTTATGGATGGAGAGGATACAATCAGGGACGAACGATGTAATTATGGATGGAGGATACAATCAAGGACGAACGGTGTAATTATGGATGGAGGATACAATCAGGGACGAACGGAGTAATTATGGATGGAGGATACAATCAAGGACGAACGGTGTAATTATGGATGGAGGATACAATCAGGGACGAACGGTGTAATTATGGATGGAGGATACAATCAGGGACGAACGGAGTAATTATGGATGGAGGATACAATCAGGGACTAACGGTGTATTTATGGATGGAGGATACAATCAGAGACGAACGGTGTATTTATGGATGGAGAGGATACAATCAGGGACGAACGATGTAATTATGGATGGAGGATACAATCAAGGACGAACGGTGTAATTATGGATGGAGGATACAATCAGGGACGAACGGAGTAATTATGGATGGAGGATACAATCAGGGACTAACGGTGTAAATATGGATGGAGGATACAATCAAGGACGAACGGTGTAATTATGGATGGAGGATACAATCAGAGACGAACGGTGTAATTATGGATGGAGGATACAATCAGGGACGAACGGTGTAATTATGGATGGAGGATACAATCAGGGACGAACGGTGTAATTATGAGCGCAGGATACAATCAGGGACGAACGATGTAATTATGGATGGAGGATACAATCAAGGACGAACGGTGTAATTATGAGCGCAGGATACAATCAGGGACGAACGATGTAATTATGGATGGAGGATACAATCAAGGACGAACGGTGTAGTTATAGATTGATTATACAATCAGGGACGAAAGATGTAATTATGGATGGAGGATACAATCAGGGACGAAAGATGTAATTATGGATGGAGGATACAATCAGGGACGAACGATGTAATTATAGATTGATTATACAATCAGGGACGAACGATGTAATTATGAGCGCAGGATACAATCAGGGACGAACGGTGTAATTATGGATGGAGGATACAATCAGGGACGAAAGATGTAATTATGGATGCAGGATACAATCAAGGACGAACGGTGTAATTATGGATGGAGGATACAATCAAGGACGAACGGTGTAATTACAGATTGATTATACAATCAGGGACGAACGATGTAATTATGAGCGCAGGATACAATCAGGGACGAACGATGGAATTATGAGCGCAGGATACAATCAGGACGAACGATGTAATTATGGATGGAGGATACAATCAAAGACGAACGGTGTAATTATGGATGGAGGATACAATCAGGGACGAACGATGTAATTATGGATGGAGGATACAATCAAGGACGAACGGTGTAATTATGAGCGCAGGATACAATCAGGGACGAACGATGTAATTATGGATGGAGGATACAATCAGGGACGAAAGATATAATTATGGATGGAGGATACAATCAGGGACGAAAGATGTAATTATGGATGGAGGATACAATCAGGGACGAACGATGTAATTATAGATTGATTATACAATCAGGGACGAACGATGTAATTATGAGCGCAGGATACAATCAGGGACGAACGGTGTAATTATGGATGGAGGATACAATCAGGGACGAAAGATGTAATTATGGATGCAGGATACAATCAAGGACGAACGGTGTAATTATGGATGGAGGATACAATCAAGGAAGAACGGTGTAATTACAGATTGATTATACAATCAGGGACGAACGATGTAATTATGAGCGCAGGATACAATCAGGGACGAACGATGTAATTATGAGCGCAGGATACAATCAGGACGAACGATGTAATTATGGATGGAGGATACAATCAAAGACGAACGGTGTAATTATGGATGGAGGATACAATCAGGGACGAACGGTGTAATTATGGATGGAGAGGATACAATCAAGGAAGAACGGTATAATTATGGATGGAGAGGATACAATCAGGGACAAACGGTGTAATTATGAGCGCAGGATACAATCAGGGACGAACGATGTAATTATGGATGGAGGATACAATCAGGGACGAACGATATAATTATGGATTGAGGATACAATCAGGGACGAATGGTGTAATTATGGATGGAGGATACAATCAGGGACGAACTATGTAATTATGGATGGAGGATACAATCAGGGACGAACGATATAATTATGGATTGAGGATACAATCAGGGACGAATGGTGTAATTATGGATGGAGGATACAATCAGGGACAAACGATGTAATTATGGATGGAGGATACAATCAGGGACGAACTATGTAATTATGGATGGAGGATACAATCAGGGACGAACGATATAATTATGGATTGAGGATACAATCAGGGACGAATGGTGTAATTATGGATGGAGGATACAATCAGGGACGAACTATGTAATTATGGATGGAGGATACAATCAGGGACGAACGATATAATTATGGATTGAGGATACAATCAGGGACGAATGGTGTAATTATGGATGGAGGATACAATCAGGGACGAACTATGTAATTATGGATGGAGGATACAATCAGGGACGAACGATATAATTATGGATTGAGGATACAATCAGGGACGAATGGTGTAATTATGGATGGAGGATACAATCAGGGACAAACGATGTAATTATGGATGGAGGATACAATCAGGGACGAACGGTGTAATTATGGATGGAGAGGATACAATCAAAGAATAACGGTATAATTATGGATGGAGAGGATACAATCAGGGACAAACGGTGTAATTATGAGCGCAGGATACAATCAGGGACGAACGATGTAATTATGGATGGAGGATACAATCAAGGACGAACGGTGTAATTATGGATGGAGGATACAATCAGGGACGAACGGTGTAATTATGGATGGAGAGGATACAATCAGGGACAAACGGTGTAATTATGAGCGCAGGATACAATCAGGGACGAACGATGTAATTATGGATGGAGGATACAATCAAGGACGAACGGTGTAATTATGGATGGAGAGGATACAATCAGGGACGAACGGTGTAATTATGGATGGAGGATACAATCAAGGACGAACGGTGTAATTATGGATGGAGGATACAATCAGGGACAAACGGTGTAATTATGGATGGAGGATACAATCAGGGACGAACGGAGTAATTATGGATGGAGGATACAATCAGGGACTAACGGTGTATTTATGGATGGAGGATACAATCAGAGACGAACGGTGTATTTATGGATGGAGAGGATACAATCAGGGACGAACGATGTAATTATGGATGGAGGATACAATCAAGACGAACGGTGTAATTATGGATGGAGGATACAATCAGGGACGAACGGAGTAATTATGGATGGAGGATACAATCAAGGACGAACGGTGTAATTATGGATGGAGGATACAATCAGGGACGAACGGTGTAATTATGGATGGAGGATACAATCAGGGACGAACGGAGTAATTATGGATGGAGGATACAATGAGGGACTAACGGTGTATTTATGGATGGAGGATACAATCAGAGACGAACGGTGTATTTATGGATGGAGAGGATACAATCAGGGACGAACGATGTAATTATGGATGGAGGATACAATCAAGGACGAACGGTGTAATTATGGATGGAGGATACAATCAGGGACGAACGGAGTAATTATGGATGGAGGATACAATCAGGGACTAACGGTGTAAATATGGATGGAGGATACAATCAAGGACGAACGGTGTAATTATGGATGGAGGATACAATCAGAGACGAACGGTGTAATTATGGATGGAGGATACAATCAGGGACGAACGGTGTAATTATGGATGGAGGATACAATCAGGGACGAACGGTGTAATTATGAGCGCAGGATACAATCAGGGACGAACGATGTAATTATGGATGGAGGATACAATCAAGGACGAACGGTGTAATTATGAGCGCAGGATACAATCAGGGACGAACGATGTAATTATGGATGGAGGATACAATCAAGGACGAACGGTGTAGTTATAGATTGATTATACAATCAGGGACGAAAGATGTAATTATGGATGGAGGATACAATCAGGGACGAAAGATGTAATTATGGATGGAGGATACAATCAGGGACGAACGATGTAATTATAGATTGATTATACAATCAGGGACGAACGATGTAATTATGAGCGCAGGATACAATCAGGGACGAACGGTGTAATTATGGATGGAGGATACAATCAGGGACGAAAGATGTAATTATGGATGCAGGATACAATCAAGGACGAACGGTGTAATTATGGATGGAGGATACAATCAAGGACGAACGGTGTAATTACAGATTGATTATACAATCAGGGACGAACGATGTAATTATGAGCGCAGGATACAATCAGGGACGAACGATGTAATTATGAGCGCAGGATACAATCAGGACGAACGATGTAATTATGGATGGAGGATACAATCAAAGACGAACGGTGTAATTATGGATGGAGGATACAATCAGGGACGAACGATGTAATTATGGATGGAGGATACAATCAAGGACGAACGGTGTAATTATGAGCGCAGGATACAATCAGGGACGAACGATGTAATTATGGATGGAGGATACAATCAGGGACGAAAGATATAATTATGGATGGAGGATACAATCAGGGACGAAAGATGTAATTATGGATGGAGGATACAATCAGGGACGAACGATGTAATTATAGATTGATTATACAATCAGGGACGAACGATGTAATTATGAGCGCAGGATACAATCAGGGACGAACGGTGTAATTATGGATGGAGGATACAATCAGGGACGAAAGATGTAATTATGGATGCAGGATACAATCAAGGACGAACGGTGTAATTATGGATGGAGGATACAATCAAGGAAGAACGGTGTAATTACAGATTGATTATACAATCAGGGACGAACGATGTAATTATGAGCGCAGGATACAATCAGGGACGAACGATGTAATTATGAGCGCAGGATACAATCAGGACGAACGATGTAATTATGGATGGAGGATACAATCAAAGACGAACGGTGTAATTATGGATGGAGGATACAATCAGGGACGAACGATGTAATTATGGATGGAGGATACAATCAGGGACGAACGATATAATTATGGATTGAGGATACAATCAGGGACGAATGGTGTAATTATGGATGGAGGATACAATCAGGGACGAACGGTGTAATTATGGATGGAGAGGATACAATCAAGGAAGAACGGTATAATTATGGATGGAGAGGATACAATCAGGGACAAACGGTGTAATTATGAGCGCAGGATACAATCAGGGACGAACGATGTAATTATGGATGGAGGATACAATCAGGGACGAACGATATAATTATGGATTGAGGATACAATCAGGGACGAATGGTGTAATTATGGATGGAGGATACAATCAGGGACGAACTATGTAATTATGGATGGAGGATACAATCAGGGACGAACGATATAATTATGGATTGAGGATACAATCAGGGACGAATGGTGTAATTATGGATGGAGGATACAATCAGGGACAAACGATGTAATTATGGATGGAGGATACAATCAGGGACGAACTATGTAATTATGGATGGAGGATACAATCAGGGACGAACGATATAATTATGGATTGAGGATACAATCAGGGACGAATGGTGTAATTATGGATGGAGGATACAATCAGGGACGAACTATGTAATTATGGATGGAGGATACAATCAGGGACGAACGATATAATTATGGATTGAGGATACAATCAGGGACGAATGGTGTAATTATGGATGGAGGATACAATCAGGGACGAACTATGTAATTATGGATGGAGGATACAATCAGGGACGAACGATATAATTATGGATTGAGGATACAATCAGGGACGAATGGTGTAATTATGGATGGAGGATACAATCAGGGACAAACGATGTAATTATGGATGGAGGATACAATCAGGGACGAACGGTGTAATTATGGATGGAGAGGATACAATCAAAGAAGAACGGTATAATTATGGATGGAGAGGATACAATCAGGGACAAACGGTGTAATTATGAGCGCAGGATACAATCAGGGACGAACGATGTAATTATGGATGGAGGATACAATCAAGGACGAACGGTGTAATTATGGATGGAGGATACAATCAGGGACGAACGGTGTAATTATGGATGGAGAGGATACAATCAGGGACAAACGGTGTAATTATGAGCGCAGGATACAATCAGGGACGAACGATGTAATTATGGATGGAGGATACAATCAAGGACGAACGGTGTAATTATGGATGGAGAGGATACAATCAGGGACGAACGGTGTAATTATGGATGGAGGATACAATCAAGGACGAACGGTGTAATTATGGATGGAGGATACAATCAGGGACGAACGGTGTAATTATGGATGGAGGATACAATCAGGGACGAACGGAGTAATTATGGATGGAGGATACAATCAGGGACTAACGGTGTATTTATGGATGGAGGATACAATCAGAGACGAACGGTGTATTTATGGATGGAGAGGATACAATCAGGGACGAACGATGTAATTATGGATGGAGGATACAATCAAGGACGAACGGTGTAATTATGGATGGAGGATACAATCAGGGACGAACGGAGTAATTATGGATGGAGGATACAATCAAGGACGAACGGTGTAATTATGGATGGAGGATACAATCAGGGACGAACGGTGTAATTATGGATGGAGGATACAATCAGGGACGAACGGAGTAATTATGGATGGAGGATACAATGAGGGACTAACGGTGTATTTATGGATGGAGGATACAATCAGAGACGAACGGTGTATTTATGGATGGAGAGGATACAATCAGGGACGAACGATGTAATTATGGATGGAGGATACAATCAAGGACGAACGGTGTAATTATGGATGGAGGATACAATCAGGGACGAACGGAGTAATTATGGATGGAGGATACAATCAGGGACTAACGGTGTATTTATGGATGGAGGATACAATCAGAGACGAACGGTGTAATTATGGATGGAGGATACAATCAAAGACGAACGGTGTAAATATGGATGGAGGATACAATCAAGGACGAACGGTGTAATTATGGATGGAGGATACAATCAGAGATGAACGGTGTAATTATGGATGTAGGATACAATCAGGGACGAACGGTGTAATTATGGATGGAGGATACAATCAGGGACGAACGGTGTAATTATGAGCGCAGGATACAATCAGGGACGAACGATGTAATTATGGATGGAGGATACAATCAAGGACGAACGGTGTAATTATGAGCGCAGGATACAATCAGGGACGAACGATGTAATTATGAGCGCAGGATACAATCAGGACGAACGATGTAATTATGGATGGAGGATACAATCAAAGACGAACGGTGTAATTATGGATGGAGGATACAATCAGGGACGAACGATGTAATTATGGATGGAGGATACAATCAAGGACGAACGGTGTAATTATGAGCGCAGGATACAATCAGGGACGAACGATGTAATTATGGATGGAGGATACAATCAAGGACGAACGGTGTAATTATGGATGGAGGATACAATCAGGGACGAACGGTGTAATTATGGATGGAGGATACAATCAGGGACGAAAGATGTAATTATGGATGGAGGATACAATCAGGGACGAACGATGTAATTATAGATTGATTATACAATCAGGGACGAACGATGTAATTATGAGCGCAGGATACAATCAGGGACGAACGGTGTAATTATGGATGGAGGATACAATCAGGGACGAAAGATGTAATTATGGATGCAGGATACAATCAAGGACGAACGGTGTAATTATGGATGGAGGATACAATCAAGGAAGAACGGTGTAATTACAGATTGATTATACAATCAGGGACGAACGATGTAATTATGAGCGCAGGATACAATCAGGGACGAACGATGTAATTATGAGCGCAGGATACAATCAGGACGAACGATGTAATTATGGATGGAGGATACAATCAAAGACGAACGGTGTAATTATGGATGGAGGATACAATCAGGGACGAACGATGTAATTATGGATGGAGGATACAATCAAGGACGAACGGTGTAATTATGAGCGCAGGATACAATCAGGGACGAACGATGTAATTATGGATGGAGGATACAATCAAGGACGAACGGTGTAATTATGGATGGAGGATACAATCAGGGACGAACGGTGTAATTATGGATGGAGGATACAATCAGGGACGAAAGATGTAATTATGGATGGAGGATACAATCAAAGACGAACGGTGTAATTATGGATGGAGGATACAATCAGGGACGAACGATGTAATTATGGATGGAGGATACAATCAGGGACGAACGATATAATTATGGATTGAGGATACAATCAGGGACGAATGGTGTAATTATGGATGGAGGATACAATCAGGGACGAACGGTGTAATTATGGATGGAGAGGATACAATCAAGGAAGAACGGTATAATTATGGATGGAGAGGATACAATCAGGGACAAACGGTGTAATTATGAGCGCAGGATACAATCAGGGACGAACGATGTAATTATGGATGGAGGATACAATCAGGGACGAACGATATAATTATGGATTGAGGATACAATCAGGGACGAATGGTGTAATTATGGATGGAGGATACAATCAGGGACGAACTATGTAATTATGGATGGAGGATACAATCAGGGACGAACGATATAATTATGGATTGAGGATACAATCAGGGACGAATGGTGTAATTATGGATGGAGGATACAATCAGGGACAAACGATGTAATTATGGATGGAGGATACAATCAGGGACGAACTATGTAATTATGGATGGAGGATACAATCAGGGACGAACGATATAATTATGGATTGAGGATACAATCAGGGACGAATGGTGTAATTATGGATGGAGGATACAATCAGGGACGAACTATGTAATTATGGATGGAGGATACAATCAGGGACGAACGATATAATTATGGATTGAGGATACAATCAGGGACGAATGGTGTAATTATGGATGGAGGATACAATCAGGGACGAACTATGTAATTATGGATGGAGGATACAATCAGGGACGAACGATATAATTATGGATTGAGGATACAATCAGGGACGAATGGTGTAATTATGGATGGAGGATACAATCAGGGACAAACGATGTAATTATGGATGGAGGATACAATCAGGGACGAACGGTGTAATTATGGATGGAGAGGATACAATCAAAGAAGAACGGTATAATTATGGATGGAGAGGATACAATCAGGGACAAACGGTGTAATTATGAGCGCAGGATACAATCAGGGACGAACGATGTAATTATGGATGGAGGATACAATCAAGGACGAACGGTGTAATTATGGATGGAGGATACAATCAGGGACGAACGGTGTAATTATGGATGGAGAGGATACAATCAGGGACAAACGGTGTAATTATGAGCGCAATATACAATCAGGGACGAACGATGTAATTATGGATGGAGGATACAATCAAGGACGAACGGTGTAATTATGGATGGAGAGGATACAATCAGGGACGAACGGTGTAATTATGGATGGAGGATACAATCAAGGACGAACGGTGTAATTATGGATGGAGGATACAATCAGGGACGAACGGTGTAATTATGGATGGAGGATACAATCAGGGACGAACGGAGTAATTATGGATGGAGGATACAATCAGGGACTAACGGTGTATTTATGGATGGAGGATACAATCAGAGACGAACGGTGTATTTATGGATGGAGAGGATACAATCAGGGACGAACGATGTAATTATGGATGGAGGATACAATCAAGGACGAACGGTGTAATTATGGATGGAGGATACAATCAGGGACGAACGGAGTAATTATGGATGGAGGATACAATCAAGGACGAACGGTGTAATTATGGATGGAGGATACAATCAGGGACGAACGGTGTAATTATGGATGGAGGATACAATCAGGGACGAACGGAGTAATTATGGATGGAGGATACAATGAGGGACTAACGGTGTATTTATGGATGGAGGATACAATCAGAGACGAACGGTGTATTTATGGATGGAGAGGATACAATCAGGGACGAACGATGTAATTATGGATGGAGGATACAATCAAGGACGAACGGTGTAATTATGGATGGAGGATACAATCAGGGACGAACGGAGTAATTATGGATGGAGGATACAATCAGGGACTAACGGTGTATTTATGGATGGAGGATACAATCAGAGACGAACGGTGTAATTATGGATGGAGGATACAATCAAAGACGAACGGTGTAAATATGGATGGAGGATACAATCAAGGACGAACGGTGTAATTATGGATGGAGGATACAATCAGAGATGAACGGTGTAATTATGGATGTAGGATACAATCAGGGACGAACGGTGTAATTATGGATGGAGGATACAATCAGGGACGAACGGTGTAATTATGAGCGCAGGATACAATCAGGGACGAACGATGTAATTATGGATGGAGGATACAATCAAGGACGAACGGTGTAATTATGAGCGCAGGATACAATCAGGGACGAACGATGTAATTATGAGCGCAGGATACAATCAGGACGAACGATGTAATTATGGATGGAGGATACAATCAAAGACGAACGGTGTAATTATGGATGGAGGATACAATCAGGGACGAACGATGTAATTATGGATGGAGGATACAATCAAGGACGAACGGTGTAATTATGAGCGCAGGATACAATCAGGGACGAACGATGTAATTATGGATGGAGGATACAATCAAGGACGAACGGTGTAATTATGGATGGAGGATACAATCAGGGACGAACGGTGTAATTATGGATGGAGGATACAATCAGGGACGAAAGATGTAATTATGGATGGAGGATACAATCAGGGACGAACGATGTAATTATAGATTGATTATACAATCAGGGACGAACGATGTAATTATGAGCGCAGGATACAATCAGGGACGAACGGTGTAATTATGGATGGAGGATACAATCAGGGACGAAAGATGTAATTATGGATGCAGGATACAATCAAGGACGAACGGTGTAATTATGGATGGAGGATACAATCAAGGAAGAACGGTGTAATTACAGATTGATTATACAATCAGGGACGAACGATGTAATTATGAGCGCAGGATACAATCAGGGACGAACGATGTAATTATGAGCGCAGGATACAATCAGGACGAACGATGTAATTATGGATGGAGGATACAATCAAAGACGAACGGTGTAATTATGGATGGAGGATACAATCAGGGACGAACGATGTAATTATGGATGGAGGATACAATCAAGGACGAACGGTGTAATTATGAGCGCAGGATACAATCAGGGACGAACGATGTAATTATGGATGGAGGATACAATCAAGGACGAACGGTGTAATTATGGATGGAGGATACAATCAGGGACGAACGGTGTAATTATGGATGGAGGATACAATCAGGGACGAAAGATGTAATTATGGATGGAGGATACAATCAAGGACGAACGGTGTAATTATGGATGGAGGATACAATCAAGGAAGAACGGTGTAATTACAGATTGATTATACAATCAGGGACGAACGATGTAATTATGAGCGCAGGATACAATCAGGGACGAACGATGTAATTATGAGCGCAGGATACAATCAGGACGAACGATGTAATTATGGATGGAGGATACAATCAAAGACGAACGGTGTAATTATGGATGGAGGATACAATCAGGGACGAACGATGTAATTATGGATGGAGGATACAATCAAGGACGAACGGTGTAATTATGAGCGCAGGATACAATCAGGGACGAACGATGTAATTATGGATGGAGGATACAATCAGGGACGAACGGTGTAATTATGGATGGAGGATACAATCAGGGACGAACGCAGTAATTATGGATGGAGGATACAATCAGGGACTAACGGTGTATTTATGGATGGAGGATACAATCAGAGACGAACGGTGTATTTATGGATGGAGAGGATACAATCAGGGACGAACGATGTAATTATGGATGGAGGATACAATCAAGGACGAACGGTGTAATTATGGATGGAGGATACAATCAGGGACGAACGGAGTAATTATGGATGGAGGATACAATCAAGGACGAACGGTGTAATTATGGATGGAGGATACAATCAGGGACGAACGGTGTAATTATGGATGGAGGATACAATCAGGGACGAACGGAGTAATTATGGATGGAGGATACAATGAGGGACTAACGGTGTATTTATGGATGGAGGATACAATCAGAGACGAACGGTGTATTTATGGATGGAGAGGATACAATCAGGGACGAACGATGTAATTATGGATGGAGGATACAATCAAGGACGAACGGTGTAATTATGGATGGAGGATACAATCAGGGACGAACGGAGTAATTATGGATGGAGGATACAATCAGGGACTAACGGTGTATTTATGGATGGAGGATACAATCAGAGACGAACGGTGTAATTATGGATGGAGGATACAATCAAAGACGAACGGTGTAAATATGGATGGAGGATACAATCAAGGACGAACGGTGTAATTATGGATGGAGGATACAATCAGAGATGAACGGTGTAATTATGGATGTAGGATACAATCAGGGACGAACGGTGTAATTATGGATGGAGGATACAATCAGGGACGAACGGTGTAATTATGAGCGCAGGATACAATCAGGGACGAACGATGTAATTATGGATGGAGGATACAATCAAGGACGAACGGTGTAATTATGAGCGCAGGATACAATCAGGGACGAACGATGTAATTATGGATGGAGGATACAATCAAGGACGAACGGTGTAGTTATAGATTGATTATACAATCAGGGACGAAAGATGTAATTATGGATGGAGGATACAATCAGGGACGAAAGATGTAATTATGGATGGAGGATACAATCAGGGACGAACGATGTAATTATAGATTGATTATACAATCAGGGACGAACGATGTAATTATGAGCGCAGGATACAATCAGGGACGAACGGTGTAATTATGGATGGAGGATACAATCAGGGACGAAAGATGTAATTATGGATGCAGGATACAATCAAGGACGAACGGTGTAATTATGGATGGAGGATACAATCAAGGAAGAACGGTGTAATTACAGATTGATTATACAATCAGGGACGAACGATGTAATTATGAGCGCAGGATACAATCAGGGACGAACGATGTAATTATGAGCGCAGGATACAATCAGGACGAACGATGTAATTATGGATGGAGGATACAATCAAAGACGAACGGTGTAATTATGGATGGAGGATACAATCAGGGACGAACGATGTAATTATGGATGGAGGATACAATCAAGGACGAACGGTGTAATTATGAGCGCAGGATACAATCAGGGACGAACGATGTAATTATGGATGGAGGATACAATCAAGGACGAACGGTGTAATTATGGATGGAGGATACAATCAGGGACGAACGGTGTAATTATGGATGGAGGATACAATCAGGGACGAAAGATGTAATTATGGATGGAGGATACAATCAAGGACGAACGGTGTAATTATGGATGGAGGATACAATCAAGGACGAACGGTGTAATTATAGATTGATTATACAATCAGGGACGAACGGTGTAATTATGGATGGAGGATACAATCAGGGACGAAAGATGTAATTATGGATGGAGGATACAATCAAGGACGAACGGTGTAATTATAGATTGATTATACAATCAGGGACGAACGATGTAATTATGAGCGCAGGATACAATCAGGGACGAACGATGTAATTATGAGCGCAGGATACAATCAGGGACGAACGATGTAATTATGGATGGAGGATACAATCAAGGACGAACGGTGTAGTTATAGATTGATTATACAATCAGGGACGAACGATGTAATTATGGATGGAGGATACAATCAGGGACGAAAGATGTAATTATGGATGGAGGATACAATCAAGGACGAACGGTGTAATTATAGATTGATTATACAATCAGGGACGAACGATGTAATTATGAGCGCAGGATACAATCAGGGACGAACGATGTAATTATGAGCGCAGGATACAATCAGGGACGAACGATGTAATTATGGATGGAGGATACAATCAAGGACGAACGGTGTAATTATGGATGGAGGATACAATCAGGGACGAACGGTGTAATTATGAGCGCAGGATACAATCAGGGACGAACGATGTAATTATGGATGGAGGATACAATCAAGGACGAACGGTGTAATTATGAGCGCAGGATACAATCAGGGACAAACGATGTAATTATGGATGGAGGATACAATCAGGGACGAAGACATAACGAGGGAGTTAATAACAGGAGGAGGAGGAAAACATTGGGACGAAACTTGACGAAATAGGATTTGAAACATGAATGATCTGAGTTTATTTGGTTTAGAAGCATATGTTAACAGCTTATGTTAGAAGCATATATCGTTTAGAAGCATTAGACCTAACATTGTTCATATTGATTCAAAAATAAATACATTTAAACGTCGGCCAGCCTAAAGTTCTTCACCGATAAATCATGAGTTATTGTTTTTTACGGATTTGGACCAAATAAATACAAATGGATTACGCGGAAATAAATTGGCTTTCAATCTTCCGTCGACTTAGGACGGATTGATTATAGCCAACAGAATTAACGTCTAGATGAGAGTAATTATGGATCACAAGGAAGATCCAATGATCTGCTAAGCCGTCTAAAGCCAATACTTCATTAATTTAGACGACTTCAGGTTTAGTCTCATTATACTTGAAGAGATAACCCTATATAGGATAAGCAAAATTATATCAGCTATTTTTCTCCCTTTTGGATACTAATTGCAGTTTTAAAATACAGAGTTTTTTTTAATAATATTCTTCAATCGGGAGCTTGTAACCAAAAACGGAACTGGTTCCTTATAAGATACTGTATATGCAACACAGCTATTAAATAGTTTGCCTAAGGAAAGAAATGAAGGCGAACACGGATTATTAAACCAAACTGACAATATACCATTTTACATTGAGGCTATAGAGCGAAGATATATTCGTGATAATTTAACATAATCTCTCTATCACGAGTGTTAATCTGTAGTTTCGCTTCATCTCCATGTAAGTGACGTAAGCATAAGTGAAATATAATAGGGGGTATTAAAATACATGAACGTACCAAAGAAACATTGTAGTGGAAGAGAAACTTGGGTTGTTTGTATCTCTTTCAAATTTTTATCCAGATTAAACTCATATTTTACGTTTAGTTTTTAATGTTTCTTTCAATAATATATCGCAGGAAAATTTTCAGCTTCGCGCGACACTTTCGAGACCCCCTAAAATATCAATTTTTGTAAAGTATACAAAGTAAATAGAGTGATAACATACGATTACATATAACAGCTGATTTTATGTTAAGGCTTTTGTTGTAGAGCAACTGTTTTATTAAATAGGTTATGTTACTTTATTTCTTGAACATTATTAAGTAGAAATCTTATTATTAATTATTTTTTACTAGACAAAGATAATAATTTATTTATGTTTCCATAAATCTTACTTGAATTAATTAAATACAAGGATGATAACGAATTATATATCTTAATTAAAATATTTTAATGAAAAATTACTTAGGCGCGATTACACACATTAAGAACCTATTTCAATGAAATTTGTCAAGTACAATTTTTATTAAGTATATTTTTTAAATTGTAATAAAGGATTTCTATTAACTACCGACATTAAATCAACAGTATAAAATCTCTGTCGAGTATATTCGTGAAACGAAGTAACCACTAATGTAATTCTGTCGTGGTAGATCTTGACTAATTTTTTTTATCTATTGTTGTTGTTTACGGAATCTTTGTGTTGGCAGTATTTTTAGGACTTGCACAAACATATGCTGAATTTAAAACTATTATCTGAAATTTAGACAAACCGTTTCCCATTACACCAAGCGAAGTTAGAAATTGATGGTGTGACTCCCTAATACGGTCAAAAACGGTAAAAAATAATCATTTCTGTCGGTCAATGCAATGAATGCCTTTTTTTATTTATTTGATATTATTTTTTTGAAATACCTAACTTTGTATATATATACACCATCAGCAGTAAACTGTGACGAACATTCAAGCATAAACGAAATAACTCTGCAACAAAATTTGTGAATAATTATTACTTCTAATCTTTATTTATTTACCCTTTAAAGTAAAGAAATGCAAGAGTAAATTCCGTATTTTACTTGAATCTTTTCTGTTTTGATAACGTAAAACAGATGTAAACTAATTTGTATCTGGACGTTTTTACCTAATCCAATTAAAATTGTAATTTTAAAACAATTGATGATTTACCTTCACCCATTCCTCCATATTTAGGCAAGTTCAACTACATAAACGACTACACAATGTTCGGAAATGGAAGGCATTTTTTAAACACAGTTCAGAAATGAAACTTTACTCTGATTAAACAATTAGATTAGTGACGTCATTAAAAGAGAACTAAAATGGTCATGGGATTACAGTGTATAAAATATCACGCACTGCTTTATACAAATGTATATCTTCGAAACAAATTTAGAGAAAAAGCAACAGCAAAAATTTTGCGAAGCTTTTAAAGATGCTTTCAACTTATTGCTATTTTCTTGAGGTTTCCCGGCAAAACAGAGTGCTTTTCTAATTAATGGAAAGAAAATTCCTTGACTAGGAAAATTTAAATTATGATCTAATCTTTTATAGTGCTTTAAAATCATTTCACAGAATTATGTTGCAACGAAGTAGTCGTTAATTAATCTGCTGTTGGAATATTTACATTTAAAACGATTAGAAAGATGATAAATGGAATGAATATAAGACGAAATGAGTTCATACTGATTGAAATATGGTGAACCAAGAGTTTAAAGATGCCTAGTATTTCAGAAGTAAAACAGATTTCAGTCCGTGAGAATCATTAGGGTGGCGTGATTATTTTTCCGCAATGGGTTTATTGTAAATTGTAATAATCCCAATCCAATGAGTGCTTTTTTATTCACTGAGCTCATGGAAGATTTCTTATAATTAATTTCTTTTATCTTTATAAGTAGATGATATTAAAATAACAAAGTAAACATCCTCAGGTAGCATATACTTATTTACACTTTACATAAGAATTTTCTACTTTATAAATATAATTATTTAACCACAAACTCCAAATAAAGAGGAAAACAGCTGTTTTCCGCGATATAGGCATGAATGTCCGTATATATGTTCTGCATAAAGTCTATATGTTTAGACGTGTAGACAGATCGGTCGTACGATATTACACACACCAACGAAAATCGCCTGGCATTTCTATAGAAAAGCTCCAAATAAACTTCGAGAAGAGTTTATAAAGTAGGACGTATATTAGAAATAGTAGAGATAATATCATAACGATAAGCACTTGTCACATTAAACAACACTCAGCAATAAACACGAAGAGCAATCGATAATATGCACGAACTAAACGAACACGAGGAACAATTACTAATATGTAAATAGGGAATAGTATAGACACCGTCATCACCACGTACTAAACGAACACGAGGAACAACAACTGATTTGTAAATAAAGAATAGTATAGACAACGTCATAGCCACTAACTAAACGAACACGAGGAACAACATCAAATATGTAAATAAGGAATAGTATAGACAACGCCATAACCACAAGCTAAACGAACACGAGGAACAACATCAAATATGTATATAAGGAATAGTATAGACAACATCATAACCACGTACTAAACGAACACGAGGAACAACAACTGATTTGTAAATAAAGAATAGTATAGACAACGTCATAGCCACTAACTAAACGAACACGAGGAACAACATCAAATATGTAAATAAGGAATAGTATAGACAACGCCATAACCACAAGCTAAACGAACACGAGGAACAACATCAAATATGTATATAAGGAATAGTATAGACAACATCATAACCACGTACTAAACGAACACGAGGAACAACATCAAATATGTATATAAGGAATAGTATAGACAACGTCATAGCCACTAACTAAACGAACACGAGGAACATCAAATATGTAAATAAGGAATAGTATAGACAACATCATAACCACGTACTAAACGAACACGAGGAACAACATCAAATATGTATATAAGGAATAGTATAGACAACGTCATAGCCACTAACTAAACGAACACGAGGAACATCAAATATGTAAATAAGGAATAGTATAGACAACGCCATAACCACAAGCTAAACGAACACGAGGAACAACATCAAATATGTATATAAGGAATAGTATAGACAACATCATAACCACGTACTAAACGAACACGAGGAACAACATCAAATATGTATATAAGGAATAGTATAGACAACGTCATAGCCACTAACTAAACGAACACGAGGAACATCAAATATGTAAATAAGGAATAGTATAGACAACGCCATAACCACAAGCTAAACGAACACGAGGAACAACATCAAATATGTATATAAGGAATACTATAGACAACATCATAACCACGTACTAAACGAACAATAGCTAATACGTACATTCAAAGTCATAACCACGTACTAAACGAACAATAGCTAATACGTACATTCAAAGTCATAACCACGTAACTAAACGAACAATAGCTAATATGTACATTCAAAGTCATAACCACGTACTAAACGAACAATAACTAATATGTACATTCAAAGTCATAACCACGTACTAAACGAACAATAGCTAATACGTACATTCAAAGTCATAACCACGTAACTAAACGAACAATAGCTAATATGTACATTCAAAGTCATAACCACGTACTAAACGAACAATAACTAATATGTACATTCAAAGTCATAACCACGTAACTAATCGAACAATAACTACTATGTACATTCAAAGTCATAACCACGTAACTAAACGAACAATAACTACTATGTACATTCAAAGTCATAACCAAGTAACTAAACGAACAATAACTACTATGTACATTCAAAGTCATAACCACGTAACTAAACGAACAATAACTACTATGTACATTCAAAGTCATAACCACGTAACTAAACGAACAATAACTACTATGTACATTCAAAGTCATAACCACGTACTAAACGAACAATAGCTAATATGTACATTCAAAGTCATAACCACGTACTAAACGAACAATAACTAATATGTACATTCAAAGTCATAACCACGTAACTAAACGAACAATAACTACTATGTACATTCAAAGTCATAACCACGTAACTAAACGAACAATAACTACTATGTACATTCAAAGTCATAACCACGTAACTAAACGAACAATAGCTAATATGTACATTCAAAGTCATAACCACGTACTAAACGAACAATAGCTAATACGTACATTCAAAGTCATAACCACGTAACTAAACGAACAATAGCTAATATGTACATTCAAAGTCATAACCACGTACTAAACGAACAATAGCTAATATGTACATTCAAAGTCATAACCACGTACTAAACGAACAATAGCTAAAATGTACATTCTAAGTCATAACTACGTACTAAACGAACAATAACTAATATGTACATTCAAAGTCATAACGACGTACTAAACGAACAATAGCTAATATGTACATTCAAAGTCATAACCACGTAACTAAACGAACAATAGCTAATATGTACATTCAAAGTCATAACCACGTACTAAACGAACAATAGCTAATATGTACATTCAAAGTCATAACCACGTACTAAACGAACAATAGCTAAAATGTACATTCTAAGTCATAACTACGTACTAAACGAACAATAACTAATATGTACATTCAAAGTCATAACGACGTACTAAACGAACAATAGCTAATATGTACATTCAAAGTCATAACCACGTAACTAAACGAACAATAGCTAATATGTACATTCAAAGTCATAACCACGTACTAAACGAACAATAGCTAATATGTACATTCAAAGTCATAACCACGTACTAAACGAACAATAGCTAATATGTACATTCAAAGTCATAACCACGTACTAAACGAACAATAGCTAATACGTACATTCAAAGTCATAATCACGTAACTAAACGAACAATAGCTAATATGTACATTCAAAGTCATAACCACGTACTAAACGAACAATAGCTAATATGTACATTCAAAGTCATAACCACGTACTAAACGAACAATAGCTAAAATGTACATTCAAAGTCATAACTACGTACTAAACGAACAATAGCTAATACGTACATTCAAAGTCATAATCACGTAACTAAACGAACAATAGCTAATATGTACATTCAAAGTCATAACCACGTACTAAACGAACAATAACTAATATGTACATTCAAAGTCATAACCACGTACTAAACGAACAATAGCTAATATGTACATTCTAAGTCATAACTACGTACTAAACGAACAATAACTAATATGTACATTCAAAGTCATAACCACGTACTAAACGAACAATAGCTAATATGTACATTCAAAGTCATAACCACGTATTAAACGAACAATAACTAATATGTACATTCAAAGTCATAACCACGTACTAAACGAACAATAGCTAATATGTACATTCAAAGTCATAACCACGTACTAAACGAACAATAACTAATATGTACATTCAAAGTCATAACCACGTACTAAACGAACAATAACTAATATGTACATTCTAAGTCATAACTACGTACTAAACGAACAATAGCTAATACGTACATTCAAAGTCATAACCACGTAACTAAACGAACAATAGCTAATATGTACATTCAAAGTCATAAGCACGTACTAAACGAACAATAACTAATATGTACATTCAAAGTCATAACTACGTAATAAACGAACACAAAAACAATAACTAATATGTACATTCAAAGTCATAACTACGTACTAAACGAACACAAAAACAATAACTAATATGTACATTCAAAGTCATAACTACGTACTAAACGAACAATAGCTAATACGTACATTCAAAGTCATAACCACGTAACTAAACGAACAATAGCTAATATGTACATTCAAAGTCATAACCACGTACTAAAGGAACAATAACTAATATGTACATTCTAAGTCATAACTACGTAACTAAACGAACAATAACTAATATGTACATTCAAAGTCAAACTACGTACTAAATGAACAATAACTAATATGTACATTCAAAGTCATAACCACGTAACTAAACGAACAATAACTACTATGTACATTCAAAGTCTTAAACACCTAACTAAACGAACAATAACTAATATGTACATTCAAAGTCAAACTACGTACTAAATGAACAATAATTAATATGTACATTCAAAGTCATAACCACGTAACTAAATGAACAATAACTAATATGTACATTCAAAGTCAAACTACGTACTAAATGACCAATAACTAATATGTACATTCAAAGTCAAACTACGTACTAAACGAGCAATAACTAACATGTACTTGCAAAGTCAAAACCACGTAACTAAACCAACAATAACTAATATGTACATTCAAAGTCATAACCACGTAACTAAACGAACAATAATTAATATGTACATTCAAAGTCAAACTACGAACTATACGAACAATAACTAATATGTACATTCAAAGTCATAACCACGTAACTAAACGAACAATAACTAATATGTACATTCAAAGTCATAACTACGTACTAAACGAACAATAGCTAATATGTAAATTCAAAGTCAAACAACGTACTAAATGAACAATAACAAATATGTACATTCAAAGTCATAACCACGTACTAAACGAACAATAACTAATATGTACATTCAAAGTCAAACTATATACTAAACGAACAATAACTAATATGTACATTAAAAGTCATAACCACGTAACTAAATGAACAATAACTAAAATGTACATTCAAAGTCATAACCACGTAACTAAACGAACAATAACTAATTTGTACATTCAAAGTCTAACTACGTACTAAACAAACAATAACTAATATGTACATTCAAAGTCAAACTACGTACTAAACGAACAATAACTAATATGTACATGCAAAGTCATAAACACCTAACTAAACGAACAATAACTAATATGTACATTCAAAGTCATAACCACGTAACTAAACGAAAAATAACTAATATGTACATTCAAAGTCATAACCACGTAACTAAACGAACAATAACTACTATGTACATTCAAAGTCATAACCACGTAACTAAACGAACAATAACTAATATGTACATTCAAAGTCAAACTACGTACTAAATGAACAATAACTAATATGTACATTCAAAGTCATAATCACGTACTAAACGAACAAGAGCTAATATGTACATTCAAAGTCATAACCACGTAACTAAACGAACAATAACTAATATGTACATTCAAAGTCATAACCACGTAACTAAACGAACAATAGCTAATATGTACATTCAAAGCCATAACCACGTACTAAACGAACAATAACTAATATGTACATTCAAAGTCATAACCACGTACTAAACGAACAATAGCTAATACGTACATTCAAAGTCATAACCACGTAACTAAACGAACAATAGCTAATATGTACATTCAAAGTCATAACCACGTACTAAACGAACAATAACTAATATGTACATTCAAAGTCATAACCACGTAACTAAACGAACAATAACTACTATGTACATTCAAAGTCATAACCACGTAACTAAACGAACAATAACTAATATGTACATTCAAAGTCATAACGACGTACAAAACGAACAATAACTAATATGTACATTCTAAGTCATAACTACGTACTAAACGAACAATAGCTAATACGTACATTCAAAGTCATAACCACGTAACTAAACGAACAATAGCTAATATGTACATTCAAAGTCATAACCACGTAACTAAACGAACAATAACTAATATGTACATTCAAAGTCATAACCACGTAACTAAACGAACAATAACTAATATGTACATTCAAAGTCATAACCACGTAACTAAACGAACAATAACTACCACATTCAAAGTCATAACGACGTACTAAACGAACAATAACTAATATGTACATTCTAAGTCATAACTACGTACTAAACGAACAATAACTAATAAGTACATTCTAAGTCATAACTACGTACTAAACGAACAATAACTAATATGTACATTCAAAGTCATAACCACGTAACTAAACGAACAATAACTAATATGTACATTCAAAGTCATAACCACGTAACTAAACGAACAATAACTACTATGTACATTCAAAGTCATAACCACGTAACTAAACGAACAATAACTAATATGTACATTCAAAGTCATAACGACGTACTAAACGAACAATAACTAATATGTACATTCAAAGTCATAACGACGTACTAAACGAACAATAACTAATATGTACATTCTAAGTCATAACTACGTACTAAACGAACAATAACTAATATGTACATTCAAAGTCATAACCACGTACTAAACGAACAATAGCTAATATGTACATTCAAAGTCATAACCACGTACTAAACGAACAATAGCTAATACGTACATTCAAAGTCATAACCACGTAACTAAACGAACAATAGCTAATATGTACATTCAAAGTCATAACCACGTAACTAAACGAACAATAACTAATATGTACATTCAAAGTCATAACCACGTAACTAAACGAACAATAACTAATATGTACATTCTAAGTCATAACTACGTACTAAACGAACAATAACTAATATGTACATTCAAAGTCATAACCACGTACTAAACGAACAATAACTAATATGTACATTCAAAGTCATAACCACGTACTAAACGAACAATAGCTAATATGTACATTCAAAGTCATAACCACGTAACTAAACGAACAATAGCTAATATGTACATTCAAAGTCATAACCACATAACTAAACGAACAATAACTACTATGTACATTCAAAGTCATAACCACGTAACTAAACGAACAATAACTAATATGTACATTCAAAGTCATAACGACGTACTAAACGAACAATAACTAATATGTACATTCTAAGTCATAACTACGTACTAAACGAACAATAACTAATATGTACATTCTAAGTCATAACTACGTACTAAACGAACAATAACTAATATGTACATTCAAAGTCATAACCACGTAACTAAACGAACAATAACTAATATGTACATTCAAAGTCATAACCACGTAACTAAACGAACAATAACTACTATGTACATTCAAAGTCATAACCACGTAACTAAACGAACAATAACTAATATGTACATTCAAAGTCATAACGACGTACTAAACGAACAATAACTAATATGTACATTCAAAGTCATAACGACGTACTAAACGAACAATAACTAATATGTACATTCTAAGTCATAACTACGTACTAAACGAACAATAACTAATATGTACATTCAAAGTCATAACCACGTAACTAAACGAACAATAACTACTATGTACATTCAAAGTCATAACCACGTAACTAAACGAACAATAACTAATATGTACATTCAAAGTCATAACCACGTACTAAACGAACAATAACTAATATGTACATTCAAAGTCATAACCACGTAACTAAACGAACAATAACTACTATGTACATTCAAAGTCATAACCACGTAACTAAACGAACAATAACTAATATGTACATTCAAAGTCATAACGACGTACTAAACGAACAATAACTACTATGTACATTCAAAGTCATAACCACGTAACTAAACGAACAATAACTAATATGTACATTCAAAGTCATAACCACGTAACTAAACGAACAATAACTAATATGTACATTCAAAGTCATAACCACGTAACTAAACGAACAATAGCTAATATGTACATTCAAAGTCATAACCACGTACTAAACGAACAATAACTAATATGTACATTCAAAGTCATAACTACGTACTAAACGAACAATAGCTAATACGTACATTCAAAGTCATAACCACGTAACTAAACGAACAATAACTAATATGTACATTCAAAGTCATAACCACGTAACTAAACGAACAATAACTAATATGTACATTCTAAGTCATAACTACGTACTAAACGAACAATAACTACCACATTCAAAGTCATAACGACGTACTAAACGAACAATAACTAATATGTACATTCTAAGTCATAACTACGTACTAAACGAACAATAACTAATATGTACATTCTAAGTCATAACTACGTACTAAACGAACAATAACTAATATGTACATTCAAAGTCATAACCACGTAACTAAACGAACAATAACTAATATGTACATTCAAAGTCATAACCACGTAACTAAACGAACAATAACTACTATGTACATTCAAAGTCATAACCACGTAACTAAACGAACAATAACTAATATGTACATTCAAAGTCATAACCACGTACTAAACGAACAATAGCTAATATGTACATTCAAAGTCATAACCACGTACTAAACGAACAATAGCTAATACGTACATTCAAAGTCATAACCACGTAACTAAACGAACAATAGCTAATATGTACATTCAAAGTCATAACCACGTAACTAAACGAACAATAACTAATATGTACATTCAAAGTCATAACCACGTAACTAAACGAACAATAACTAATATGTACATTCTAAGTCATAACTACGTACTAAACGAACAATAACTAATATGTACATTCAAAGTCATAACCACGTACTAAACGAACAATAACTAATATGTACATTCAAAGTCATAACCACGTACTAAACGAACAATAGCTAATATGTACATTCAAAGTCATAACCACGTAACTAAACGAACAATAGCTAATATGTACATTCAAAGTCATAACCACATAACTAAACGAACAATAACTACTATGTACATTCAAAGTCATAACCACGTAACTAAACGAACAATAACTAATATGTACATTCAAAGTCATAACGACGTACTAAACGAACAATAACTAATATGTACATTCTAAGTCATAACTACGTACTAAACGAACAATAACTAATATGTACATTCTAAGTCATAACTACGTACTAAACGAACAATAACTAATATGTACATTCAAAGTCATAACCACGTAACTAAACGAACAATAACTAATATGTACATTCAAAGTCATAACCACGTAACTAAACGAACAATAACTACTATGTACATTCAAAGTCATAACCACGTAACTAAACGAACAATAACTAATATGTACATTCAAAGTCATAACGACGTACTAAACGAACAATAACTAATATGTACATTCAAAGTCATAACGACGTACTAAACGAACAATAACTAATATGTACATTCTAAGTCATAACTACGTACTAAACGAACAATAACTAATATGTACATTCAAAGTCATAACCACGTAACTAAACGAACAATAACTACTATGTACATTCAAAGTCATAACCACGTAACTAAACGAACAATAACTAATATGTACATTCAAAGTCATAACCACGTACTAAACGAACAATAACTAATATGTACATTCAAAGTCATAACCACGTAACTAAACGAACAATAACTACTATGTACATTCAAAGTCATAACCACGTAACTAAACGAACAATAACTAATATGTACATTCAAAGTCATAACGACGTACTAAACGAACAATAACTACTATGTACATTCAAAGTCATAACCACGTAACTAAACGAACAATAACTAATATGTACATTCAAAGTCATAACCACGTAACTAAACGAACAATAACTAATATGTACATTCAAAGTCATAACCACGTAACTAAACGAACAATAGCTAATATGTACATTCAAAGTCATAACCACGTACTAAACGAACAATAACTAATATGTACATTCAAAGTCATAACTACGTACTAAACGAACAATAGCTAATACGTACATTCAAAGTCATAACCACGTAACTAAACGAACAATAGCTAATATGTACATTCAAAGTCATAACCACGTACTAAACGAACAATAACTAATATGTACATTCAAAGTCATAACCACATAACTAAACGAACAATAACTACTATGTACATTCAAAGTCATAACCACGTAACTAAACGAACAATAACTAATATGTACATTCAAAGTCATAACCACGTAACTAAACGAACAATAACTAATATGTACATTCTAAGTCATAACTACGTACTAAACGAATAATAACTAATATGTACATTCAAAGTCATAACTACGTACTAAACGAACACAAAAACAATAACTAATATGTACATTCAAAGTCATAACTACGTACTAAACGAACACAAAAACAATAACTAATATGTACATTCAAAGTCATAACTACGTACTAAACGAACAATAGCTAATACGTACATTCAAAGTCATAACCACGTAACTAAACGAACAATAGCTAATATGTACATTCAAAGTCATAACCACGTACTAAAGGAACAATAACTAATATGTACATTCTAAGTCATAACTACGTAACTAAACGAACAATAACTAATATGTACATTCAAAGTCAAACTACGTACTAAATGAACAATAACTAATATGTACATTCAAAGTCATAACCACGTAACTAAACGAACAATAACTAATATGTACATTCAAAGTCATAAACACCTAACTAAACGAACAATAACTAATATGTACATTCAAAGTCAAACTACGTACTAAATGAACAATAATTAATATGTACATTCAAAGTCATAACCACGTAACTAAATGAACAATAACTAATATGTACATTCAAAGTCAAACTACGTACTAAATGACCAATAACTAATATGTACATTCAAAGTCAAACTACGTACTAAACGAGCAATAACTAACATGTACTTGCAAAGTCAAAACCACGTAACTAAACCAACAATAACTAATATGTACATTCAAAGTCATAACCACGTAACTAAACGAACAATAATTAATATGTACATTCAAAGTCAAACTACGAACTATACGAACAATAACTAATATGTACATTCAAAGTCATAACCACGTAACTAAACGAACAATAACTAATATGTACATTCAAAGTCATAACTACGTACTAAACGAACAATAGCTAATATGTAAATTCAAAGTCAAACTACGTACTAAATGAACAATAACAAATATGTACATTCAAAGTCATAACCACGTACTAAACGAACAATAACTAATATGTACATTCAAAGTCAAACTATATACTAAACGAACAATAACTAATATGTACATTAAAAGTCATAACCACGTAACTAAATGAACAATAACTAAAATGTACATTCAAAGTCATAACCACGTAACTAAACGAACAATAACTACTATGTACATTCAAAGTCATAACCACGTAACTAAACGAACAATAACTAATATGTACATTCAAAGTCATAACCACGTAACTAAACGAACAATAGCTAATATGTACATTCAAAGTCATAACCACGTACTAAACGAACAATAACTAATATGTACATTCAAAGTCATAACCACGTAACTAAACGAACAATAACTACTATGTACATTCAAAGTCATAACCACGTAACTAAACGAACAATAACTAATATGTACATTCAAAGTCATAACCACGTAACTAAACGAACAATAACTACTATGTACATTCAAAGTCATAACCAAGTAACTAAACGAACAATAACTACTATGTACATTCAAAGTCATAACCACGTAACTAAACGAACAATAACTACTATGTACATTCAAAGTCATAACCACGTAACTAAACGAACAATAACTACTATGTACATTCAAAGTCATAACCACGTACTAAACGAACAATAGCTAATATGTACATTCAAAGTCATAACCACGTACTAAACGAACAATAACTAATATGTACATTCAAAGTCATAACCACGTAACTAAACGAACAATAACTACTATGTACATTCAAAGTCATAACCACGTAACTAAACGAACAATAACTACTATGTACATTCAAAGTCATAACCACGTAACTAAACGAACAATAGCTAATATGTACATTCAAAGTCATAACCACGTACTAAACGAACAATAGCTAATACGTACATTCAAAGTCATAACCACGTAACTAAACGAACAATAGCTAATATGTACATTCAAAGTCATAACCACGTACTAAACGAACAATAGCTAAAATGTACATTCTAAGTCATAACTACGTACTAAACGAACAATAACTAATATGTACATTCAAAGTCATAACGACGTACTAAACGAACAATTGCTAATATGTACATTCAAAGTCATAACCACGTAACTAAACGAACAATAACTAATATGTACATTCAAAGTCATAACTACGTACTAAACGAACAATAGCTAATATGTACATTCAAAGTCATAACCACGTAACTAAACGAACAATAACTAATATGTACATTCAAAGTCAAACTACGTACTAAACGAACAATAACTAATATGTACATTCAAAGTCATAACTACGCACTAAACGAACAATAACTAATATGTACATTCAACGTCATAACCACGTAACTAAACGAACAATAACTAATATATAAATTCAAAGTCATAACTACGTACTAAACGAACAATAGCTAATATGTACATTCAAAGTCATAACCACGTAAGTAAACGAACAATAACTAATATGTACATTCAAAGTCTAACTACGTACTAAACGAACAATAGCTAATATGTACATTCAAAGTCATAACCACGTAACTAAACGAACAATAACTAATATGTACATTCAAAGTCATAACTACGTACTAAACGAACAATAACTAATATGTACATTCAAAGTCATAACTACGTACTAAACGAACAATAACTAATATGTACATTCAAAGTCAAACTACGTACTAAATGAACAATAACAAATATGTACATTCAAAGTCATAACCACGTACTAAACGAACAATAACTAATATGTACATTCAAAGTCAAACTACGTACTAAACGAACAATAACTAATATGTACATTCAAAGTCATAACCACGTAACTAAACGAACAATAACTAGTATGTACATTCAAAGTCATAACCACGTAACTAAACGAACAATAACTAATATGTACATTCAAAGTCATAACTACGTACTAAACGAACAATAACTAATATGTACTTTCAAAGTCATAACCACGTACTAAACGAACAATAGCTAATATGTACATTCAAAGTCAAACTACGTACTAAATGAACAATAACAAATATGTACATTCAAAGTTATAACCACGTACTAAACGAACAATAACTAATATGTACATTCAAAGTCAAACTACGTACTAAACGAACAATAACTAATATGAACATTCAATGGCAAACTACGTACTAAACGAACAATAACTAATATGTACATTCAAAGTCATAACTACGTACTAAACGAACAATAACTAATATGTACATTCAAAGTCATTAACACGTAACTAAACGAACAATAACTAATATGTACATTCAAAGTCAAACTACGTACTAAATGAACAATAACTAATATGTACATTCAAAGTTATAATCACGTAACTAAACTAACAATAACTAATATGTGCATTCAAAGTCATAACCACGTAACTAAACGAACAATAACTAATATGTACATTCAAAGTCAAACTATATACTAAACGAACAATAACTAATATGTACATTCAAAGTCAAACTATATACTAAACGAACAATAACTAATATGTACATTCAAAGTCAAACTATATACTAAACGAACAATAACTAATATGTACATTCAAAGTCATAACCAGGTAACTAAATGAACAATAACTAAAATGTACATTCAAAGTCATAACCACGTAACTAAACGAACAATAACTAATTTGTACATTCAAAGTCTAACTACGTACTAAACGAACAATAACTAATATGTACATTCAAAGTCAAACTACGTACTAAACGAACAATAACTAATATGTACATTCAAAGTCATAACCACGTAACTAAACGAACAATAACTAATATGTACATTCAAAGTCATAACCACGTAACTAAACGAACAATAACTATTATGTACATTCAAAGTCTAACTACGAACTAAACGAACAATAACTAATATGTACATTCAAAGTCATAACCACGTAACTAAACGAACAATAATTAATATGTACATTCAAAGTCAAGCTACGAACTAAACGAACAATAACTAATATGTACATTCAAAGTCATAACCACGTAACTAAACGAACAATAACTAATATGTACATTCAAAGTCATAACCACGTAACTAAACGAACAATAGCTAATATGTACATTCAAAGTAAAACTACGTACTAAACGAGCAATAACTAATATGTACATTCAAGGTCATAACCACGTAACTAAACGAACAATAACTAATATGTATATTCAAAGTCATAACCACGTAACTAAAAGAACAATAACTAATATGTACATTCAAAGTCATAACCACGTAACTAAACGAACAATAACAAAAATGTACATTCAAAGTCATAACCACGTACTAAACGAACAATAACTAATATGTACATTCAAAGTCAAACTGCGTACTAAACGAACAATAACTATTATGTACATTCAAAGTCTAACTACGTACTAAACGAACACAAAAACAATAACTAATATGTACATTCAAAGTCATAACTACGTACTAAACGAACAATAACTAATATGTACATTCAAAGTCATAACTACGTACTAAACGAACACAAAAACAATAACTAATATGTACATTCAAAGTCATAACTACGTACTAAACGAACACAAAAACAATAGCTAATATGTACATTCAAAGTCAAACTACGTACTAAATGAACAATAACAAATATGTACATTCAAAGTTATAACCACGTACTAAACGAACAATAACTAATATGTACATTCAAAGTCAAACTACGTACTAAACGAACAATAACTAATATGTACATTCAAAGTCAAACTACGTACTAAACGAACAATAACTAATATGTACATTCAAAGTCATAACCACGTAACTAAACGAACAATGACTAATATGTATATTCAAAGTCATAACCACGTAACTAAACGAACAATAACTAATATGTACATTCAAAGTCATAACCACGTAACTAAACGAACAATAACAAATATGTACATTCAAAGTCATAACCACGTACTAAACGAACAATAACTAATATGTACATTCAAAGTCAAACTGCGTACTAAACGAACAATAACTATTATGTACATTCAAAGTCATAACTACGTACTAAACGAACACAAAAACAATAACTAATATGTACATTCAAAGTCATAACTACGTACTAAACGAACACAAAAACAATAACTAATATGTACATTCAATGTCATAACTACGTACTAAACGAACAATAGCTAATACGTACATTCAAAGTCATAACCACGTAACTAAACGAACAATAGCTAATATGTACATTCAAAGTCATAACCACGTACTAAACGAACAATAACTAATATGTACATTCAAAGTCATAACCACGTAACTAAACGAACAATAATTAATATGTACATTCAAAGTCATAACTACGTACTAAACGAACACAAAAACAATAACTAATATGTAAATAATGAATAGTACAAACAAAGACATAACCACAAGCTGAACGAATACGAGGAACAATTTTAATATGTAAATAGGGAATAGTATAAACAAAGTCATAGCCACAAGATAAACGAACACAAAGAGCAATAACTAATATGTATATAATGAATAGTTCAAACAAAGTCATAACCACAAGCTAAACGAACACGAGGAACAACAACTTATATGTAAATAAGGAATAGTATAGACAACGTTTGAGCTATTTCTTAAATAATAATCTTGTTTTGAATGTTACATAACATAAATGAATGCTCCAGTGTTCACGTGTGTTCCTGGGCACTTGTCTGTGCGATTATATAGTGATCATTCAACTTTAAAATTATTGCTATAATCGAAAAGGGAAGGATTTGTTTTTTGCGTAAAACTCCATCATTTGTGCAACAAGGCGAGAAAACGTGTACCTATAAAGTTAAAATCTAAAATCATTTTTAACCATTGAGCCAACGTTTAGATTATTTGATTATTTGTTTAAGGTAATTAGGGGAAATAGTGGCAGCTAAAAAAAATTAGATTGCCAACATGATACGAGTAAAAGAATTTGTGTTCCGACACTCGAGGGAATCCTGACAGAAGTTATAACAAATTAGAGTTAATAGTTTCCCAAAATTGTCAACAAAAATCGCCGAAAATATGAATTTATAAAATTTGTATTCAATTTCCACATTTTTATTTGAGGAATGTGTTTAGTAAAGAATAATATTTATTGTACTTAATAATAAAATAATGTGGGTGATAAAAAACATTTTTAGATATTTAGTTAACACAATTTTTTTAACAAACTTAATTCAAACCAGTCCTTTAAACAGTATGGTGGACCTAAAAGCATTTTCTATTCAAACATTTTATTAAAAATGTACAACTTATTATTGCCGGTATATTGAATTAATTCGATTGAGATTTATCAAAATTTAAATAAATAAATATATTTATTAACTGATCAAAACTATTTAATAATAATCTACGTTTAAAACTACTGTTCTACAACATAACCTATAACACAAAATCAGCTGTTAGATGAAATCACATGTTATTAATCATGTCTTTGTAGGTGACTTCCCTTTGAGGCGACTCATAGCTTAACCTAAATATTGACTCATATAATATTTTGTTTCAATATTATGTTGTAAGGTATGCGTTACAGAAATAGTAAAGAATTAATCTCATGTGTTTCCAACGCCCGTAAGGAAGTTATCACTTCAAAAAGTATAAATTAAGATATCTTTAAAAAATATTTTTTCCTGTTTGGACTTTGCGACACAACTGACGCAAGTATCTGACGCTAAAACATTGGTTCCCAGCTACAACGTGGCTTTCCGCTTGAAAGCTGGGAGTGTTTAAAATATGTGTACTCAGCTTAGTTTATATAAGAATATGAGAAACAGAATTTGCTTAAAGGGAAAAACTGAAAGTGATACTGAAGTGGAAAAATAGGAAAAAGATAAAACTAATATTTGGAAGACCTCTGAGCTTAATATACGTTTGCACTCTTGGGAATGACGATGCTGAAAGTAGAATCACAACAAAGTGAACGCAACCAGAGGAACCACACAAGGAAGGTATATCTGAGTAAAGAGAAGTAGGCTGGATTTATTTATTCAGGGAACCAAATTTTATCATCAGACTCTCTAGACACGCCATGTCTCGGCATAAATTTAATATAATTTAATGTGTATCCCAAATTCTAAGCACACAAGAGGCAAAAGCAGAATTATTAAAAGTAACTTTTGATAAACACGGCCTGCATCGTATTCATAATGTTATGCTATAATGAAGATTTGAAAAATTAATATACTTTAATTACTATTAAAAACAAAGCTTATTTTATCTATACTTCAAGTCGTACGATTTTGTCACCGATATTGCGATAAACAATGTTACATTGCTATGTAGAAAGACTTCAAGTCGTACGATTTTGTCACCGATATTGCGATAAACAATGTTACATTGCTATGTAGAAAGACTTCAAGTCGTACGATTTTGTCACCGATATTGCGATAAACAATGTTCCATTGCTATGTAGAAAGACTTCAAGTCGTACGATTTTGTCACCGATATTGCGATAAACAATGTTACATTGCTATGTAGAAAGACTTCAAGTCGTACGATTTTGTCACCGATATTGCGATAAACAATGTTCCATTGCTATGTAGAAAGACTTCAAGTCGTACGATTTTGTCACCGATATTGCGATAAACAATGTTACATTGCTATGTAGAAAGACTTCAAGTCGTACGATTTTGTCACCGATATTGCGATAAACAATGTTCCATTGCTATGTAGAAAGACTTCAAGTCGTACGATTTTGTCACCGATATTGCGATAAACAATGTTACATTGCTATGTAGAAAGACTTCAAGTCGTACGATTTTGTCACCGATATTGCGATAAACAATGTTACATTGCTATGTAGAAAGACTTCAAGGACTCCAAAAACACAAGACGTAACGCTGATTACCCAAAAATAATACATTTTGAAGGAAACCTTTAAAAAGTGCAATTTATAAGCATCCTATAACGTTATTACATCTAAGGTTTCGCTATAAATGAAGCCCAATATTATGCTACATTATAATACCAGTAGACGTCATTAGATTAAGATAGGTCTACTTTTTACAAGGAACAAGTACGACGAGGTTAAATAGAAAAATAAATACTATTGAATTATTATATATTAACTTAATAATGAACAATACATGAAGAATATAATTCACAAGTTATCTAAATTTTTGTTCACACACAACAAAGCTTCTGTTTTATAAAATCATACGTTTTCGCTAAATTTAAATAAATATATGATATTTCTAAAGGAAATTTCATTTGAAAATTATTTGAATATAACTTTTAGATGATAGCATTAACTTACTTTACATAGTTTCGGTCTTTTGCTTTCGACAATTTGTTAATTTTCGAAAAACTGACAAATTGTTCCATGAAGAAAACTGAATGTTTTTCATTGATCACAAAACGTGTAAAGCACTCATAAAGAAGTTTCACTTCAAAAGAAACAGGTTAAATAGAAGATAGCGTTCATAACTCTCTCTCTCTCTCTCTCTCTCTCTCTCTCTCTCTCTCTCTCTCTCTCTATATATATATATATATATATATATATATATATATATATATATATATATATATATATATATATATATATATATATATATTATACGGATATTCATTAAGTTATGAAAGGTGTTTGTAAAATATTTGAACTTGTGAGATCGTAGCACACTGTCGCTATCTAACAAATGGCAGTCTATTGTAACTTTCGGCCAACAACGGTTACTGCACGCACCTGTAAGCCATATATATTAATATACGTCGAAAAGTTTCATTGTAGGTAAATCAAGACGTGACTCGATCACTGGAGAGGCGTATTACTTGGACATCGAGGCATGCATGTTTATAGTGAACAATCTCTAAAATGCTGAAAAAACATGACCAGAGAGCACCTGCACCTTGGGAAACTTCGACAAGTTCCCACCCAAGCCAAGGGGAAGCTATGAAGAATGACGTCGTGATAACCTGGATCCCATAAGGAAACCAATTAAATTTGAAGAGGTGATGAAACCCGTACAGACACGATCCAAAGGAAAACACGAGAGAGGCGGTCAAGTTCGAGGACTCGAGAGAGCGACAGGTTAAAATTTCAAGTTCTAAATTAAAGTAAAGGAAAAAGTAGAATCGTTAGAATAAAAGCATGAAATTATATTAAGGGAGGGAGCTAATCAAGTAGGAAGTGAAATTAATAAAGGATATATTACAGAAATAAAGTCAGTTACGGCATAGAAGCATTTCCCGTGATTAGAGAGAGTTAAATTGAAGAGATCTATGAATAAATGAATTTGTATCTAGTGAAGTGAACAAGGAACCGCACAAGTGATAAGTAAAAATGTATCTGAAATTTAAAACCAACTCTTTAAACTCAAAAATATTAAGAACTTTATAAACTTTGTATTAATTCTGTAAACAGTAATAAGTCATTCAAATACAAAATATATCAAACCAGGTGTAGTAACCTATATACGCCTTCAGAGAATTAAGGACAGTTTATTAGAATTGTTAATTTAATAATAAATATAAGAGTTGCCTACCGGCAAAATTAGAGTTAGTTAAAACTAATTATATGTAACTACCTATAAATGCTACCTTTGAGCTCTGGATTACAATAAATCAGTTATTGTAAAAACAAGAAGCTGCGTATTAATTTCATTCCCTTAGAGTCAATTTATCCTGAAAGAAAATTTGATTAGGTACGTCATAATATATATATTTCACAAATAATGGATATTGTGATCAAGAATAGAAAAATAAACAGGCAATCAGTACAAGAAAACAAAGAAGGGGTGAACGTAGATTTTCGTAGTTTTTTGAACATTAAAGAACACCGATGGAACGTACTGTAGTGAGTATTGTTCAACTTTGTACACGTGTTTCATAGTATTGTTTTGAAAATACAGTAAAATGAGAGCCCTTGTTTGAATTTAAATTGTTCTTTTCGTTTCAAAATTATTGTAACTTAAAATTTAAGGCCTCTCTTGAAGTATGCTCTTTCGGGTGCATTGAAAAGGTACTTAGTAGCAAAACTCAGAATAAGATGAGAAAAAACCCATAGGCATAAAACTAAAGAAAAGTACAATTTTTATGCCATGTAATAACGAGTATTTGAGAAAGAAGAGCAAACTGACAAATAAGAATGCCTGAATACGTCATCACAAAGAAAGTGTTCACGCTATAAGGAACCGAAGATAATAGCATTATGAAAAATATAGACCTCGCGTTTGATAACGAGTAAGACATAAACAAACATAAAACTACATTTAGTCAGAGACTTTAACGTCTCATGAGTGAAACAAAAATATCCCCGCTTAAGAATGACTAAACTAAATAGAGCCATTCAAAGTAATACACAGAGAAAGAGAAATATTTGAAGAAAGCACAGTAAATTGGATGTAAGGATGTATTTACACAGGATAACCAAACTTTAACATCAACTTCTTCACTAGATAGAACATATACCAGGGTAATTAATATAACTCAGCAAATAAATTCAAAGCACACAAGAAGCGAATATAATTAATAACTCTGTGAAGATAGTTTATACAAAGTATTCCATTACGATTCTGCTTTAATGAAGTTTGTAAACAAACCTATTAGTTCTAACTTTGAGTTGATAACCTAGTTTTTCTTGTCAACCTTAAGGGCTAAACGTTCTCTACAACAAGTAGAATATTTTGCTTTTGAGACGTGAAAAGTTTTTCATTGAATGACAAATAAAATATATCAAAAATATAGTTTTTTATATTGAATAATTGCAGAAAGATGTGTAACCAAAAAGGCTCTTTAATATATCAACATTTTACATAAAATACACAATATACATACCACAAAACAAAAATTAATCGACAACATAATCCACTAAAATAAAAATTTAAGCAAACGAAAACCAACAAATTCGATTTTAAAATATAAACTCACTGTAAAGGAAATTTAAATAAGTAGCCTAATGTGCGACATAATACATGGCTATTTTTCAATAAAATAATTCACGTGTATTCTTTAAAGAAACAAATAATACACACACACGCGCGCGCGCTGCAACGGGCTAAAACTCACATTTTACCGCTGCAAGTGCAATTGTAAATTCCATATATTTTAAGAGGTTTTGCAGTCAAAATAAAACCATTTTAGGGAAAAGGGGATTTTTTCCAGATTTGAAAGGGGGAAAAAGTTTAAAACCCACCTAGAGAGACCATCGACATTCGAGGGGACGCAAAATGAGGAAAGAAGTACAAAGTGAAGAGGCAAAAAATAAGATGTGGAGCCTCCCGAAGGAGTTGAAGTAAAATTAAAAAATTAGTGAATATTTTGACAACAGACTGTCAGATCGTGAGAAGATCAAGGAGGAAGTAAACAAGACAAAGCATCCTGTCACACAATCATTGGGAAACGTGTTATTTGTCTAAAGCAGCCGGGAGGGGTTGACAAAGCCTGGGAACGTAAAAAAGTTTTAGAATGTATCTGGGGACATGTATTCTGGAGAAATAAATAAATTATAATGATGTTTGGAAAATAAATTAAAATATGATACAGAATTTTGAAATAATTTTTACGGTTAAACGAAAAGTTTGAAATTGAAGAAAAAATTTTAAAATCAACTTTGAGAATTTAAATAAATAACCTAGAAAGGGTAAATGTTAATCTTAAAGTAAATATAAACTATTCAAAGTTTTTGAAAAAGAAGTAAGATAAGAAGAAGTTGATATAAAAATTATTTGTTTACTAAAGAAGTTATACAACAGGTTTATATATATATTATAACTTAACTTTTGTTATAATTAAATTTATTTTTGAATCTTATTTATTTACCTTACCTATTAATGTCACACCTTCAGGTTTATAAAAGAATTAACAATCTTATCAATTTTTAAACATCACTTGCATTTATTCTCTTAAATTAACTCTACACATTATTCCAAATTTATATTAATATTTTGCAGTGACAGGATTGATATCTTAACTAATATTACAATGATAAAAGGTGGACTTCTGAGGCTTTAGTTTTCTAATAGAATAACATAGAAAAACAGTATTAAAATTTTATTCTTGCTCTCGGGGTCGCTATTACGGGAACTTTGCTTTTAAATTAGAAATGGCGAAACTAGAATAATTTTTATAAATTTTGATGAAATTAAAATTTGTTTTGAACTAAAAGATAGATGTCTGTTGGCTACACTTATATTTAAATAATAGTTATTGTTCTGAAGAGTCCCTGGAATCTTGGCCTTGCTTGTTACCTCTGCACTTACACTTGACACACAAAAAAACTTACTTTATATTTCTAAAAAAAAACTTTTACCTCGCACTTTTAAAATTTACTTAATTTAATCTAAAGCCTCGTACTTTATGTTATAATATATATATATTCAAAAGGTTAAAGAAATGTTAGATGAGTAAGTAGAGTTTTAAAAATTTAAAAATGTTTACAAACTGTGCTGTAACGTAACTTAATAAATTAAAATAATGAATAATTATAATAATGGTAATTTTAAAATGAATAAAAACCGAATTTTCTTTACTAACTTGCGACAAAACAGTGATTATATTTATTTAAACAAATTTCTTCCACAATCCTAAACCGAAATAGTCAGTCAGCCATAATATGCCTTCAAATGAACCCATTGCCGGGGAAGAGATACTCAAAGGGTTAAATCTCAGCGAGTTAGGTTTTTAAATAAAGTCCAGTGACTGGTTCTCTGGCAGATTTTGGCGAGCATTGCACAGGGTTTTGTTTCCGGCTCGTTTCAAAATGTTTACCTAGCAACGGATACAAGGGCTAGCGGTGGCGTTTCGCAAAAGGGTTACGGGCGTTGAGGAGTTAGGCCAGTCCGTTGCAACACGCACGCACGCACGCACGCACGCACACACACACACACACACACACACACACACACACACACACACACACACACACACACACACACACACACACACACACACACACACACACACACACACACACACACACACACACACACACACACACATATATATATATATATATATATATATATATATATATATATATATATATATATATATATATATATATATATATTATAAACTGCAACCACTATACGGTATACGTAGGAGCTTAAGTTAGGGTTTCGAAAGACCGAGTCTGCTTTCTTTTGTTCCTGAAAAAGGTCACGAAACAACTAGAAATGAATGTTATTTTTAAGAAACACTTCGTTTATTGTTTGGATATAATTTTAATTAAAACATTATGAATGGAGGTTGTGTAACGGAATCAGAAACAAGAAACCATCACTTCCAAATAAAAATCTTATGACGTATTAAGGAAAATGTGTCTTATTCCAAATCAGGAACACCTTCAGTTGACTTGGACTACAGACATCTGATGTGCTTCGTGAGGGATACATTGAAATTACGTGCAGAGCCTTGGGCAAAGGTAAATCCTCTGCTATCTTGCAAAAGCCTCGTCTCGTCTAATGTGTTTTCCTAGCCTTATATTTTGTGTCTTTTCGAAATAGAGTCATTTTGAGTAAACCTAGATAAGTAGGAAAATTTGGAATGCTGGCTTGGCCTTGCCTTTTAAATGAAAATATAATTTTTTCTAAAATGATTTGTGTAGGCTATGTGATGAAATATTTCAACATCAAACCAGTGTGAGAAACATCACAATGTATATTAACAATGGTTTAGACAAGCTTAAGTCTACAAAATTGAGTCGAGAGTCCAACGATAACAATTATTTATTGAGCTTTCAAAGTAAAAGATTTCCTCTTTAAAGTTACTGACATCGTTAAGGGCGAGGACGGAAAAGTGTTGGCTCCAATCCTTGAATAGTGTTGGGTGGAGCAACAATAATCCTTGAATAAGATTTAAAATATGGTTCAATCACGAAAGTGCTCGTAATCTCTGCAAAAATTGGGAACAATTTCTTTAAGAGTGTATTTGCTTAGTGTAGAAAAATACAACGCTTTCAAGGAAAAGGTATGACGGCGGAGAGAATTGAGTACATTATCATATGTTATAGAATAGGAAAACGGATAAAAATTCAGAGCTGGAAATGTACTTATATCTTGTAAAGTGCCTCGGATACTTTGTACACATGAAAGTAAGGGCTCAACAATAATGGACGCTGGTTATTTCTCAACACTTTCTCTTCTCAACAAACAATCGCCAACTTAACACCAGTTTCAGGCCTGAATCATATTTCGATCGCCTTTAGTACTCCATACCTCGTCAACTTGGAATATTTATGTGGCTGTCCTGGGGATGTCCATTCTTACTGTGTAACTGCATCCTTCTTACATAAACAACAGCTGACTCTTGAGACAGTTTCATCTATTTCCAGTTTTGTACTACCTAGTGACGGGTCCTACCTCATCGTCCTTCCCTACTGCAGTGATGTCTGACAGTTAGCCTAGCTTCAGAAGCAAGTAGAAAGGTTTAGTGCATCTGAGACTGAGCACTAGCACCCTGTGAGCCAGCCGTAGAGCTCCAGGGTCTACTTTTGCCAGAACCTTCAATGTCTCCCTCCTACAGTGATGTCGTACAGTTAGTCTAGCTTTGGAAGCAGGTAGAATGATTTAGTGCATCTGAGGCTGAGCACTGGCACCCTGTGAACCAGCCGTTGAGCTGCAGGGTCTTTTTTTGCCGGAAACTTTAAAGTCAGTCTAATTTTGGAAGCAGGTAGAGAGGTTTAGTGCATCAGAGTGCATCCTTCATTGCTGCAGTGATGTCTTACAGTTAGGATAGCTTTAGACGCAGGTAGAAAGGTTTAGTGCATCTGAGACTGAGCACTGGCACCCTGTGAGCCAGCCGTAGAGCTGCAGGGTCTTGTATTGCCAGAACTTTCAAAGACCTTCCCTACTGCAGTGATGTCTTACAGTTAGTCTAGCTTTAGAAGCAAGTAGAAAGGTTTAGTGCATCTGAGTCTGAGCACCTTCACCCTGTGAGCCAGCCGTAGAGCTCCATGGTCTTGTTTTACCAGAAACTTCAAAGTCCTTCCCTGCTGCAGTGATGTCCTACAGTTAGTCTAGCTTTGGAAGCAGGTAGAATGGTTTAGTGCATCTGAAGCTGAGCACTGACACCCTGTGAGCCAGCCGTAGTGCTGCAGGGTCTTGTTTTTCCGGAACCTTCAAAGTCCTTAGTAGATGTCAAAACCACAGTTTCGCCACAAAAACAGGTGGTTTTGATGAAAAATACGTTACTTTTCCGTTAAAAACGGTTAGGTGGGGTATGAGGGGTTGGTTTCAGCGATTATTGGAGGGTGACGTGAATGGTAGGAGGTATGGAATGTGCGCGGTTGTGCGCGGTTGTGCGTAGGTGTAGGTGGCAGGTGTTTTTTTTTAGAAATACGTTAATTTTCCGTTAAAGACCGTTAGGTGAGGTAGTATGGGTTGGTTGGTGATATGCGTGTTGGCTGTTGTGTGATGTAATTAGAAGCATGTTCGGACATGTTGGGGGGTAATGTAAAAACCGTTGTTTACCTAGAGAATGTGTGTATTATATTCTGTACCCAGTTCGTTGCTGACCTATATTTTTACAATAACGTCGCGTGTGTACGGTTGAAATCCGTTACGAGGTGATGGGATTATTTTCGCTATAAATGTGTCAGTCGCAAAGACTGAACGGTGACTTCTCTGTTTGTTCTCCAGATCTTTACTGGTTAAAAAATGTAAAAGCATGTTAATTTATTGATATAGGTTCCTCGCTCGTGAGCTAATGTGTTTACACATCGTTGTGCTAGCGATTGTTTGTTGTAACAGGTATTTGGCCTGAATAAATTGTTTTTAAAAACCTACCTCTGTTTCGAGTTATAAACATGTTCGGACCATTGAAAAGTGTTTTTAAGACTTTACCTGCGCGCTTGTACGTGCGAGTGCTCACGATTGTGTGACGTAATTAAAAGAGTAGCGTATATAAACTGCAATATCTATCAAAAAAGTAACATTTGCCGTTCAGATTGACTAGCGATGGACATCGTACAAATGGGGAAAAGCAAGGCATTCGTTCCCGTTGACAGTTTCAGGGAGAAGGCTTTAGTTACTAGGAAGACCTCATTGGCAGCAGATATACTTCGTGCAGAATGTAAAATCTGTCTATCAGAAGAAGTTCAAGTGGTTTATTTACCCTGCAGACACGTTATTGCTTGTTTGCTTTGCGGATTAGCCTGCAAAACTTGCGGAATTTGCAGAGAAACTGTTGACTCTATTATGAGAATTTATCTTTCCTAACATTTGTAATAATTTTTTGTTTAACAACAATATTTCTTTTTAATAGTATAATTATTGTAACTTATTATTTAAAAAATATATATTATGCCTTGTAGAAAAAATGTAATTTTGTGTTTGCTTTGACCAAGCTTAAGTCATTTTACACCTTTGCTCAACTAAAAATCCTCTATTTTATTAATATTCAAACATCAAACAATACACACACACACACACACACACAAGTGTTGGGCATAGTTGATATCCACGACATACTTGTGTGTGTTTGTTTTGAAATACAATGCAATTACGTTAGGATTAATAAAACTCACACTGACAGGTGTTAAGACAGGTGTTGTGGGGGACGGGTAAAACTAGGTTTGATGAACTCATAGGGGGGCAGGTGTTGCACTGCATGTAGGTATTAGCTCTATATAAACGAGCGAAACGTTTAGAGACTGTTCACTTCTATGCATGACTTTATAGAGTGAATACTATGTTTTTGTTAGCTTTTAAGATATTTCAATGTTTTAATATATTTTTTATTCCCTTGTATTTTATATAGGTTACTTTGGTTTTATGCTTTGTAAAGAAGGTATGCACCCAGAGATAACGGTTTTTTGCGGTTCAAAATAAGTAACCATGCTTGAAACCCAAAAAATCTGCGAAAATATCGCCAGTTGTATATTGTTCGCATATCTTGGTCATATCTTATTTCCAAAGCATATAATTTGAGATAACATCTCTGTATTGTGAGTTTTTGTTAGCTTGTTAAGAAATACAATTATAATATATGTTTATTCCTTGTTGTACTTTATATAGCTCACTTTGGTTTACATTATATTATATTATTTAATTTTTTTGTGCATGTTAGACTAAATGTTTAGATGTATTTTGTGGTTGCATGTTAAATTTTATTTTTATAATTATAGCATAAACACAGCATGTTTTTCAGGTTAAAATAATTATATATGTATTTCTTCCAGGTTTATATAAATAATACCAATATTTATTCTTGTTTCAGCAGTTTTTTCAGGTTAAAATAATTATATCTTTATTTATTTCAGGTTTTATATAAATAATACCAATATTTATTCTTGTTTATTTTTCAGGTATTATAAACAATATTACTCCTACTTTCATGTTTACCTCAGGAATCTTGATTGTTTCTGATTTTGATCAATCCCCCCCCTAATGTGATTTTTATTGGGTATCTTTTAATTACTTCAAGCCCATGTCTGGAGTATATTACACATAAGCACGTGCTATATATGTAGTTGGAACAGAATGGGGTATCTCATGAGGTGAAAATCAATTTCGTAAAATTATTGTTGATTTAGTCTTGTGGAATACATAAATTGTTATTCAAAATACCGAAAATCACATATTTGGGGGGGGGGGGAATTTAATAACATTTTTTTATTGTTTACTTTTCAGGTAAAATAATATATGTTTCTTACTTCCAGGTTTACATCATTAATATCCCTAATACTCCTTCCTCTTTCACGCACGCTAAGGCTATCTCCGGATAGTTTGTCTGGGGGCAACCCGGGCAAAGCGTGTTCTCCTGGACATCATTGTTTCTGTTCACTGGGAGCTTGATACCCAACCCCCCACCCCACCCACCTTTTTTGTCTTTTCCCCGAGGTGAATAAACGTAGTGGATGATTGGCGAGATGAATTTCGCGTCATTCGTTGCGTCACCCGGCTTCCAATAGTCATACAGCAAGAACGAATTCAGCGTATGTCTATTATTCACTTACACCCCAATCCCTCTAGGTTGCCGTTGGTCTATTCGGCTGGTGACGTGAAGAATTGCGTTCCAGTCTAGTAGAGCGCCTAGGGATCCCTTTGTGCAGAGTGTTACAAGGAGGATATTCAGTACATTCTGCTTAGAGTCACTCCTTCCTATTCTTTCCCATAGTTTTAAGGAAAAAAAATTTTTAATATTCAAACGACCTTGACCCAGTTTTTAGCTGGAAGAAAATGCTTCACACATTTTCCAAAGCTTGTATTAAAGTTATAATACGTTCTGTTACCTCCTACACCGAAAGAAAATAATAATAAGTTCAATTCCCCCCGCAGAGTTACTTCAATTTGTGATTTGGAACACTTCAATTCCTTCCACCTCCCCCCGATATCTTCTTTACTCAACTATTCTACTATGTTAAACCTCACCTACCTCTTCACATCCAAAACGTCATTCTCCCCCTCCCTTCCTAGTGATACAGTATAACCCCTCCTTCGTTTTAAATCGTATAAATAGCATAGACTCGCGATAACATCATCATTTTGCTTCTCAATGTTATAGCTGAAGAATGGATCCAACCGTTAGGATTTCTACAGCTCCTCTATAAATGTCCACCATACATAGGAGAACTGAAACCGCAAGCACTTCAAATACCGCAGCCTATCATTTCAACAACCTGGTTAAGGACCTACTGCTAACAGATAGTCCTGTTAAAAATTGTAAAAACACATCCTCGACTATTTCTCCGAAACCTACTGCAGCCAAAAAACTTGAGTTTTTACCTACTCTACCCTCCAATTCCCAAAAGCAATTCCGACTTTGTACATACAGATTTTCGAAAGGGATAAAGAGAAACGGAATATGCAACGCTCGTATTGCAGGTGATGGTGTTATACTGTGCAGCCGTCATCGCGAGCGTAATACAACAGGCCTGAAAGAAACAAAATCTTCCACAAATAAGTCTTCAAAAAATATTTTGCCGAAAATAAAAATATCCAGACTCAAAACTAACACCAAATATCGACTTCTATCATACTTGAACGATGATGAGGCCATCGTGGGAACTACAAAAGGTGCCTTCATCATACATTTCCCTTTTAAGAAGTTTAAAAAACAACCTCTTAAAGACGGATGGTATCTTGAAGTAAAGTTTGCAGATCACAACTCCAAAAAGAAGCTTCTACATTGGGTTAAAAAATAATACGATTCATCTTCTCAGCAACTGTTTCCTCATACACACCCTCCTTTCCTTCCTTTGCTTTCCTTTCCAAGAATAGAGCAGCTGATGGGTTCGCCCATCAGCTGCTCTATTCTCTTTATTATAAACGACCTTGACACATATTTACCAAGGCTACTACACAAGAGCAGCATGTATAGAACACAAGCTTTTTATCTATTTATGCAACTTCATATTATATTATAAACTCACTATCTGAATTCTCAGTATTATTTTGTTTACAGGTGTGGGAATATGTCTGAGGAAAACCTTCTCAATGAAATAACCTCGCTTAGGAAATTGATAAAGTCAAAGTATAATCGGTTTAAGATACGAAAAATTGAGAGCGAAAGTAGAGTACAAAAACGTTTACATTATATTATAGAACCTATCAGAGAGTTGATTAAAACCGCTTTAGATAAAATACTATCTGAAAAAGCTTTGTATAAATCCAAAACGCTAACCGCGTGTGATTCGGGAGAACGTTTTGCAAAGTATAGTTTTATTCCTAAAGCGGTGTCATCTCCTACGACCCACTCTTTGACGGACGACACAGTGTTAGAAAGGGTGAAAACAGACCATGCCTCCTTGTTATATCCTGAATTTACAGACTTAAATGTAATAGCTGAGACATCCGATCCCCCAGAACCCAGTGTCGGCGAAGTTATATCAACTCCGGGTGCTTATGACGTAGCAACAGAGTGGTTAGAGGAGACTTTCGTTAATCCGCTCACTAAATCTTACATGAAGAAATTCATGAATGACGCTGCCGGTAATAAAAAGAGTATTGATCATACATACGGTCCACGTTTGGAGAAAGATAACATCTTTGTTGGTGACACGCAATTGTTGTTCGAAGAAGATGGTGGTCTGCGATTGGGTGATACCGTTTACAATCCGACTAAAGGATTGTATGAGCTTCTTTTCAAGAGAATACCTGATGATGACGTCTATGACGAGAATGATATCGCAGCCTATAAAGATATATTAGTCAAGACCAACGCTCATAGGATTGGATATTTGCGAAACAACAGGATTAATCGCCAAGTAAATTCCTTTAAATATAGGACTGTATTAGCTCAAATGTTTCCCACAACATACTACGGATCAGGGATGCGATACAGCAATAGCAACAGCAGACACTTAATGATAGTTCCAGCTAAAGCGGGTAACTTTACTCAAACCCTTAAAGATATAAACATACTGAATAACGTAACACAGTTCTAGGCACTAGGTCAGTATGTCAAGGTTATATATAGTTAATAGAATAGATCAGCTGATGGGTTCTCCCATCAGCTGCTCTATTCTTGGGAAGGGAAGGAAGCGAGGGATAGAGGGATGGGTGATATTGAGAGGATTGGTTTGGAAAAGGTTTTGAAATTTTCAGTACTTTGGGTTATTACTGAGAGCTTTGATCACTGTCTTCGAACGAAAGTCGTCTTCTTGCGGAGCATACACCGTCACGCCGAGGATTGCTACTTATCGGTGTGCTAGTAGCCTGCGGTTGCCCATCATATGAATCTGTTGCATCTTCAGCATAAGATACTGCATTTTCCTTCAACGAAGGATCTTCATCGTCCTCAAGTGAGTCTACAGTAGTTTGTAAAAAGTCTTCCAACGAGGTATTCATTACGGTTGTCATGTTTTGTATATCGACAGCCGTGAAAACAGCAAAAACTTGTTCAACTTCTTCCTCTGATAAAGTGGCTATCCACGACCATTCTATACAATGAATAGGTTGTTCTATATTCAGAGGAGCCATGTTAATTATAGTTAGGTTTGAACAATTATAATTCGCTTGTTTGCAGTTTTTTTGCTCTTTTATACGTGCGCAATAACTTTTTGAAAGGACAGTGATAGAAGGGGGGGGGGTAACAAGGATAATGCTTTTTTTAAAATATATAGTGGTGGGGGATGTAGTTCAGGATATATATATAAGACATGCATGATTTTAGTATCATTTTAGTTTCTAACTTGAATTTGAGTAGAACAAATATACTAAAAAATGGAATCTAACAATGTTTTCTGCTGTGAAATTTGCAGAGATGAATTCAAAGATGAGTTACTGTATCTGATGCATTTTGAGTTATTTCACAGAGTCTGCACACAGGAAAATGAAGACAGAGAAGTTTACACAATTCCCGACTATGAAGGAACTATTCCAGCTGATGGAGAAAGGAACACAGAAAGGAATAACTTATTCTCGTGCGAGATTTGTGGAGAAGAATTCAACGACCGCTTACTCCTGTTGTCGCATGTTGAGATATTCCATACACCTTTTCTCGATCAAGAAAACAACGAATTATACAGCTTACCAGACTTGCCGGAAACTAGAAAGGAATCAGTAGCTGACAGAGCAACAGTCATACATTACGCTCCCCCAAGACAAAAGTTGAAACACGAACTTCTATCTCAAGCGTTACCTAGGTCATATGTTAAACATTTCCTTATAAGGAACGTAACCGAACTCTATTTGGACGATTACATAATTGAAGCGAGCGATGTTGTAGTGGAGCTGTTGAAAGAGGAGCTCATTCGTTTAAATTTTATAAAGTTTGGACTTGTGATGGAGTCCGAATTTGTAAATGTGGAAGGAGAAATATCTCAGAGAGCGTTTATAACTAGGAACAGAAAAATTACTTTTGCATCAGACCTGGAAAACGTAGTCAGGGAATGTATGCAGGAGATTGTTTTGAAAATAACCGAACACGAAAGTCGGGGGTCTGGATGGACATTAGGTAAAGTTAAGAGCTTGGTGGTAAGAGTACATAAACATGGATATGGGGATCGTGGAAGTAGTTATATCCCGTTACCTAAGAAGATAGCATCCACCTTGTCTTGCATTAATGTCCATAACTCCGACAACAAATGTTTTCGATATGCAATGCTAGCAAAATATGTTGAACCAAAAAGCGCATTTAGAGTTGACTACAAATATGAACAAGTTGGCAATAAGTACAACTTTGCTGGATTGCAATATCCTGTCTCAGTTGAGGATATAAAACTCTTTGAAAAACGAAATCCTGGAGTATCCGTGAACGTTTTTAGTCTCGACGAAAGTCATAATGTTTATCCGCTGAGAGTAGTAGAAACTGAAGATATTCGCCACACAGACTTACTACTACTACACGATGGTGATGTCTCGCATTACGTCTACATTAAGAATTTTAACAGATTGGTAAGTAGGCAAATGAAAAGATATGATAGTAGCGTGACGGTATGTAAGAAATGTTTTGCTTTCAAATCTCTTTCAATGGAACTCGGAGGGCGACGGTGGTTGACCGAACACAACCGCTTATGCGGAGTACATGCCCCCATTAAAATGGAATTACCTCATCGTGATAAACGGTTTGTTTCTTTCAACAAAACGAATCAGCTATACAGTGTACCTATAGTGATATACGCCGACTTTGAATCTACTTTGATACCTATTAAAACGGTTATGGAAGATCCTGAAGATGTCACCAAACATTTATACCAAAAACACGAGCCTAATAGCTACTGCATGATGGTAAAGTCTACTTTAGACGAAAACCATCTCACGAGGTATGGCTTAACATCAAAACCGCTTGTTTACAGGGGTTGTGATGCGGTAAAGAACTTTCTACAACAGCTGAAACTTGTTGCCGAGAAAGTTGAAGGGATGTACTCAAATATTGTTCCCATGTTAGAGATGAGTGATGACGAAATACTTGCATACACATCCGCAACTACTTGTTACTTGTGTAAAAAATCTTTTACAGACATAAATCATAAAGTCCGTGACCATGACCATCTCACAGGAAAGTATAGAGGATCGGCTTGTAACTCGTGCAACATAAATTATAAGCTACCTAGTTTTATACCTGTCGTGCTGCACAATTTAAGTGGATACGATTCACATTTTATAATACATGAATTGAACTTATGGAAAGGACAAATCGATGTGTTAGCCTCGTCGAAAGAAAAGTTTATAAGTTTTTCGAAAAAGGTCGGTAAACTAAAATTGAGATTCATCGACTCTTATAGGTTTTTACCTTCAAGCCTTATGAAACTTAGCGAAAATCTGTCACGGGACGATCTGCTGGAGACGAAGAAACTTGTACCTGAAGGGAAGCTTGAACTAGTGTTAAGAAAAGGTGTTTTCCCTTACGATTATATAGACGATGCAGATAGGTTCAACGAAACTTCGCTTCCTCCCATAGAATGTTTTTACAGCAAGCTAAATGAATGCGGAATTAGTGATGAAGAATACCAACACGCATGTAACGTATGGAACGGAATGGAGTTTAAGACTTTGGGAGAGTACAGTGATTTTTATGTACAACTCGACGTGACCCTTCTTTGCGATGTTATGGAGGAATTTAGAAACACCTGTATGAACGCTTACGGGCTTGATCCTCTCCATTCTTACACCTCACCAGGACTGGCGTGGCAGGCTATGTTGAGAGAAACAGGATGCACTTTGGAATTGATGATGGATGTCGATATGATCCTCATGGTAGAGTCGGGCGTCCGAGGCGGTCTAACGCAGTGCGTTAGGAAACATGTTAGAGCCAACAACAAGCATTTGCCTGACTTTGATAGTGAGAAAGAGTCTGTCTACCTGGGGTACTTCGACGCAAACAACCTTTACGGGTGGGCCATGTCGATGCCCTTGCCATCTGGAGGATTCGAATGGGTAGATCCAACTACGATAGAAGAAATTCAACATATCCCTCGTTACGGTTGTTTCGGGTATATTTTGGAGTTCGACTTTGAATACCAGGAGGCGCTCCATGATCATCACTACGATCTCCCTCTTCTACCAAAAAGCGAAGTTCCGCCTGGAGGTAAATACAAAAAGCTTTTGATGACTGTTGAATCGAAAGATCATTACGTCGCTCACTATTGGACCGTGCAACAAGCCATACAACTAGGACTTCGTATTACCAAAGTTCATAGAGTCATACGTTTTGCACAATCATATTGGTTAAAGCCGTACATCGATTCGAACACTGCTAGGAGATCCGCCGCTAAATCTGCTTTCCAGAGAGATTTCTTCAAATTAATGAACAACGCAATTTTCGGAAAAACTCTGGAAAACAAACGAAAACATATAGATGTTAGGCTTGTTACAGACGAAAAGAAACTAATGAAACTTGTGAAGCGAGACAACTTTAATACGTCTATTATTATAAATAAAGATCTGGTATTGGTTTGTATGAATAAGACTAAGATAGTTCTCGACAGACCACTTTATATCGGTATGTCCATCTTAGACATCTCCAAGACGCACATGTACGACTTCCACTACGAAAAGATGGTACGTCATTACGGAAGAGATAAAATCGGAATATCGTATATGGATACAGACGCGTTTCTCTACTGGATTCGAACAAATGATCTTTACGAAGACCTCAAGACATTTCAACATAAAAACGATTTTGATTTCTCCGAATACCCACCGCACCATCCCACTTACGACAGAGGCGTTAATAAAAAGGTTCTAGGTAAATTTAAGGACGAGCTAAACAGCATCCCAATCATCGAACTCATAGCGTTGATGCCGAAGATGTACGCTATGACTACCGCCGTAGGTGGACACAACTGTGAAGAGGAGGAAGGAGTAATAAAAAAGGCTAAAGGAATAAAAAAGAGCTACTTGAAGAAATCTATTATGTTTGAACACTACAGGAAATGTCTGTTCGAAAACGTAGAGTACAAGGCTACTTTCAACACAATTCGTAGCTTCGGTCATGAGCTTTACACCATGTTACAACGCAAAAGATCACTATCAACAAGAGACGACAAAAGAAAAATACTTTCAGACTGCATAAACACGTTACCGTACGGGCACTATTCCTTGCGAGATATATCCGAATGTTAACGTAACAACAGTTATATATAAAAAAATCTAAATTCTATTATTTGTTTCCTATAGTCACTAACGGTAACGATGGAGTTAAGGGAAAAGATTGTACGCGAATTACACGCACCAGCAAGAAGAAAATTTCCTAGACGAAATACTATCTTAAAAGGACTAGACGATAAATTTTTCCAAGCTGATCTTGTAGAGATGAGACCATACGCTAAGGATAATAAAGGTTTTAATTACATACTTACACTTATAGATTGTTTTACTAAAATTGCGCACGCTATTCCATTAAAAAACAAGTCTTCGGAAAACGTTGCTAATGCTGTAGAGGGGCTATTGCTTCAAGAGAGGATTAAGAAACTCCAGACGGATGACGGTAAAGAATTTTTCAATAATCCATTCAAACAATTAATGAAGAAATATCGTATCAACCATTACTCTAGCAAGAGCGAAATTAAAGCTGCAATAATAGAACGTTTCAATAGAACGCTAAAGAGTAAGATGTACAAGGTTTTCTCAAAAAGAGGATCATACGTCTGGCATGACGTATTACCTGTTTTGATAAACGAATACAATAATACGGTACACAGGACTATCGGCGTGAAACCTGTAGACGTTAATAAAAAGAACGAACGAAAGGTGTTTGATCGTATAGTCCGGCAAACAAAACCGCATACGGAAAAACGAATGCCGAAAAGGTTTTTCCTCGGTGATCAAGTGCGTATTAGCAAACACAAGCGCGTTTTTACCAAAGGATACCTTCCTAATTTTTCGAATGAAGTGTTTACAGTTTACAGGATACAACCGACGTTTCCTGAGACTTATCTTTTGAAAGATCACAAAGGGGATATCATACAAGGTGGTTTCTAAGGGCACGAGCTATCACCGTCTACAGTTGGAAACGTATATTTAGTTGAGAAAATACTCCGCAGAAAGGGCGATAAAGTTCTTGTGCGTTGGTTAGGTTTCGACCGCAGCCAGGATACGTGGATAAATAAAAAAGATTTAATCTAATAACGGATGTACAGTATAATATGAGTCTGTAAGCAGGCAAGAAATGGAAATATTAGAGCAAAAGGATAAATTTGTTGTTAAAAATATAGATCTTCTGACTGCTGATAAAACCACCCACAGTGAAGGGAAACACGGTGCATTACTTCCTGACACTGTAAGATGCATAGTCTCGGGGCCATCAAACTGCGGGAAAACAAACGTAGTGTTTAACCTGCTCACGCAAGCTAACGGACTGCGATTCAATAATGTATACATATTTTCCAAGTCGCTCAACCAACCAAAGTATCTACTTTTGGAAAAGGTTATATCCGAGGTGCCAGGCGTCAATTGGTTCAAATTTGATGTAAACGAAGAAATCATGGGACCAAGTAAAGCTCGACCGTATTCTGTATTTTTATTCGATGACGTTAGCTCGGAAAGACATCATCACATAACCACGTACTTTGCCATGGGGCGACATAACATGATAGATTGTATTTACATAGGGCAAACCTATAGCAAAATCCCTAAGCAGCTATTACGAGATAACGCCAATCTCATTATAATGTTCAAGCAGGATGAGACTAACACGAGACACGTATACAACGATCACGTAGGTGCTGATATGGAATACAACAGATTTAAACAGATATGTTCTACAGCGTGGAACGATCATTTCGGATTCCTAGTCGTCGATAAGGAGCGTAACATCGATGAAGGTCGATACAGACTGGGATTTGACAGATACGTTGTAATAAACTCGCAGAGCGATTTACAATGTTAACATTACGATACAGCTATTCAACTGGATAACAAGCGCTAAGTAAATACATGGAGAAACAAAGGAAGTTGGTAAACGAAATAAAAGTGTTGAGCGATACCATCAGAAAAAAAAATGAAGCCTTGAAATTAGGCATAAGCGAAAGGGATAAATACTTGGAGACCACTTTCAAACCGATAGTAGAACCGTTAAAGAAGATATCTGAAAAACTCGGTGAAAACGCATGGATTGATGGTGACGCGCAAGACATAATACCCTTTAAACAGGAGTCGGGCGCTGAGTTGACGGACACATCAGCAGACTATGTAACGGATGAAGATGATGGAAGAACGTCTGTTCACGAGTCAACTAAAGACGTCAGTATATTGAGCGACAATATATCGAGTAAAGGTCCTATGGGGTAAAAAGTATTTATTAAAGATGTTAGATTCAATGTCTGATACAAGCAGGAAGAAACAATACCATACGTTCGGCGCTCGGTTGGCTAAAGACGGGACATTGGATATAGGTGACGCGAAATTGGAGATCACCAACAAAGATAACATACTGGTAAAGAATAAAACTTTTCGAGGTACGCGCGGTCTGTTCGAGCTAATCTTCAATTATATTCCAGAGAAATATACAAAAAGAGATCTCGAAAATTTTAAACGCATTTGCTAACTGACCAACGCTCATAGAAAGGGATACAGTTCTAACGCACCTGTGTACAGGAACAGGTCAAAGAAATATAAAAGAATTATAGCACATCTATTTCCTCCGAGAGAAGACAAGAGCAAATCAGGAGCTGGTGTGAATTTAAAAGACACTCAGCATACCAACGTTGTTTATTACAATAATGCAAACGAGTTAGTGAATCGTCTGCGTTTGTTATATGACTCTATGTCTGCAGGACACACGGGGCTAGAGAACGAGGTAGTGTCGTTGACAGAAGAATTAAAACGAAGAAACGTTATTGCTTAACTTCATTTATAAAGATGAGCGTGGACAAGTTTGGTCGTCATCAAATCTCCAAGAGTAAAGTCGCTGTTAGAGATCAGCCAGGTGAACGGGGTCCCAAAGGACCTTCAGGCGTAGGATTTAAACTCACTAGAAACGGAAATTACGATATGCAAAACAAAATTATCGAAAATGTTGGTAGGCCTGTGTCATCAAACGATGCTGCTACATTGGAATACGTCAGGTCTGTGACACCGTTATTATCGAAAGATGGTTTCGAGTTCTACAACAAACGTTTGAGCGGAGTTGGTAACCCTATAGAACAGTTGGATGCCGTAAACATAGAAACTCTAGAAAGGTTCGCGTCTTCACTCTTCCATTACATGCATACTGGAGACGGGAGAAGAGTAGCTTTACCGGGTGTAGATGGACGTACCTATTTAAACTGGAAGTACATCTTTGGTGGTACAAAGTTGAAGTTTATTCCAAAAGAGGAACCAGTCGCAAACAAGAGACAGAAGCAGGATTCAGTCAGTGGTACAAAGTTAAAGTTTATTCCAAAAGAGGAACCAGTCGCAAACAAGAGACAGAAGCAGGATTCAGTCAGACAACCGAAAGCTATAGCAGAACCTGGGGAAACATATAAGAACGACTTTTCTGAAGGAGAAAATCGAAAATTGAGCAGTGGAGGGGATACAACGGATAATATAAATAGATACGATAACACAAGATGCAGAGTACACACGCACGAAGGAAGTGGAGAGTTGCACCTAGTCTGCAAATAGATAGTATATATTCAAGAAAATATTTCAGTTTATAATATAGGAGATATGGTTGCATACCCGAGATACAGTACACCTGGAAGCAGGCTGGAATCGTTCAACAACACCAGATTTGTATATTCCCGCCCTTATGCTTGGCAATTTGCAGAAGCCGGTTTTTTCTTTCACTCTCCACCTGATGGCGTTATATGCTTTTACTGTGGTGGTGGTTTAAAGGATTGGGAAGCACATGAATTTCCATGGATCGAACATGGTGGATGGTTTCCGAGGTGCGGTTATTTAAAATTAGTAAAGGGTGAGGATTTTGGAGCACGATGTCATGCTGTGCGTAGGATGACGGTTTACTCATACCCAATACCAATACATCCCGCAAAGAAGAGGAAACAGGGATAAGCAACGCCTTTATTGTACAAGGCTAATGTAATATATTGTTATATAGAGAGCGAAACTAAAAATAATACATATTTCAAATTTACTTCTTGAAGAGGAAACATCCGTCATAAACTTACAAGATGGCTTTGACTGCTAGATATATAGAGTATTATCCGCTACGCATCGAACAAAAAGATGCTGTTAACGTTTTCTCAACCGAGATGAATAAGCTATTGGATCAAGGATTCAGCATGAGAGTTACAGTCGGCGCCTCGAACTATGGAAAGGATACTACCGACGCTCGTGGAACGTCACCAATATCTTATCCTCCAGAAGCGGAAAAACCAGCCGTTGACGGTATTGCTGAGGAGGGGAATTGACCGGAGAAGAGCTGTTACTTCCATTTACTATTTAGTTAAGTGTAATACAATGTAAATATTATTTTTTTGTTCAATAAAAAGTTAATGTGATACATGTGTTAGTAATTATTGTTGTAAAAAGAATAACAATTATTAAATATATGCTACAAAAAAAATATAAAAAAATAATAAACAAAATAAAACAAGAAATAATTATTGCAAGCATTTGGATGTGATAGAGGTATTTCTTTATTTTAAAAAAACTTGGTATGAAGTGGTTCGTTATTATAAAGTAACAAGTTTCTACAACAAATGCACATTCTATATGAAGTAACCGTGTAGATAAATAATAGATACATATATATTTAATATGTTAAACGGTAAAACATTTAGTAACGGAAAGACGTTTGTAAGAGAAGGAAGTGGTTTATCATCATCACTTGTAAGACTTGCGAAAAAAGCAGTCGGTATTATTCCAGTTAGTGCTGTAGTCAACAGGGCTATCGACGCTTTACCGGTGGAATTACACATACCGGGTGGGTATAGATATTGCGGACCAGGTACAAAGTTGAAAAAACGTTTGGCACGAGGAGATCGGGGTATAAATAAGTTAGACGAAGCCTGTAAGGTCCACGACATAGTTTATTCCCGATATTCTGATTCAGCATCACGTTCTGTAGCAGACAGGGTTTTAGCAGAAAAAGCTTGGCAAAGGGCTAAGTCTAGTGACGCTAGTATTGGTGAAAGAGCGGCTGCTTTAGCGGTGGCCGGAGCGATGAAGGCAAAAAGTGCAATCGGAGGTGGACGGATGAAAAGGAGAATAAGAAAAAGACGTAAAAGGGTGCCTGTCAGAAGAGTTGGTCGAAAGAGGACAGACAGTAAGTACAGGAGAAGACGTAGGAACAATGGTTCAAAAAACGGGAGGGGGTTGTACCTGCGACCGTACAGAAATGTGTATTAAATAGTAGTAGAAAACTCGTATTACCGAACAAGGCATTGACGAATGAAGAGCTCGAACGTTACGCATACTGCCTTTCTATACCGAATTTCAGAGGCGTCTTTATGAGAGACAATCTTCCGTCAAAACCTCGTGTAAACGAATCAGCTATAGTGAACTTGGACAGCATCGTCGGGTCGGGAACGCATTGGGTCTGTTACAAAAAATTAGGAAGCACAGTGTTTTACTTCGATAGTTTCGGCAACTTGCCACCACCATCGGAATTGAATCAGTATTTACGATCGGCAAAAACAATTCTATACAATTATGAAAGAAGACAACCGGAAGACTCGTTAATTTGCGGCCATTTATGTTTAGAATTCCTGGCAAATAAAGTCAGTGTCATTTAAGATGTCTTCGTACACGGTATCCCTTACTGGGGACGAGTCTATACTGAGGAGCGTGCTGTTTCCACCTTTAAGGCTGCACGAAGAAAGCCAGTGGGAAGCGGCTCTATTAGAATTCACTACATACAATTCCATACCAAACGTCACCAAAGGCATTAACAACAAATTACACTACAGCAAAGCGGGTGACGTAAAAAACAATAAAATATACGAGATAGAATTGCCTACAGGGTCTTACGAAATTGACGAAGTGAACAGAGTGTTACAGAGGTCCATAGGTTACAGCAACTTTTCGCTTACGGCAAATAACAGCCTCCTTCGATGCGAAATAGTTACTAAATTCAACATACATTTCGATCAACCACATTCTATAGGATCGCTGTTGGGGTTTAAAAGAAACCTCGCACCGAACGAAGAAAAGAAACCTCATTTGGGCGATGAAGAGGTCAATATTATAAAGGTAAACAACATCGAAATTTCCTGTAACATCATAGACGGTTCTTACAAAAACGGAAAGAGGGAACATATTATACATTCGTTTTTTCCATCGGTTCCGCCGGGATATAAAATAATAGAAGTACCACAAAATCTGGTTTACTTGCCCATAAAATTCAGTTTGATTTCAGAAGTCGTAGTGAGAGTGCTTGATCAAAACGGGGATCCAGTTGATTTTAGAGGAGAAACTATAAGCATCAGGTTGCATATAAAACGCGTATGAGTATGGGGTTAGACTTTATTAACGATACTCTTGGTGGAACGAAATTCAGTTCTTGTGAACAGATAGAAAGGATAACAAGTGAGAACAAGACGTTTCTAGAAAGAATAGGTTTCACAGTTCTTAACGATGGATATATTAGACATAGGCCACGGTCCGGTGTTCGACGAAACGATTTGGGAGAAGGAGTATCACAGCCACAACCCTTACGCTTCATCCAGATTAGGAAATAACGACGAAATCCGTATTCCTATTCAATCGCAAGATGCGTACACTCTGCCGTCGGAGAGCTACCTGTACATCGAAGGAAAGGTGACGAAAAAAGATGGGACTTTGGGAACGGAAGTCCCGTTTGTGAATAACGCGATGTCGTATCTGTTCGAGGAGATTAGATATGAAATTTCCGGTGTTACGGTTGATTCCGTGAAACGCGTGGGAATAACCAGCACTCTAAAAGGCCTAGTATCTCTTTCGGCTCCAGATCGCAACATTATAAGAATGTCCGGTTGGTTGTTTCCTACCGATATTAATGAAAAACCAAACTCAACAGGGAATTTTGACTTTTGTATTCCGCTTCAATTGTTGTTGGGGTTTGCAGAGGATTACCGTAGAATAATAATGAACGTCCGTCAAGAGTTGGTTCTAATAAGATCTTCTTCAGACAACGATTGCATAATAGGAGCTACCGGTGCAACCGATGCCACATTGGATTGGAAATGCGTTTTGGAAAAGATAGTATGGCGGGTGCCGCACGTGAGATTGTCTGATGAACACAAGGTCAGGCTTTTGAGAGAGCTAAACGATGACCACGAGATCGTGGTACCATTTCGGAGTTGGGAGTTGCACGAATACCCCGTACTGCCGCAAACTCAGAGACATTCATGGACGATAAAAACGTCGAACCAAATGGAGAAACCAAGATTTGTAATTTTTGCATTTCAGACTAACAGGAAGCACGTCATTGCAAGATATTCAACTAATTTCGATCATTGCAATCTTAAAAACGTAAAACTGTTCCTAAACTCGCAGTTTTTCCCGTACGACAACGTTAGCGCCGATTTTTCGAAAAAACGTTATTCAATGCTGTACGAGATGTACGCTAAGTTTCAATCATCGTATTACGGGCGTAAGAACGCGCCTCTGTTTTCTCCGGATTCGTATGAGGAATATTCACCAATAGTGGTTATTGATTGTTCGAAACAGAACGAATCTGTGAAGAGCTCAACAGTTGATATCAGGTTAGAATTTGAGACAGCAGAAAATATTCCTGACAAAACGGCTGCTTACTGTTTGATTTTACACGATACGATAGTAACTTATACGCCTCTCACAGGGAGTGTAAAGAGAGTGTCGTAGAGGTGTTTTGTTTTGATCAGTGGGAGGGGGTGGCGATGTATATAAGAAAGTCGGATGGAGTTGTTTTCATTTAAAACTTTGATCTCGGCCAGTCAAGATCACTTTCCAGACATTCATAGTTAGAAAGGACCTTGAACCCACATAATGAACACATGTAGTGAGACGGACGCACCTTTAGCGGGTGGTGTTAAGTTGGACGAAAACGTGGATGATACGGTTTCTAATGAAAATTCAAAAGAAACTCGTGTAGAAATACCAGAGTTTAAAGACGATGACAACGCTCTAACCTCGCTCTATAACAACGCAATACGTCTAACGGAAATGAAAAGGAACAGGGAAGACGATCTTGAAGACGACATAAGCGATATGTTTATCGGTGCCTATCTCCGTGCTGTGTACCCACTAACTGCGTGCATGGGAAAGAACGTGACAGTAGGGGTTTTTGAGTCTCTGTCTCTTTTGCCAGGAGTGCTCATCAACCACTCCAAAAGATACATATTATTTACAGCGGATTCGTTCAAGACCTTTGTCGGCTACTTGAACGTTTTTGAAACCTTCCTAGCCTGTCGAGAAAGCGGAAAGAAGACACGTTTGATATTACCCGGAACAGATATCGAAGTTGACACCGTAAAGATATACGGCAAACACTACGTTCGTATTAAAGATTATCATCGGAACGGGCAAAAGGTTATGTTGACGCCTAGAGAATTTTACGTACTAAATGGTGTGGTTCCTGCCGTTGAAAGGTACTTGGAACAGTTGAAGTTGTCTGAGGACAGTATTAGAGACTATGTAGAGGCTTGTTTAAAAGGTGGGATTGGCGAGCCACCAGAGTACGGGTACATTGATTATAGCATATACAACCGGTTGCCACAAGAGGTTGAACTCAATAGACAGCTGTTGCTTATGCTGGATCAAGAAACGAGCGTAGAAGACGAGGAGGAAGATATCAAGAACGTTGAACCGATAACGTCGGGGGAAGATGAGAACGCTACGAGCATTCTTCCTAAGCAGGAAGAGGTATAAAAGGCGAAAAGGATCGAGACCTATTTGCAGTCTGCGTCCGGACGTTTTGGAGAATAGAGGACAAGGAAAAAGAAATAATGGAACGATCTGCTTGCGTGTTAGAGATGCAATGTTTTAAAGGAGAGTGTAACGCGTTTATAGTGAAGGAACTCGTATTATTGGACCTACAAACAAACGCTACCTACACGTTCCTGTTTAAACCGCCTTTCGAATACTCTACCTTGAGCAATAAATACAAGAAAACCAACAATTGGTTGAGTAAGAATTATCATCACATATCGTGGGAGGAAGGGTTCACCGATTACGTAGAGCTTCGTAACGTCATGTTACACTACGTGAAACAGTTCGATCTGATATTTACAACGGGTGACGAAAAGGCGAAATGGATTCGTGGTTTCACTTCTGCTGAAGTTATCGATATCGGTTCCTCAAGAGAATGGACCTTCCTGAGAGGAATCCAGAACGTTTGTAAAAGCGTTATAGCCCCGCAACACAAAGAAACGAATTGCGCGCTTCTACGTGCGATGAAAGTCGCGACAGTCTTAAGACTATGACTACAATAATAAGGGAGGGGGAAACGCATTATATAAACCAAAGAGAGCGGTGGTTAGACATCATTTCCTTATAGACCTCAGGCAGAGCTACACGATACAGTTACTTCTCCTCCGTAACTATGAACCGCGAAGCAACTTTACAGTCAATAATTCAACAGTTCAACTCAAAGTCTAAAGCTGACGGGTTGCCCATAAAGAAATGTTCAGAACTGAAGGAAGGTAAAAAGTATTCGGTGCACTACCTCAGAAAAGTCGACACTACCTACGGGGAAGCAGTTGTTGCTGCGCTCGGAGGTTTCCCATACAAGGAAGGAGAAGACCCGAAATTCCAGATATTCCTACCTAGACGCTTCATCACGCTGTTGGCGAACATGGATTTGGATGAGGTGGGTGCCGGCGAATTTCACATAGTCTCCAACGGACCGTCCGGATGTGGGTCCACCGAACTGACTTTACATCAGTAGCTGTATTAGTCTAAAAAAAAAAAATTGTATTTTTGTTATAATATAGCGATGTAATTATAAGATGCTATTGTATTTGTGTAAAAAAATAAATAAATAAAAAAAATAATAAATAAATAAATAAAAAAATTAATATTAATGTCGCAAGCACTTCTGCTTGCGACTCTTTTTAAAAACATCTTCCTATGACCTTGACCTACTAACCAACTACTTATCCCCACAACTATAACACAAGTATGTCGTCGTCATCATCTATACAAGTTCCCAATGACGTTTTACATTGCCCACAACATGTCCGAACATGTTTTTAATTACGTCACACAATCGTGAGCACTCGCACGTACAAGCGCGCAGGTAAAGTCTTAAAAACACTTTTCAATGGTCCGAACATGTTTATAACTCGAAACAGAGGTAGGTTTTTAAAAACAATTTATTCAGGCCAAATACCTGTTACAACAAACAAGCGCTAGAACAACGATGTGTAAACACATTAGCTCACGAGCGAGGAACCTATATCAATAAATTAACATGCTTTTACATTTTTTAACCAGTAAAGATCTGGAGAACAAACAGAGAAGTCACCGTTCAGTCTTTGCGACTGACACATTTATAGCGAAAATAATCCCATCACCTCGTAACGGATTTCAACCGTACACACGCGACGCTATAGTAAAAATATAGGTCAGCAACGAACTGGGTACAGAATATAATACACACATTCTCTAGGTAAACAACGGTTTTTACATTACCCCCCAACATGTCCGAACATGCTTCTAATTACATCACACAACAGCCAACACGCATATCACCAACCAACCCATACTACCTCACCTAACGGTCTTTAACGGAAAATTAACGTATTTCTAAAAAAAAACACCTGCCACCTGCACCTACGCACAACCGCGCACAACCGCGCACATTCCATACCTCCTACCATTCACGTCACCCTCCAATAATCGCTGAAACCAACCCCTCATACCCCACCTAACCGTTTTTAACGGAAAAGTAACGTATTTTTCATCAAAACCACCTGTTTTTGTGGCGAAACTGTGGTTTTGACATCTACTGTCCTTCCCTGCTGCAGTGATGTCTTAGAGTTACTCTAGCTTTGGAAGCAGGTAGAAAGGTTTAGTGCATCTGAGACTGAGCACTGGCTTCTATGACCCAGCCGTTGAGCTGCAGGATATTGTTTTGCCGGATCCATGAAAGTCCTTCCCTGCTGCAGTGATGTCTTACAGTTAGTATAGCTTTGGAAGCAGGTAGACAGGTTTAGTGCATCAGGTTGCATCCTTCCCTGCTGCAGTGATGTCTTACATTTAGGCTAGCTTTAGAAGCAGGTAGAAAGGTTTAGTGCATCTGAGACTGAGCACTGGCCCCTGTGAGCCAGCCGTAGAGCTGCAGGGTCTTCTATTGCCAGAACTTTCAAAGTCCTTCCCTACTGCAGTGATGTCTTACAGTTAGTCTAGCTTTGGAAGCAGATAGAAAGGTTTAGTGCATCTGAGACTGAGCACTGGCACCCTGTGAGCCAGCCGTAGAGCTGCAATGTCTTGTTTTGCCGGAGCCTTCAAAACCCTACCTTGCTGCAGTGATGTCTTACAGATAGTCTAGTTTTGGAAGCAGGTAGTAAGGTTTAGTGCTTCTGAGACTGAGCACTGGCACCCTGTGAGCCAGTCGTAGAGCTGCAGGGTCTTGTTTTGCCGGAACCTTCAAAGTCTTTCTCTGCTGCAGTGACGTCTTAGAGTTAGTCTTCCGTTGGAAGCAGGTAAGTTTAGTGTATCTGAAACTGAGAACTGGCACACTGTGAGTCAGCCGTAGCGCTGTAGGGTCTTGTTTTGCCAGATCCTTCAAAGTCTTTCTCTGCTGCAGTGACGTCTTAGAGGTAGTATTCCGTTGGAAGCAGGTAAGTTTAGTGTATCTGAAACTGAGAACTGGCACACTGTGAGTCAGCCGTAGCGCTGTAGGGTCTTGTTTTGCCGGAAGTAATTCGCTGCTGCAGTGATGTCTTACAGTTAGTTTAGCTTTGGAAGCAGGTAGAAAGTGCTAGTGCATCAGAGTGCATCCTTCAATGTTGCAGTGATGTCTTACAGTTAGTCTAGCTTTAGAAGCAAGTAGAAAGGTTTAGTGCATCTGAGACTGAGCACTGGCACCCTGTGAGCCAGCCGTAGAACTGCAGGGTCTTGTTTTGCCAGATCCTTCAAAGTCCTCCCCTACTGCAGTGATGTTTTACAGTTAGTCTAGCTTTAGAAGCAAGCAGAATGGTTTAGTGCATCTGAGACTGAGCACTGGCCCCTGTGAGCCAGCCGTAGAGCTCCAGGGTCTTGTTTTGCCAGATCCTTCAATGTCCTTCCCTCCTGCAGTGATGTCTTACAGTTCGTCTAGCTTTGGAAGCAGGTAGAATGGTTTAGTGCATCTGAGACTGAGCACTGGCCCCTGTGAGCCAGCCGTAGAGCTGCAGGGTCTTATTTGCCAGATCCTTCAATGTCCTTCCCTCCTACAGTGATGTCTTACAGTTTGTCTAGCTTTGGAAGCAGGTAGAATGGTTTAGTGCATCTGAAGCTGAGCACTGACACCCTGTGAGCGAACAGTAGTGCTGCAGGGTTTTGTTTTTCCGGAACCGTCAAAGTCCTTCCCTGCTGCAGTGATGTCTTACAGTTACTCCAGCTTTGGAAGCGGGTAGAAAGGTTTAGTGCATCTGAGACTAAGCACTGGCCCCTATGAGCCAGCCGTTGAGCTGCAGGATATTGTTTTGCCGGATCCATCAAAGTCCTTTCCTGCTGCAGTGATGTCTTACAGTTAGTAGAGCTTTGGAAGCAGGTAGACAGGTTTAGTGCATCAGAGTGCATCCTTCGCTGCTGCAGTGATGTCTTACAGTTAGGCTAGTTTTAGAAGCAAGTAGAAAGGTTTAGTGCATCTGAGACTGTGCACTGGCACCCTGTGAGCGAGCCGTAGAGCTGTAGGGTCTTGTTTTGCCAGAACCTTTTAAGTCCTTCTCTGCTGCAGTGATGTATTACAGTTAATCTAGCTTTAGAAGCAAGTAGAAAGGTTTAGTGCAACTGAGACTGAGCACTGGCAACCTGTGAGCCAGCCGTAGAGCTCCAGGGACTTGTTTTGCAATAACCATCAATGTCCTTAACCCCTGCAGTGATGTCTTACAGTTAGTCTAGTTTTGGAAGCAGGTAGTAAGGTTTAGTGCTTCTGAGACTGAGCACTGGCACCCTGTGAGCCAGTCGTAGAGCTGCAGGGTCTTGTTTTGCCGGAACCGTCAAAGTCTTTCTCTGCTGCAGTGACGTCTTAGAGTTAGTCTTTCGTTGGAAGCAGGTAAGTTTAGTGTATCTGAAACTGAGAACTAGCACACTGTGAGTCAGCCGTAGCGCTGTAGGGTCTTGTTTTGCCGGAAGTAATTCGCTGCTGCAGTGATGTCTTACAGTTAGTTTAGCTTTGGAAGCAGGTAGAAAGGGCTAGTGCATCAGAGTGCATCCTTCAATGCTGCAGTGATGTCTTACAGATAGTCTAGCTTTAGAAGCAAGTAGAAAGGTTTAGTGCATCTGAGACTGAGCACTGGCACCCTGTGAGCCAGCCGTAGAATTGCAGGGTCTTGTTTTGCCAGATACTTCAAAGTCCTCCATTACTGCAGTGATGTTTTACAGTTAGTCTAGCTTTAGAAGCAAGCAGAAAGGTTTAGTGCATCTGAGACTGAGCAATGGCACCCTATGAGCCAGCCGTAGAGCTCCAGGGTCTAGTTTTGCCAGTACCATTATTGTCCTTCCCTCCTACAGTGATGTCTTACAGTTACTCTAGCTTTGGAAGCAGGTAGAAAGGTTTAGTGCATCTGAGATTGAGCACTGGCCCCTGTGAGCCAGCCGTAGAGCTGCAGGATATTGTTTTGCCGGATCCATCAAAGTCCTTCCCTGCTGCAGTGAGGTCTTACAGTTAGTCTAGCTTTGGAAGCAGGTAGAATGGTTTTATGCATCTAAGACTGAGCACTGGCACCCTCTGAGCCAGCCGTAAAGCTGCAGGGTCTTGTTTTGCCAGAAGGTTTTAAGTCCTTCTCTGCTGCAGTGATGATGTCTTACAGTTAGTCTAGCTTTAGTAGCAAGTAGTAAGGTTTAGTGCATCTTAGACTGAGCACTGGCAACCTGTGAGCCATCCGTAGAGCTCCAGGGACTTGTTTTACCAGAACCATTAATGTCCCTAACCCCTGCAGTGATATTTTACAGATAGTCTAGCTTTGGAAGCAGGTAGAATGGTTTAGTGCATCTGAGGCTGAGCACTGGCCTCTGTGAGCCAGCCGTAGAGCTCCAGGGTCTTGTTTTGCCGGAACCTTCAAAGTCCTTCCCTGCTGCAGTGATGTCTTACAGTTAGTCTAGCTTTGGAAGCAGGTAGAAAGGTTTAGTGCATCTGAGACTGAGCACCTTCACCCTGTGAGCCAGCCGTAGAGCTGCAGGATATTGTTTTGCCGGATCCATCAAAGTCCTTCCCTGCTGCAGTGAGGTCTTACAGTTAGTCTAGCTTTGGAAGCAGGTAGAATGGTTTTATGCATCTAAGACTGAGCACTGGCACCCTCTGAGCCAGCCGTAAAGCTGCAGGGTCTTGTTTTGCCAGAAGGTTTTAAGTCCTTCTCTGCTGCAGTGATGATGTCTTACAGTTAGTCTAGCTTTAGTAGCAAGTAGTAAGGTTTAGTGCATCTTAGACTGAGCACTGGCAACCTGTGAGCCATCCGTAGAGCTCCAGGGACTTGTTTTACCAGAACCATTAATGTCCTTAACCCCTGCAGTGATATTTTACAGATAGTCTAGCTTTGGAAGCAGGTAGAATGGTTTAGTGCATCTGAGGCTGAGCACTGGCCTCTGTGAGCCAGCCGTAGAGCTCCAGGGTCTTGTTTTGCCGGAACCTTCAAAGTCCTTCCCTGCTGCAGTGATGTCTTACAGTTAGTCTAGCTTTGGAAGCAGGTAGAAAGGTTTAGTGCATCTGAGGCTGAGCACTGGCCTCTGTGAGCCAGCCGTAGAGCTCCAGGGTCTTGTTTTGCCAGAAACTTTAAAGTCCTTCCCTCCTGCAGTGATGTCTTACAGTTAGTCTAGCTTTGGAGGCAGGTAGAATGGTTTAGTGCATCTGAAGCTGAGCACTGACACCCTGTGAGCCAGCCGTAGTGCTGCAGGGTCTTGTTTTTCCGGAACCTTCAAAGTCCTTCCCTGCTGCAGTGATGTCTTACAGTTAGTCTAGCTTTGGAAGCAGGTAGAATGGTTTAGTGCATCTGAAGCTGAGCACTGACACCCTGTGAGCCAGCCGTAGTGCTGCAGGGTCTTGTTTTTCCGGAACCTTCAAAGTCCTTCCCTGCTGCAGTGATGTCTTACAGTTAGTCTAGCTTTGGAAGCAGGTAGAATGGTTTAGTGCATCTGAAGCTGAGCACTGACACCCTGTGAGCCAGCCGTAGTGCTGCAGGGTCTTGTTTTTCCGGAACCTTCAAAGTCCTTCCCTCCTGCAGTGATGTCTTACAGTTAGTCTAGCTTTGGAGGCAGGTAGAATGGTTTAGTGCATCTGAAGCTGAGCACTGACACCCTGTGAGCCAGCCGTAGTGCTGCAGGGTCTTGTTTTTCCGGAACCTTCAAAGTCCTTCCCTGCTGCAGTGATGTCTTACAGTTAGTCTAGCTTTGGAAGCAGGTAGTAGGGCCTACTGCAGTGATGTCTTACAGTTAGTCTAGCTTTGGAGGCAGGTAGAATGGTTTAGTGCATCTGAAGCTGAGCACTGACACCCTGTGAGCCAGCCGTAAAGCTGAAGGGTCTGGTTTTGCCGGAACCATCAAAGTCCTTCCCTGCTGTAGATATGTCTTACAGATAGTCTAGCTTTGGAAGCAGGTAGAATGGTTTAGTGCATCTGAGACTGAGCACTGGCACCCTGTGAGCCAGCCGTAGTGCTGCAGGGTCTTGTTTTTCCGGAATCTTCAAAGACCTACCCTGCTGCAGTGATGTCTTACAGTTAATCTAGCTTTGGAAGCAGGTAGAATGGTTTTGTGCATCTGAGACTGAGCACTGGCACACTGTGAGCCAGCCGTAAAGCTGAAGGGTCTGGTTTTGCCGGAACCATCAAAGTCCTTCCCTGCTGTAGATATGTCTTACAGATAGTCTAGCTTTGGAAGCAGGTAGAATGGTTTAGTGCATCTGAGACTGAGCACTGGCACCCTGTGAGCCAGCCGTAGTGCTGCAAGGTCTTGTTTTGCCGGAACCTTTTAAGTCATTCTCTGCTGCAGTGATGATGTCTTACAGTTAGTCTAGCTTTAGAAGCAAGTAGTAAGGTTTAGTGCATCCTAGACTGAGCACTGGCAAGCTGTTAGCCACCCGTGGAGCTCCAGGGATTTGCTTTGCCAGAACCATTATTGTCCTTAACCCCTGCAGTGATATCTTACAGATAGTCTAGCTTTGGAAGCAGGTAGAATGGTTTAGTGCATCTGAGACTGAGCACTGGAACCCTGTGAGCCAGCGGTAGAGCTGCAAGGTCTTGTTTTGCCGGAACCTTTTAAGTCATTCTCTGCTGCAGTGATGTCTTACAGTTAGTCTAGCTTTGGAAGCAGGTAGAGGGGTGTAGTGAATCTGAGACTGAGCACTGGCCCCTTTGAACCAGCCGTAGAGCTGCAGGATATTTTTTTGCCGGAACCATCATAGTCCTTCCCTCCTACAGTAATGTCTTACAGTTAGGCTAGCTTTAGAAGCAGGTAGGAGGTTTAGTGCATCAGAGTGCATCCTTCCCTGCTGCAGTGATGTCTTACAGTTAGGCTAGCTGTAGAAGCAAGTAGAAAGGTTTTTGTGCATCTGAGACTGAGCACTGGCACCCTGTGAGCCAGCCGTAGAACTGTAGAGTCTTGTTTTGCCAGAACCTTTTAAGTCCTTCTCTGCTGCAGTGATGTCTTACAGTTAGGCTAGCTTTAGAAGCAGGTAGGAGGTTTAGTGCATCAGAGTGCATCCTTCCCTGCTGCAGTGATGTCTTACAGTTTGTCTAGCTTTAGAAGCAAGTAGAAAGGTTTTTGTGCATCTGAGACTGAGCACTGGCACCCTGTGAGCCAGCCGTAGAACTGTAGAGTCTTGTTTTGCCAGAACCTTTTAAGTCCTTCTCTGCTGCAGTGATGTCTTACAGTTAGGCTAGCTTTAGAAGCAGGTAGGAGGTTTAGTGCATCAGAGTGCATCCTTCCCTGCTGCAGTGATGTCTTACAGTTTGTCTAGCTTTAGAAGCAAGTAGAAAGGTTTTTGTGCATCTGAGACTGAGCACTGGCACCCTGTGAGCCAGCCGTAGAACTGTAGAGTCTTGTTTTGCCAGTACCTTTTAAGTCCTTCTCTGCTGCAGTGATGTCTTACAGTTAGTCTAGCGTTGGAAGCAGGTAGAGAGGTTTAGTGCATCAGAGTGCATCCTTCCCTGCTGCAGTGATGTCTTACAGTTTGTCTAGCTTTAGAAGGAAGTAGAAAGGTTTAGTGCATCTGATACTGTGCACTTGCACCCTGTGAGTCAGCCGTAGAACTGTAGGGTCTTGTTTTGCCGGAACCTTCAAAGTCCTTCTCTGCTGCAGTGATGACTTACAGTTAGTCTAGCGTTGGAAGCAGGTAGAGAGGTTTAGTGCATCAGAGTGCATCCTTCCCTGCTGCAGTGATGTCTTACAGTTTGTCTAGCTTTAGAAGGAAGTAGAAAGGTTTAGTGCATCTGATACTGTGCACTGGCACCCTGTGAGCCAGCGGTAGAGCTGTAGGGTCTTGTTTTGCCGGAACCTTCAAAGTTCTTCCCTGCTGCAGTGATATCTTACAGTTAGTCTATCTTTGGAAGCAGGTAGAATGGTTTAGTGCATCTGAGGCTGAGCACTGGCACCCTGTGAGCCAGCCGTAGAGCTGCAGTGTCTTTTTTTGCCGGAACCTTCAAAGTCCTTCTCTGCTGCAGTGATGACTTACAGTTAGTCTAGCGTTGGAAGCAGGTAGAGAGGTTTAGTGCATCAGAGTGCATCCTTCCCTGCTGCAGTGATGTCTTACAGTTTGTCTAGCTTTAGAAGCAAGTAGAAAGGTTTAGTGCATCTGATACTGTGCACTGGCACCCTGTGAGCCAGCGGTAGAGCTACAGGGTCTTGTTTTGCCAGAACCTTCAAAGTTCTTCCCTGCTGCAGTGATATCTTACAGTTAGTCTATCTTTGGAAGCAGGTAGAACGGTATAGGGCATCTAAAACTGAGCACTGGCACCCTGCGAGCTAGCCGTAAAGTTGCAGGGTCTGGTTTTGCCGGAATCTTCACAGTCCTTCTCTGCTGCCGTGATGTCTTACAATTATTCTAGCTTTGGAAGCACTTAGAGAGGTTTAGTGCGTCAGAGTGCATCCTTAACTGCCGCAGTGATGTCTTACAGTTTGTCTAGCTTTAGATGGAAGTAGAAAGGTTTTGTACATCTGAGACTGTGCACTGGTACCCTGTGAGCCAGCCGTAGAGCTGCAAGTCCTTGTTTTGCCGGAACCTTAAAAGTCCTTCCTTAATGCAGTGATGTCTTATAATTAGTCTAGCTTTAGAAGCAGGAAGAAAGGTTTGGTGAATCTGAGACTGAGCACTGGCCCCTGTGAGCCAGCCGCAGAGCTGCAGGATATTGTTTTGCCGGAACCATCAAAGTCCTTCCCTGCTGCAGTGATCTCTTAAATTAGTCTAGCTTTAGAAGCAAGTAGAAAGGTTTAGTGCATCTGAGACTGAGCACTGGCACCCTGTGAGCCAGCCGTCAAGCTGCAGGGTCTGGTTTTTCCGGAGCCGTCAAAGTCCTTCTCTGCTGCAGTGATGTCTTACAGTTAGTCTAGCTTTGGAAGCAGGTAGTGAGGTTTAGTGCATCAGAGTGCATCCTTCCCTGCTGCAGTGATGTTTTACAGTTAGTCTACCTTTTGAAGCAGGTAGAGAGGTTTAGTGAATCAGAGTGCATCCTTCTCTGCTGCAGTGATGTCTTACAGTTAGGCTAGCTTTAGAAGCAAGTAGAAAGGTTAAGTGCATCTGAGACTGAGCACTGGCACCCTGTGAGCCAGCCGTCAAGCTGCAGGTTATTGTTTTGCCGGAGCCTCCAAAGTCCTACCCTGCTGCAGTAATGTCTTACAGTTAGGCTAGTTTTAGAGGCAAGTAGAAAGGTTTAGTGCATCTGAGACTGTGCACCGGCACCCTGTGAGCCAGCCGTAGAGCTGCAGGGTCTTGTTTTGCCAGAACCTTTCAAGTACTTCTATGCTGCAGTGATGTCTTACAGTTAGGCTAGCTTTAGAAGCAGGTAGGAAGGTTTAGTGCATCTGAGACTGAGCACAGCCACCCTGTGAGACAGCCGTAGAGCTGCAGGGTCTTGTTTTGCCGGAGCCTTCAACGTCCTACCCTACTGCAGTGATGCCATACAGATAGTCTAGCTTTGGAAGCAGGTAGAGAGGTTTAGTGAATCAGAGTGCATCCTTCCCTGAGGCAGTGATGTCTTACAGTTAGTCTATCTTTCGATGCAGGTCGAATGGTTTTATGCATCTGAGACTGAGCACAGCCACCCTGTGAGCCAGCCGTAGAGCTCCAGGGTCTTGTTTACCAGAACCTTCAATGTCCTTCCCTCCTACAGTAATGTCTTACAGTTAGTCTAGCTTAGGAAGCAGGTAGAATGGTTTAGTGCATCTGAGGCTGAGCACTGGCACCCTGTGAGCCAGTCGTAGAGCTGCAGTGTCTTGTTTACCAGAACCTTCAATGTCCTTCCCTCCTACAGTAATGTCTTACAGTTAGTCTAGCTTAGGAAGCAGGTAGAAAGGTTTAGTGCATCTGAGGCTGAGCACTGGCACCCTGTGAGCCAGTCGTAGAGCTGCAGTGTCTTGTTTACCAGAACCTTCAATGTCCTTCCCTCCTAGAGTAATGTCTTACAGTTAGTCTAGCTTTGGAAGCAGGTAGAATGGTTTAGTGCATCTGAGGCTGAGCACTGGCACCCTGTGAGCCACTCGTAGAGCTGCAGTGTCTTGTTTACCAGAACCTTCAATGTCCTTCCCTCCTACAGTAATGTCTTACAGTTAGTCTAGCTTAGGAAGCAGGTAGAAAGGTTTAGTGCATCTGAGGCTGAGCACTGGCACCCTGTGAGCCAGTCGTAGAGCTGCAGTGTCTTGTTTACCAGAACCTTCAATGTCCTTCCCTCCTACAGTAATGTCTTACAGTTAGTCTAGCTTAGGAAGCAGGTAGAAAGGTTTAGTGCATCTGAGGCTGAGCACTGGCACCCTGTGAGCCAGTCGTAGAGCTGCAGGGTCTTGTTTTGCCAGAACCTTTCAAGTCCTTCTATGCTGCAGTGATGTCTTACAGTTAGGCTAGCATTAGAAGCAGGTAGGAAGGTTTAGTGCATCTGAGACTGAGCACAGCCACCCTGTGAGACAGCCGTAGAGCTGCAGGGTCTTGTTTTGCCGGAGCCTTCAACGTCCTTCCCTCCTACAGTGAAATCTTACAGTTGGTCTAGTTTTGGAAGCAGGTAGTAGGGGTTAGTGCATCTGAGACTGAGCACTGGCACCCTTGTGAGCCAGCCGTAGAGCTATATGGTCTTGATTTGCCAGAACCTTAAAAGTCCTTCCCTACTGCAGTGATGTCTTACGGTTAGTCTAGCTTTGGTAGCAGGTAGAAAGGTTTAGTGCATCAGAGTGCATCCTTCCCTGCTGCAGTGATGTTTTACAGTTAGTCTACCTTTTGAAGCAGGTAGAGAGGTTTAGTGAATCAGAGTGCATCCTTCCCTGCTGCAGTGATGTCTTACAGTTAGGCTAGCTTCAGAAGCAAGTAGAAAGGTTTAGTGCATCTGAGACTGAGCACTGGCACCCTGTGAGCCAGCCGTCAAGCTGCAGGGTCTGGTTTTTCCGGAGCCGTCAAAGTCCTTCTCTGCTGCAGTGATGTCTTACAGTTAGGCTAGCTTTAGAAGCAAGTAGAAAGGTTTAGTGCATCTGAGACTGAGCACTGGCAGCCTGTGAGCCAGCGGTAGAGCTACAGGGTCTTGTTTTTCCGGAGCCGTCAAAGTCCTTCTCTGCTGCAGTGATGTCTTACAGTTAGTCTAGCTTTGGAAGCAGGTAGACAGGTTTAGTGCATCAGAGTGCATCCTTCCCTGCTGCAGTGATGTTTTACAGTTAGTCTACCTTTTGAAGCAGGTAGAGAGGTTTAGTGAATCAGAGTGCATCTTTCTCTCCTGCAGTGATGTCTTACAGTTAGTCTAGCTTAGGAAGCAGGTAGAGTGGTTTAGTGCATCAGAGTGCATCATTCCCTGCTGCAGTGATGTCTTATAGTTAGTCTAGCTTTGGAAGCAGGTAGTGAGGTTTAGTGCATCAGAGTGCATTCTTCTCTCCTGCAGTGATGTCTTACAGTTAGGCTAGCTTTGGAAGCAGGTAGTGAGGTTTAGTGCATCAGAGTGCATCCTTCCATGCTGCAGTGAAGTCTTACAGTTAGTCTAGCTTTGGAAGCAGGTAGAGAGGTTTAGTGAATCAGAGTGCATCCTTCCCTGCTGCAGTGATGTCTTACAGTTAGGCTAGCTTTAGAAGCAAGTAGAAAGGTTTAGTGCATCAGAGTGCATCCTTCCATGCTGCAGTGAAGTCTTACAGTTAGTCTAGCTTTGGAAGCAGGTAGTGAGGTTTAGTGCATCAGAGTGCATCCTTCCATGCTGCAGTGAAGTCTTACAGTTAGTCTAGCTTTAGAAGCAAGTAGAAAGGTTTAGTGAATCTGAGACTGAGCACTGGCACCCTGTGAGCCAGCCGTCAAGCTGCAGGGTCTGGTTTTTCCGGAGCCGTCAAAGTCCTTCTCTGCTGCAGTTTTGACTTACAGTTAGTCTAGCTTTGGAAGCAGGTAGTGAGGTTTAGTGCATCAGAGTGCATTCTTCTCTCCTGCAGTGATGTCTTACAGTTAGTCTAGCTTTAGAAGCAAGTAGAAAGGTTTAGTGCATCTGAGACTGAGCACTGGCACCCTGTGAGCCAGCCGTCAAGCTGCAGGGTCTGGTTTTTCCGGAGCCGTCAAAGTCCTTCTCTGCTGCAGTTTTGACTTACAGTTAGTCTAGCTTTGGAAGCAGGTAGTGAGGTTTAGTGCATCAGAGTGCATTCTTCTCTCCTGCAGTGATGTCTTACAGTTAGTCTAGCTTTGGAAGCAGGTAGACAGGTTTAGTGAATCAGAGTGCATCCTTCCCTGCTGCAGTGATGTCTTACAGTTAGGCTAGCTTTAGAAGCAAGTAGAAAGGTTTAGTGCATCTGAGACTGAGCACTGGCACCCTGTGAGCCAGCCGTCAAGCTGCAGGGTCTGGTTTTTCCGGAGCCGTCAAAGTCCTTCTCTGCTGCAGTTTTGACTTACAGTTAGTCTAGCTTTGGAAGCAGGTAGTGAGGTTTAGTGCATCAGAGTGCATTCTTCTCTCCTGCAGTGATGTCTTACAGTTAGTCTAGCTTTGGAAGCAGGTAGACAGGTTTAGTGCATCAGAGTGCATCCTTCCCTGCTGCAGTGATGTTTTACAGTTAGTCTACCTTTTGAAGCAGGTAGAGAGGTTTAGTGAATCAGAGTGCATCCTTCCCTGCTGCAGTGATGTCTTACAGTTAGGCTAGCTTTAGAAGCAAGTAGAAAGGTTTAGTGCATCTGAGACTGAGCACTGGCACCCTGTGAGCCAGCCGTCAAGCTGCAGTGTCTGGTTTTTCCGGAGCCGTCAAAGTCCTTCTCTGCTGCAATGATGTCTTACAGTTAGGCTAGCTTTAGAAGCATGTAGAAAGGTTTAGTGCATCTGAGACTGTGCACTGGCACCCTGTGAGCCAGCGGTAGAGCTACAGGGTCTTGTTTTGCCAGAACCTTTTAAGTCCTTCCCTGCTGCAGTGAAGTCTTACAGTTAGTCTAGCTTTGGAAGCAGGTAGTGAGGTTTAGTGCATCAGAGTGTATCCTTCCCTGCTGCAGTGATGTCTTACAGTTTGTCTAGCTTAGGAAGCAGGTAGAGAGGTTTAGTGCATCAGAGTGCATCCTTCTCTCCTGCAGTGATGTCTTACAGTTAGTCTAGCTTAGGAAGCAGGTAGAAAGGTTTAGTGCATCTGAGGCTGAGCACTGGCACCCTGTGAGCCAGCGGTAGAGCTACAGGGTCTTGTTTTGCCAGAACCTTTTAAGTCCTTCCCTGCTGCAGTGAAGTCTTACAGTTAGTCTAGCTTTGGAAGCAGGTAGTGAGGTTTAGTGCATCAGAGTGTATCCTTCCCTGCTGCAGTGATGTCTTACAGTTTGTCTAGCTTAGGAAGCAGGTAGAGAGGTTTAGTGCATCAGAGTGCATCCTTCTCTCCTGCAGTGATGTCTTACAGTTAGTCTAGCTTTGGAAGCAGGTAGACAGGTTTAGTGCATCAGAGTGCATCCTTCCCTGCTGCAGTGATGTTTTACAGTTAGTCTACCTTTTGAAGCAGGTAGAGAGGTTTAGTGAATCAGAGTGCATCCTTCCCTGCTGCAGTGATGTCTTACAGTTAGGCTAGCTTTAGAAGCAAGTAGAAAGGTTTAGTGCATCTGAGACTGAGCACTGGCACCCTGTGAGCCAGCCGTCAAGCTGCAGTGTCTGGTTTTTCCGGAGCCGTCAAAGTCCTTCTCTGCTGCAATGATGTCTTACAGTTAGGCTAGCTTTAGAAGCATGTAGAAAGGTTTAGTGCATCTGAGACTGTGCACTGGCACCCTGTGAGCCAGCGGTAGAGCTACAGGGTCTTGTTTTGCCAGAACCTTTTAAGTCCTTCCCTGCTGCAGTGAAGTCTTACAGTTAGTCTAGCTTTGGAAGCAGGTAGTGAGGTTTAGTGCATCAGAGTGTATCCTTCCCTGCTGCAGTGATGTCTTACAGTTTGTCTAGCTTAGGAAGCAGGTAGAGAGGTTTAGTGCATCAGCGTGCATCCTTCTCTCCTGCAGTGATGTCTTACAGTTAGTCTAGCTTAGGAAGCAGGTAGAGTGGTTTAGTGAATCAGAGTGCATCCTTCCCTGCTGCAGTGATGTCTTACAGTTAGGCTAGCTTTAGAAGCATGTAGAAAGGTTTAGTGCATCTGAGTGCATCCTTCCCTGCTGCAGTGAAGTCTTACAGTTAGTCTAGCTTTGGAAGCAGGTAGTGAGGTTTAGTGAATCAGAGTGCATCCTTCCCTGCTGCAGTGATGTCTTACAGTTAGTCTAGCTTAGGAAGCAGGTAGAGTGGTTTAGTGAATCAGAGTGCATCCTTCCCTGCTGCAGTGATGTCTTACAGTTAGGCTAGCTTTAGAAGCATGTAGAAAGGTTTAGTGCATCTGAGTGCATCCTTCCCTGCTGCAGTGAAGTCTTACAGTTAGTCTAGCTTTGGAAGCAGGTAGTGAGGTTTAGTGAATCAGAGTGCATCCTTCCCTGCTGCAGTGATGTCTTACAGTTAGTCTAGCTTTGGAAGCAGGTAGTGAGGTTTAGTGCATCTGAGTGCATCCTTCCCTGCTGCAGTGAAGTCTTACAGTTAGTCTAGCTTTGGAAGCAGGTAGTGAGGTTTAGTGCATCTGAGTGCATCCTTCCCTGCTGCAGTGAAGTCTTACAGTTAGTCTAGCTTTGGAAGCAGGTAGTGAGGTTTAGTGAATCAGAGTGCATCCTTCCCTGCTGCAGTGATGTCTTACAGTTAGTCTAGCTTAGGAAGCAGGTAGAATGGTTTAGTGCATCAGAGTGCATCCTTCCCTGCTGCAGTGATGTCTTACAGTTAGGCTAGCTTTAGAAGCATGTAGAAAGGTTTAGTGCATCTGAGTGCATCCTTCCCTGCTGCAGTGAAGTCTTACAGTTTGTCTAGCTTAGGAAGCAGGTAGAGAGGTTTAGTGTATCAGAGTGCATCCTTCTCTCCTGCAGTGATGTCTTACAGTTAGTCTAGCTTAGGAAGCAGGTAGAGTGGTTTAGTGCATCAGAGTGCATCCTTCTCTCCTGCAGTGATGTCTTACAGTTAGTCTAGCTTTGGAAGCAGGTAGACAGGTTTAGTGCATCAGAGTGCATCCTTCCCTGCTGCAGTGATGTTTTACAGTTAGTCTACCTTTTGAAGCAGGTAGAGAGGTTTAGTGAATCAGAGTGCATCCTTCCCTGCTGCAGTGATGTCTTACAGTTAGTCTAGCTTAGGAAGCAGGTAGAGAGGTTTAGTGCATCAGAGTGCATCCTTCCCTGCTGCAGTGATGTCTTACAGTTAGTCTAGCTTAGGAAGCAGGTAGAGTGGTTTAGTGAATCAGAGTGCATCCTTCCCTGCTGCAGTGATGTCTTACAGTTAGGCTAGCTTTAGAAGCAAGTAGAAAGGTTTAGTGCATCTGAGTGCATCCTTCCATGCTGCAGTGATGTCTTACAGTTAGTCTAGCTTAGGAAGCAGGTAGAGTGGTTTAGTGAATCAGAGTGCATCCTTCCCTGCTGCAGTGATGTCTTACAGTTAGTCTAGCTTTTGAAGCAGGTAGTGAGGTTTAGTGCATCAGACTGCATCCTTCCATGCTGCAGTGATGTCTTACAGTTAGGCTAGCTTTAGAAGCAAGTAGAAAGGTTTAGTGCATCAGAGTGCATCCTTCCCTGCTGCAGTGATGTCTTACAGTTAGGCTAGCTTTAGAAGCAAGTAGAAAGGTTTAGTGCATCAGAGTGCATCCTTCCCTGCTGCAGTGATGTCTTACAGTTAGTCTAGCTTAGGAAGCAGGTAGAGTGGTTTAGTGAATCAGAGTGCATCCTTCCCTGCTGCAGTGATGTCTTACAGTTAGTCTAGCTTAGGAAGCAGGTAGAGTGGTTTAGTGAATCAGAGTGCATCCTTCCCTGCTGCAGTGATGTCTTACAGTTAGTCTAGCTTAGGAAGCAGGTAGAGAGGTTTAGTGCATCAGAGTGCATCCTTCCCTGCTGCAGTGATGTCTTACAGTTAGGCTAGCTTTAGAAGCAAGTAGAAAGGTTTAGTGAATCAGAGTGCATCCTTCCCTGCTGCAGTGATGTCTTACAGTTAGGCTAGCTTTAGAAGCAAGTAGAAAGGTTTAGTGCATCAGAGTGCATCCTTCCCTGCTGCAGTGATGTCTTACAGTTAGTCTAGCTTAGGAAGCAGGTAGAGTGGTTTAGTGAATCAGAGTGCATCCTTCCCTGCTGCAGTGATGTCTTACAGTTAGTCTAGCTTTTGAAGCAGGTAGTGAGGTTTAGTGCATCAGACTGCATCCTTCCATGCTGCAGTGATGTCTTACAGTTAGGCTAGCTTTAGAAGCATGTAGAAAGGTTTAGTGCATCTGAGTGCATCCTTCCCTGCTGCAGTGAAGTCTTACAGTTAGTCTAGCTTTGGAAGCAGGTCGTGAGGTTTAGTGAATCAGAGTGCATCCTTCCCTGCTGCAGTGATGTCTTACAGTTAGTCTAGTTTTGGAAGCAGGTAGTGAGGTTTAGTGCATCTGAGTGCATCCTTCCCTGCTGCAGTGAAGTCTTACAGTTAGTCTAGCTTTGGAAGCAGGTAGTGAGGTTTAGTGCATCTGAGTGCATCCTTCCCTGCTGCAGTGAAGTCTTACAGTTAGTCTAGCTTTGGAAGCAGGTAGTGAGGTTTAGTGAATCAGAGTGCATCCTTCCCTGCTGCAGTGATGTCTTACAGTTAGTCTAGCTTAGGAAGCAGGTAGAATGGTTTAGTGCATCAGAGTGCATCCTTCCCTGCTGCAGTGATGTCTTACAGTTAGGCTAGCTTTAGAAGCATGTAGAAAGGTTTAGTGCATCTGAGTGCATCCTTCCCTGCTGCAGTGAAGTCTTACAGTTTGTCTAGCTTAGGAAGCAGGTAGAGAGGTTTAGTGCATCAGAGTGCATCCTTCTCTCCTGCAGTGATGTCTTACAGTTAGTCTAGCTTAGGAAGCAGGTAGAGTGGTTTAGTGCATCAGAGTGCATCCTTCTCTCCTGCAGTGATGTCTTACAGTTAGTCTAGCTTTGGAAGCAGGTAGACAGGTTTAGTGCATCAGAGTGCATCCTTCCCTGCTGCAGTGATGTTTTACAGTTAGTCTACCTTTTGAAGCAGGTAGAGAGGTTTAGTGAATCAGAGTGCATCCTTCCCTGCTGCAGTGATGTCTTACAGTTAGGCTAGCTTTAGAAGCAAGTAGAAAGGTTTAGTGCATCTGAGACTGAGCACTGGCACCCTGTGAGCCAGCCGTCAAGCTGCAGTGTCTGGTTTTTCCGGAGCCGTCAAAGTCCTTCTCTGCTGCAATGATGTCTTACAGTTAGGCTAGCTTTAGAAGCATGTAGAAAGGTTTAGTGCATCTGAGACTGTGCACTGGCACCCTGTGAGCCAGCGGTAGAGCTACAGGGTCTTGTTTTGCCAGAACCTTTTAAGTCCTTCCCTGCTGCAGTGAAGTCTTACAGTTAGTCTAGCTTTGGAAGCAGGTAGTGAGGTTTAGTGCATCAGAGTGTATCCTTCCCTGCTGCAGTGATGTCTTACAGTTTGTCTAGCTTAGGAAGCAGGTAGAGAGGTTTAGTGCATCAGAGTGCATCCTTCTCTCCTGCAGTGATGTCTTACAGTTAGTCTAGCTTAGGAAGCAGGTAGAGTGGTTTAGTGAATCAGAGTGCATCCTTCCCTGCTGCAGTGATGTCTTACAGTTAGGCTAGCTTTAGAAGCATGTAGAAAGGTTTAGTGCATCACAGTGCATCCTTCCTTAGTGCAGTGATGTCTTACAGTTAGTCTAGCTTTGGAAGCAGGTAGAGTGGTTTAGTGAATCAGAGTGCATCCTTCCCTGCTGCAGTGATGTCTTACAGTTAGGCTAGCTTTAGAAGCATGTAGAAAGGTTTAGTGCATCAGAGTGCATCCTTCCTTAGTGCAGTGATGTCTTACAGTTAGTCTAGCTTTGGAAGCAGGTAGAGTGGTTTAGTGAATCAGAGTGCATCCTTCCCTGCTGCAGTGATGTCTTACAGTTAGGCTAGCTTTAGAAGCATGTAGAAAGGTTTAGTGCATCAGAGTGCATCCTTCCTTAGTGCAGTGATGTCTTACAGTTAGTCTAGCTTAGGAAGCAGGTAGAGTGGTTTAGTGAATCAGAGTGCATCCTTCCCTGCTGCAGTGATGTCTTACAGTTAGGCTAGCTTTAGAAGCATGTAGAAAGGTTTAGTGCATCTGAGTGCATCCTTCCCTGCTGCAGTGAAGTCTTACAGTTAGTCTAGCTTTGGAAGCAGGTAGTGAGGTTTAGTGAATCAGAGTGCATCCTTCCCTGCTGCAGTGATGTCTTACAGTTAGTCTAGCTTTGGAAGCAGGTAGTGAGGTTTAGTGCATCTGAGTGCATCCTTCCCTGCTGCAGTGAAGTCTTACAGTTAGTCTAGCTTTGGAAGCAGGTAGTGAGGTTTAGTGCATCTGAGTGCATCCTTCCCTGCTGCAGTGAAGTCTTACAGTTAGTCTAGCTTTGGAAGCAGGTAGTGAGGTTTAGTGAATCAGAGTGCATCCTTCCCTGCTGCAGTGATGTCTTACAGTTAGTCTAGCTTAGGAAGCAGGTAGAATGGTTTAGTGCATCAGAGTGCATCCTTCCCTGCTGCAGTGATGTCTTACAGTTAGGCTAGCTTTAGAAGCATGTAGAAAGGTTTAGTGCATCTGAGTGCATCCTTCCCTGCTGCAGTGAAGTCTTACAGTTAGTCTAGCTTTGGAAGCAGGTAGAGAGGTTTAGTGAATCAGAGTGCATCCTTCCCTGCTGCAGTGATGTCTTACAGTTAGGCTAGCTTTAGAAGCATGTAGAAAGGTTTAGTGCATCTGAGTGCATCCTTCCCTGCTGCAGTGAAGTCTTACAGTTAGTCTAGCTTTGGAAGCAGGTAGTGAGGTTTAGTGCATCAGAGTGCATCCTTCCATGCTGCAGTGATGTCTTACAGTTAGGCTAGCTTTAGAAGCATGTAGAAAGGTTTAGTGCATCTGAGTGCATCCTTCCCTGCTGCAGTGAAGTCTTACAGTTAGTCTAGCTTTGGAAGCAGGTAGAGAGGTTTAGTGAATCAGAGTGCATCCTTCCCTGCTGCAGTGATGTCTTACAGTTAGGCTAGCTTTAGAAGCATGTAGAAAGGTTTAGTGCATCTGAGTGCATCCTTCCCTGCTGCAGTGAAGTCTTACAGTTAGTCTAGCTTTGGAAGCAGGTAGTGAGGTTTAGTGCATCAGAGTGCATCCTTCCATGCTGCAGTGATGTCTTACAGTTTGTGTAGCTTTGGAAGCAGGTAGACAGGTTTAGTGCATCAGAGTGCATCCTTCCCTGCTGCAGTGATGTTTTACAGTTAGTCTACCTTTTGAAGCAGGTAGAGAGGTTTAGTGAATCAGAGTGTATCCTTCCCTGCTGCAGTGATGTCTTACAGTTAGGCTAGCTTTAGAAGCATGTAGAAAGGTTTAGTGCATCTGAGACTGTGCACTGGCACCCTGTGAGCCAGCGGTAGATCTACAGGGTCTTGTTTTACCAGAACCTTTTAAGTCCTTCCCTGCTGCAGTGAAGTCTTACAGTTAGTCTAGCTTTGGAAGCAGGTAGTGAGGTTTAGTGCATCAGAGTGCACCCTTCCCTGCTGCAGTGATGTCTTACAGTTTGTCTAGCTTAGGAAGCAGGTAGAGAGGTTTAGTGCATCAGAGTGCATCTTTCTCTCCTGCAGTGATGGCTTACAGTTAGTCTAGCTTAGGAAGCAGGTAGAGTGGTTTAGTGCATCAGAGTGCATCCTTCCCTGCTGCAGTGATGTCTTATAGTTAGTCTAGCTTTGGAAGCAGGTAGTGAGGTTTAGTGCATCAGAGTGCATTCTTCTCTCCTGCAGTGATGTCTTACAGTTAGTCTAGCTTAGGAAGCAGTTAGAGAAGTTTATTGCATCAGAGCGCATTTTTCCCTGCTGCAGTGATGTTTTACAGTTAGTCTACCTTTTGAAGCAGGTAGAGAGGTTTAGTGAATCAGAGTGCATCCTTCCCTGCTGCAGTGATGTCTTACAGTTAGGCTAGCTTTAGAAGCAAGTAGAAAGGTTTAGTGCATCTGAGACTGAGCACTGGCACCCTGTGAGCCAGCCGTCAAGCTGCAGGGTATGGTTTTGCCAGAACCTTTTAAGTCCTTCCCTGCTGCAGTGAAGTCTTACAGTTAGGCTAGCTTTAGAAGCATGTAGAAAGGTTTAGTGCATCTGAGACTGTGCACTGGCACCCTGTGAGCCAGCGGTAGAGCTACAGGGTCTTGTTTTGCCAGAACCTTTTAAGTCCTTAACTGCTGCAGTGAAGTCTTACAGTTAGTCTAGCTTTGGAAGCAGGTAGTGAGGTTTAGTGCATCAGAGTGTATCCTTCCCTGCTGCAGTGATGTCTTACAGTTTGTCTAGCTTAGGAAGCAGGTAGAGAGGTTTAGTGAATCAGAGTGCATCCTTCCCTGCTGCAGTGATGTCTTACAGTTAGGCTAGCTTTAGAAGCATGTAGAAAGGTTTAGTGCATCTGAGTGCATCCTTCCCTGCTGCAGTGAAGTCTTACAGTTAGTCTAGCTTTGGAAGCAGGTAGTGAGGTTTAGTGCATCAGAGTGCATCCTTCCATGCTGCAGTGATGTATTACAGTTTGTGTAGCTTTGGAAGCAGGTAGACAGGTTTAGTGCATCAGACTGCATCCTTCCCTGCTGCAGTGATGTTTTACAGTTAGTCTACCTTTTGAAGCAGGTAGAGAGGTTTAGTGAATCAGAGTGTATCCTTCCCTGCTGCAGTGATGTCTTACAGTTAGGCTAGCTTTAGAAGCATGTAGAAAGGTTTAGTGCATCTGAGACTGTGCACTGGCACCCTGTGAGCCAGCGGTAGAGCTACAGGGTCTTGTTTTGCCAGAACCTTTTAAGTCCTTCCCTGCTGCAGTGAAGTCTTACAGTTAGGCTAGCTTTAGAAGCATGTAGAAAGGTTTAGTGCATCTGAGACTGTGCACTGGCACCCTGTGAGCCAGCGGTAGAGCTACAGGGTCTTGTTTTGCCAGAACCTTTTAAGTCCTTCCCTGCTGCAGTGAAGTCTTACAGTTAGTCTAGCTTTGGAAGCAGGTAGTGAGGTTTAGTGCATCAGAGTGCACCCTTCCCTGCTGCAGTGATGTCTTACAGTTTGTCTAGCTTAGGAAGCAGGTAGAGAGGTTTAGTGAATCAGAGTGCATCCTTCCCTGTTGCAGTGATGTCTTACAGTTAGGCTAGCTTTAGAAGCATGTAGAAAGGTTTAGTGCATCTGAGTGCATCCTTCCCTGCTGCAGTGAAGTCTTACAGTTAGTCTAGCTTTGGAAGCAGGTAGTGAGGTTTAGTGCATCAGAGTGCATCCTTCCATGCTGCAGTGATGTCTTACAGTTTGTGTAGCTTTGGAAGCAGGTAGACAGGTTTAGTGCATCAGAGTGCATTATTCCCTGCTGCAGTGATGTTTTACAGTTAGTCTACCTTTTGAAGCAGGTAGAGAGGTTTAGTGAATCAGAGTGTATCCTTCCCTGCTGCAGTGATGTCTTACAGTTAGGCTAGCTTTAGAAGCATGTAGAAAGGTTTAGTGCATCTGAGACTGTGCACTGGCACCCTGTGAGCCAGCGGTAGAGCTACAGGGTCTTGTTTTGCCAGAACCTTTTAAGTCCTTCCCTGCTGCAGTGAAGTCTTACAGTTAGTCTAGCTTTGGAAGCAGGTAGTGAGGTTTAGTGCATCAGAGTGCACCCTTCCCTGCTGCAGTGATGTCTTACAGTTTGTCTAGCTTAGGAAGCAGGTAGAGAGGTTTAGTGCATCAGAGTGCATCCTTCTCTCCTGCAGTGATGGCTTACAGTTAGTCTAGCTTAGGAAGCAGGTAGAGTGGTTTAGTGCATCAGAGTGCATCCTTCCCTGCTGCAGTGATGTCTTATAGTTAGTCTAGCTTTGGAAGCAGGTAGTGAGGTTTAGTGCATCAGAGTGCATTCTTCTCTCCTGCAGTGATGTCTTACAGTTAGTCTAGCTTAGGAAGCAGTTAGAGAAGTTTATTGCATCAGAGCGCATCCTTCCCTGCTGCAGTGATGTTTTACAATTAGTCTATTTTTGGAAACAGGTAGAGAGGTTTTGTGCAACAGAGTGCATCCTTCCCTGCTGCAGTGATGCCTTACAGTTAGGCTAGATTTAGAAGCAAGTAGAAAGGTTCAGTGCATCTGAGACTGTGCACTGGCACCCTGTGAGCCAGCGGTAGAGCTGCAGGGTCTTGTTTTGCCAGAACCTTTTAAGTCCTTCCCTGCTGCAGTGAAGTCTTACAGTTAGTCTAGCTTTGGAAGCAGGTAGTGAGGTTTAGTGCATCAGAGTGCATCCTTCCCTGCTGCAGTGATGTCTTACAGTTTGTCTAGCTTAGGAAGCAGGTAGAGAGGTTTAGTGCATCAGAGTGCATCTTTCTCTCCTGCAGTGATGTCTTACAGTTAGTCTAGCTTAGGAAGCAGGTAGAGTGGTTTAGTGCATCAGAGTGCATCCTTCCCTGCTGCAGTGATGTCTTATAGTTAATATAGCTTTGGAAGCAGGTAGAGAGGTTTAGTGCATCAGAGTGCATCCTTCCCTGCTTCAGTGATGTCTTACAGTTAGTCTAGCTTAGGAAGCAGGTAGAGAGGTTTAGTGCATCAGAGTGCATCTTTCTCTGCTGCAGTGATGTCTTACAGTTAGACTAACTTAGGAAGCAGTTAGAGAGGTTTAGTGCATCAGACTGCATCCTTCCTTGCTGCAGTGATGTCTTACAGTTTGTCTAGCTTAGGAAGCAGGTAGAGAGGTTTAGTGCATCAGAGTGCATCTTTCTCTCCTGCAGTGATGTCTTACAGTTAGTCTAGCTTAGGAAGCAGGTAGAGTGGTTCAGTGCATCAGAGTGCATCCTTCCCTGCTGCAGTGATGTTTTATAGTTAATATAGCTTTGGAAGCAGGTAGAGAGGTTTAGTGCATCAGAGTGCATCCTTCCCTGCTGCAGTGATGTCTTACAGTTAGTCTAATTTTGGAAGCAGGTAGAAAGGTTTAGTGCATCTGAGACTGAGCACTGGCACCCTGTGAGCCAGCCGAAGAGCTGCAGGGTCTTGTTTTGCCGGAACCTTCAAAGTCCTTCCCTCCTACAGTGAAATCTTACAGTTGGTCTAGTTTTGGAAGCAGGTAGTAGGGCCTACTGCAGTGATGTCTTACGGTTAGTCTAGCTTTGGTAGCAGGTAGAAAGGTTTAGTGCATCAGAGTGCATCCTTCCCTGCTGCAGTGATGTTTTACAGTTAGTCTACCTTTTGAAGCAGGTAGAGAGGTTTAGTGAATCAGAGTGCATCCTTCCCTGCTGCAGTGATGTCTTACAGTTAGGCTAGCTTTAGAAGCAAGTAGAAAGGTTTAGTGCATCTGAGACTGAGCACTGGCACCCTGTGAGCCAGCCGTCAAGCTGCAGGGTCTGGTTTTTCCGGAGCCGTCAAAGTCCTTCTCTGCTGCAGTGATGTCTTACAGTTAGGCTAGCTTTAGAAGCAAGTAGAAAGGTTTAGTGCATCTGAGACTGAGCACTGGCAGCCTGTGAGCCAGTCGTCAAGCTGCAGGGTCTGGTTTTTCCGGAGCCGTCAAAGTCTTTCTCTGCTGCAGTGATGTCTTACAGTTAGTCTAGCTTTGGAAGCAGGTAGACAGGTTTAGTGCATCAGAGTGCATCCTTCCCTGCTGCAGTGATGTTTTACAGTTAGTCTACCTTTTGAAGCAGGTAGAGAGGTTTAGTGAATCAGAGTGCATCCTTCCTTGCTGCAGTGATGTCTTACAGTTAGGCTAGCTTTAGAAGCATGTAGAAAGATTTAGTGCATCTGAGACTGTGCACTGGCACCCTGTGAGCCAGCGGTAGAGTTACAGGGTCTTGTTTTGCCAGAACATTTTAAGTCCTTCCCTGCTGCAGTGAAGTCTTACAGTTAGTCTAGCTTTGGAAGCAGGTAGAGAGATTTAGTGCCTCAGAGTGCATCTTTCTCTCCTGCAGTGATGTCTTACAGTTAGTCTAGCTTAGGAAGCAGGTAGAGTGGTTTAGTGCATCAGAGTGCATCATTCCCTGCTGCAGTGATGTCTTATAGTTAGTCTAGCTTTGGAAGCAGGTAGTGAGGTTTAGTGCATCAGAGTGCATTATTCTCTCCTGCAGTGATGTCTTACAGTTAGGCTAGCTTTGGAAGCAGTTAGAGAAGTTTATTGCATCAGAGTGCATCCTTCCCTGCTGCAGTGATGTTTTATAGTTAATATAGCTTTGGAAGCAGGTAGACAGGTTTAGTGAATCAGAGTGCATCCTTCCCTGCTGCAGTGATGTCTTACAGTTAGGCTAGCTTTAGAAGCAAGTAGAAAGGTTTAGTGCATCTGAGACTGAGCACTGGCACCCTGTGAGCCAGCCGTCAAGCTGCAGTGTCTGGTTTTTCCGGAGCCGTCAAAGTCCTTCTCTGCTGCAGTGATGTCTTACAGTTAGGCTAGCTTTAGAAGCATGTAGAAAGGTTTAGTGCATCTGAGACTGTGCACTGGCACCCTGTGAGCCAGCGGTAGAGCTACAGGGTCTTGTTTTGCCAGAACCTTTTAAGTCCTTAACTGCTGCAGTGAAGTCTTACAGTTAGTCTAGCTTTGGAAGCAGGTAGTGAGGTTTAGTGCATCAGAGTGTATCCTTCCCTGCTGCAGTGATGTCTTACAGTTTGTCTAGCTTAGGAAGCAGGTAGAGAGGTTTAGTGAATCAGAGTGCATCCTTCCCTGCTGCAGTGATGTCTTACAGTTAGGCTAGCTTTAGAAGCATGTAGAAAGGTTTAGTGCATCTGAGTGCATCCTTCCCTGCTGCAGTGAAGTCTTACAGTTAGTCTAGCTTTAGAAGCATGTAGAAAGGTTTAGTGCATCTGAGTGCATCCTTCCCTGCTGCAGTGAAGTCTTACAGTTAGTCTAGCTTTGGAAGCATGTAGAAAGGTTTAGTGAATCAGAGTGCATCCTTCCCTGCTGCAGTGATGTCTTACAGTTAGTCTAGCTTTAGAAGCATGTAGAAAGGTTTAGTGCATCTGAGTGCATCCTTCCCTGCTGCAGTGAAGTCTTACAGTTAGTCTAGCTTTGGAAGCAGGTAGTGAGGTTTAGTGCATCAGAGTGCATCCTTCCATGCTGCAGTGATGTCTTACAGTTTGTGTAGCTTTGGAAGCAGGTAGACAGGTTTAGTGCATCAGAGTGCATCCTTCCCTGCTGCAGTGATGTTTTACAGTTAGTCTACCTTTTGAAGCAGGTAGAGAGGTTTAGTGAATCAGAGTGTATCCTTCCCTGCTGCAGTGATGTCTTACAGTTAGGCTAGCTTTAGAAGCATGTAGAAAGGTTTAGTGCATCTGAGACTGTGCACTGGCACCCTGTGAGCCAGCGGTAGAGCTACAGGGTCTTGTTTTGCCAGATCCTTCAATGTCCTTCCCTGCTGCAGTGAAGTCTTACAGTTAGTCTAGCTTTGGAAGCAGGTAGTGAGGTTTAGTGCATCAGAGTGCACCCTTCCCTGCTGCAGTGATGTCTTACAGTTAGTCTAGCTTAGGAAGCAGGTAGAGAGGTTTAGTGCATCAGAGTGCATCCTTCTCTCCTGCAGTGATGGCTTACAGTTAGTCTAGCTTAGGAAGCAGGTAGAGTGGTTTAGTGCATCAGAGTGCATCCTTCCCTGCTGCAGTGATGTCCCTCAGTTTGTCTAGCTTAGGAAGCAGGTAGAGTGGTTTAGTGCATCAGAGTGCATCTTTCTCTGCTGCAGTGATGTCTTATAGTTAGTCTAGCTTTGGAAGCAGGTAGTGAGGTTTAGTGCATCAGAGTGCATTCTTCTCTCCTGCAGTGATGTCTTACAGTTAGTCTAGCTTAGGAAGCAGTTAAAGAAGTTTATTGCATCAGAGCGCATCCTTCCCTGCTGCAGTGATGTTTTACAATTAGTCTATTTTTGGAAACAGGTAGAGAGGTTTTGTGCAACAGAGTGCATCCTTCCCTGCTGCAGTGATGCCTTACAGTTAGGCTAGATTTAGAAGCAAGTAGAAAGGTTCAGTGCATCTGAGACTGTGCACTGGCACCCTGTGAGCCAGCGGTAGAGCTGCAGGGTCTTGTTTTGCCAGAACCTTTTAAGTCCTTCCCTGCTGCAGTGAAGTCTTACAGTTAGTCTAGCTTTGGAAGCAGGTAGTGAGGTTTAGTGCATCAGAGTGCATCCTTCCCTGCTGCAGTGATGTCTTACAGTTTGTCTAGCTTAGGAAGCAGGTAGAGAGGTTTAGTGCATCAGAGTGCATCTTTCTCTCCTGCAGTGATGTCTTACAGTTAGTCTAGCTTAGGAAGCAGGTAGAGTGGTTTAGTGCATCAGAGTGCATCCTTCCCTGCTGCAGTGATGTCTTATAGTTAATATAGCTTTGGAAGCAGGTAGAGAGGTTTAGTGCATCAGAGTGCATCCTTCCCTGCTTCAGTGATGTCTTACAGTTAGTCTAGCTTAGGAAGCAGGTAGAGAGGTTTAGTGCATCAGAGTGCATCTTTCTCTGCTGCAGTGATGTCTTACAGTTAGACTAACTTAGGAAGCAGTTAGAGAGGTTTAGTGCATCAGACTGCATCCTTCCTTGCTGCAGTGATGTCTTACAGTTTGTCTAGCTTAGGAAGCAGGTAGAGAGGTTTAGTGCATCAGAGTGCATCTTTCTCTCCTGCAGTGATGTCTTACAGTTAGTCTAGCTTAGGAAGCAGGTAGAGTGGTTCAGTGCATCAGAGTGCATCCTTCCCTGCTGCAGTGATGTTTTATAGTTAATATAGCTTTGGAAGCAGGTAGAGAGGTTTAGTGCATCAGAGTGCATCCTTCCCTGCTGCAGTGATGTCTTACAGTTAGTCTAATTTTGGAAGCAGGTAGAAAGGTTTAGTGCATCTGAGACTGAGCACTGGCACCCTGTGAGCCAGCCGAAGAGCTGCAGGGTCTTGTTTTGCCGGAACCTTCAAAGTCCTTCCCTCCTACAGTGAAATCTTACAGTTGGTCTAGTTTTGGAAGCAGGTAGTAGGGCCTACTGCAGTGATGTCTTACGGTTAGTCTAGCTTTGGTAGCAGGTAGAAAGGTTTAGTGCATCAGAGTGCATCCTTCCCTGCTGCAGTGATGTTTTACAGTTAGTCTACCTTTCGAAGCAGGTAGAGAGGTTTAGTGAATCAGAGTGCATCCTTCCCTGCTGCAGTGATGTCTTACAGTTAGGCTAGCTTTAGAAGCAAGTAGAAAGGTTTAGTGCATCTGAGACTGAGCACTGGCACCCTGTGAGCCAGCCGTCAAGCTGCAGGGTCTGGTTTTTCCGGAGCCGTCAAAGTCCTTCTCTGCTGCAGTGATGTCTTACAGTTAGGCTAGCTTTAGAAGCAAGTAGAAAGGTTTAGTGCATCTGAGACTGAGCACTGGCAGCCTGTGAGCCAGTCGTCAAGCTGCAGGGTCTGGTTTTTCCGGAGCCGTCAAAGTCTTTCTCTGCTGCAGTGATGTCTTACAGTTAGTCTAGCTTTGGAAGCAGGTAGACAGGTTTAGTGCATCAGAGTGCATCCTTCCCTGCTGCAGTGATGTTTTACAGTTAGTCTACCTTTTGAAGCAGGTAGAGAGGTTTAGTGAATCAGAGTGCATCCTTCCCTGCTGCAGTGATGTCTTACAGTTAGGCTAGCTTTAGAAGCATGTAGAAAGGTTTAGTGCATCTGAGACTGTGCACTGGCACCCTGTGAGCCAGCGGTAGAGTTACAGGGTCTTGTTTTGCCAGAACATTTTAAGTCCTTCCCTGCTGCAGTGAAGTCTTACAGTTAGTCTAGCTTTGGAAGCAGGTAGAGAGATTTAGTGCCTCAGAGTGCATCTTTCTCTCCTGCAGTGATGTCTTACAGTTAGTCTAGCTTAGGAAGCAGGTAGAGTGGTTTAGTGCATCAGAGTGCATCATTCCCTGCTGCAGTGATGTCTTATAGTTAGTCTAGCTTTGGAAGCAGGTAGTGAGGTTTAGTGCATCAGAGTGCATTCTTCTCTCCTGCAGTGATGTCTTACAGTTAGGCTAGCTTTGGAAGCAGGTAGACAGGTTTAGTGAATCAGAGTGCATCCTTCCCTGCTGCAGTGATGTCTTACAGTTAGGCTAGCTTTAGAAGCAAGTAGAAAGGTTTAGTGCATCTGAGACTGAGCACTGGCACCCTGTGAACCAGCCGTCAAGCAGCAGGGTCTGTTTTTTCCGGAGCCGTCAAAGTCCTTCTCTGCTGCAGTGATGACTTACAGTTAGTCTAGCTTTGGAAGCAGGTAGTGAGGTTTAGTGCATCAGAGTGCATTCTTCTCTCCTGCAGTGATGTCTTACAGTTAGGCTAGCTTTGGAAGCAGGTAGACAGGTTTAGTGCATCAGAGTGCATCCTTCCCTGCTGCAGTGATGTTTTACAGTTAGTCTACCTTTTGAAGCAGGTATAGAGGTTTAGTGCATCAGAGTGCAACCTTCCCTGCTGCAGTGATGTCTTACAGTTTGTCTAGCTTAGGAAGCAGGTAGAGAGATTTAGTGCCTCAGAGTGCATCTTTCTCTCCTGCAGTGATGTCTTACAGTTAGTCTAGCTTTGGAAGCAGGTAGACAGGTTTAGTGCATCAGAGTGCATCCTTCCCTGCTGCAGTGATGTTTTACAGTTAGTCTACCTTTTGAAGCAGGTATAGAGGTTTAGTGCATCAGAGTGCAACCTTCCCTGCTGCAGTGATGTCTTACAGTTAGTCTAGCTTAGGAAGCAGGTAGAGTGGTTTAGTGCATCAGAGTGCATCATTCCCTGCTGCAGTGATGTCTTATAGTTAGTCTAGCTTTGGAAGCAGGTAGTGAGGTTTAGTGCATCAGAGTGCATTCTTCTCTCCCGCAGTGATGTCTTTCAGTTAGGCTAGCTTTGGAAGCAGGTAGACAGGTTTAGTGCATCAGAGTGCATCCTTCCCTGCTGCAGTGATTTTTTACAGTTAGTCTACCTTTTGAAGCAGGTATAGAGGTTTAGTGCATCAGAGTGCAACCTTCCCTGCTGCAGTGATGTCTTACAGTTAGTCTAGCTTAGGAAGCAGGTAGAGTGGTTTAGTGCATCAGAGTGCATCATTCCCTGCTGCAGTGATGTCTTATAGTTAGTCTAGCTTTGGAAGCAGGTAGTGAGGTTTAGTGCATCAGAGTGCATTCTTCTCTCCTGCAGTGATGTCTTACAGTTAGGCTAGCTTTGGAAGCAGGTAGACAGGTTTAGTGAATCAGAGTGCATCCTTCCCTGCTGCAGTGATGTCTTACAGTTAGGCTAGCTTTAGAAGCAAGTAGAAAGGTTTAGTGCATCTGAGACTGAGCACTGGCACCCTGTGAGCCAGCCGTCAAGCTGCAGGGTCTGGTTTTTCCGGAGCCGTCAAAGTCCTTCTCTGCTGCAGTGATGACTTACAGTTAGTCTAGCTTTGGAAGCAGGTAGTGAGGTTTAGTGCATCAGAGTGCATTCTTCTCTCCTGCAGTGATGTCTTACAGTTAGGCTAGCTTTGGAAGCAGGTAGACAGGTTTAGTGCATCAGAGTGCATCCTTCCCTGCTGCAGTGATGTTTTACAGTTAGTCTACCTTTTGAAGCAGGTAGAGAGGTTTAGTGCATCTGAGACTGAGCACTGGCACCCTGTGAGCCAGCCGTCAAGCTGCAGTGTCTGGTTTTTCCGGAGCCGTAAAGTCCTTCTCTGCTGCAGTGATGTCTTACAGTTAGGCTAGCTTTAGAAGCATGTAGAAAGGTTTAGTGCATCTGAGACTGTGCACTGGCACCCTGTGAGCCAGCGGTAGAGCTACAGGGTCTTGTTTTGCCAGAACCTTTTAAGTCCTTCCCTGCTGCAGTGAAGTCTTACAGTTAGTCTAGCTTTGGAAGCAGGTAGTGAGGTTTAGTGCATCAGAGTGCATCCTTCCCTGCTGCAGTGATGTCTTACAGTTTGTCAAGCGTAGGAAGCAGGTAGAGAGGTTTAGTGAATCAGAGTGCATCCTTCCCTGCTGCAGTGATGTCTTAATGTTAGGCTAGCTTTAGAAGCATGTAGAAAGGTTTAGTGCATCTGAGTGCATCCTTCCCTGCTGCAGTGAAGTCTTACAGTTAGTCTAGCTTTGGAAGCAGGTAGTGAGGTTTAGTGCATCAGAGTGCATCCTTCCCTGCTGCAGCGATGTCTTACAGTTAGGCTAGCTTTAGAAGCAAGTAGAAAGGTTTAGTGCATCTGAGACTGAGCACTGGCACCCTGTGAGCCAGCCGTCAAGCTGCAGTGTCTGGTTTTTCCGGAGCCGTAAAGTCCTTCTCTGCTGCAGTGATGTCTTACAGTTAGGCTAGCTTTAGAAGCATGTAGAAAGGTTTAGTGCATCTGAGACTGTGCACTGGCACCCTGTGAGCCAGCGGTAGAGCTACAGGGTCTTGTTTTGCCAGAACCTTTTAAGTCCTTCCCTGCTGCAGTGAAGTCTTACAGTTAGTCTAGCTTTGGAAGCAGGTAGTGAGGTTTAGTGCATCAGAGTGCATCCTTCCCTGCTGCAGTGATGTCTTACAGTTTGTCAAGCGTAGGAAGCAGGTAGAGAGGTTTAGTGAATCAGAGTGCATCCTTCCCTGCTGCAGTGATGTCTTAATGTTAGGCTAGCTTTAGAAGCATGTAGAAAGGTTTAGTGCATCTGAGTGCATCCTTCCCTGCTGCAGTGAAGTCTTACAGTTAGTCTAGCTTTGGAAGCAGGTAGTGAGGTTTAGTGCATCAGAGTGCATCCTTCCATGCTGCAGTGATGTCTTACAGTTTGTCTAGCTTTGGAAGCAGGTAGACAGGTTTAGTGCATCAGAGTGCATCCTTCCCTGCTGCAGTGATGTTTTACAGTTAGTCTATCTTTTGAAGCAGGTAGTGAGGTTTAGTGCATCAGAGTGCATCCTTCCATGCTGCAGTGATGTCTTACAGTTTGTCTAGCTTTGGAAGCAGGTAGTGAGGTTTAGTGCATCAGAGTGCATCCTTCCATGCTGCAGTGATGTCTTACAGTTTGTCTAGCTTTGGAAGCAGGTAGTGAGGTTTAGTGCATCAGAGTGCATCCTTCCATGCTGCAGTGATGTCTTACAGTTTGTCTAGCTTTGGAAGCAGGTAGACAGGTTTAGTGCATCAGAGTGCATCCTTCCCTGCTGCAGTGATGTTTTACAGTTAGTCTATCTTTTGAAGCAGGTAGTGAGGTTTAGTGCATCAGAGTGCATCCTTCCATGCTGCAGTGATGTCTTACAGTTTGTCTAGCTTTGGAAGCAGGTAGACAGGTTTAGTGCATCAGAGTGCATCCTTCCCTGCTGCAGTGATGTTTTACAGTTAGTCTATCTTTTGAAGCAGGTAGTGAGGTTTAGTGCATCAGAGTGCATCCTTCCATGCTGCAGTGATGTCTTACAGTTTGTCTAGCTTTGGAAGCAGGTAGTGAGGTTTAGTGCATCTGAGTGCATCCTTCCCTGCTGCAGTGAAGTCTTACAGTTAGTCTAGCTTTGGAAGCAGGTAGTGAGGTTTAGTGCATCAGAGTGCATCCTTCCATGCTGCAGTGATGTCTTACAGTTTGTCTAGCTTTGGAAGCAGGTAGACAGGTTTAGTGCATCAGAGTGCATCCTTCCCTGCTGCAGTGATGTCTTACAGTTAGTCTACCTTTTGAAGCAGGTAGAGAGGTTTAGTGAATCAGAGTGCATCCTTCCCTGCTGCAGTGATGTCTTACAGTTAGTCTAGCTTTGGAAGCAGGTAGTGAGGTTTAGTGCATCAGAGTGCATCCTTCCATGCTGCAGTGTTGTCTTACAGTTTGTCTAGCTTTGGAAGCAGGTAGACAGGTTTAGTGCATCAGAGTGCATCCTTCCCTGCTGCAGTGATGTCTTACAGTTAGTCTACCTTTTGAAGCAGGTAGAGAGGTTTAGTGAATCAGAGTGCATCCTTCCCTGCTGCAGTGATGTCTTACAGTTAGTCTAGCTTTGGAAGCAGGTAGTGAGGTTTAGTGCATCAGAGTGCATCCTTCCATGCTGCAGTGATGTCTTACAGTTTGTCTAGCTTTGGAAGCAGGTAGACAGGTTTAGTGCATCAGAGTGCATCCTTCCCTGCTGCAGTGATGTCTTACAGTTAGTCTACCTTTTGAAGCAGGTAGAGAGGTTTAGTGCATCTGAGTGCAACCTTCCCTGCTGCAGTGAAGTCTTACAGTTAGTCTAGCTTTGGAAGCAGGTAGTGAGGTTTAGTGCATCAGAGTGCATCCTTCCATGCTGCAGTGATGTCTTACAGTTTGTCTAGCTTTGGAAGCAGGTAGACAGGTTTAGTGCATCAGAGTGCATCCTTCCCTGCTGCAGTGATGTTTTACAGTTAGTCTATCTTTTGAAGCAGGTAGTGAGGTTTAGTGCATCAGAGTGCATCCTTCCATGCTGCAGTGATGTCTTACAGTTTGTCTAGCTTTGGAAGCAGGTAGTGAGGTTTAGTGCATCTGAGTGCATCCTTCCCTGCTGCAGTGAAGTCTTACAGTTAGTCTAGCTTTGGAAGCAGGTAGTGAGGTTTAGTGCAACAGAGTGCATCCTTCCATGCTGCAGTGATGTCTTACAGTTTGTCTAGCTTTGGAAGCAGGTAGACAGGTTTAGTGCATCAGAGTGCATCCTTCCCTGCTGCAGTGATGTCTTACAGTTAGTCTACCTTTTGAAGCAGGTAGAGAGGTTTAGTGAATCAGAGTGCATCCTTCCCTGCTGCAGTGATGTCTTACAGTTAGGCTAGCTTTAGAAGCATGTAGAAAGGTTTAGTGCATCTGAGACTGTGCACTGGCACCCTGTGAGCCAGCGGTAGAGCTACAGGGTCTTGTTTTGCCAGAACCTTTTAAGTCCTTCCCTACTGCAGTGAAGTCTTACAGTTAGTCTAGCTTTGGAAGCAGGTAGTGAGGTTTAGTGCATCAGTGTGCACCCTTCCCTGCTGCAGTGATGTCTTACAGTTTGTCTAGCTTAGGAAGCAGGTAGACAGGTTTAGTGCATCAGAGTGCATCCTTCCCTGCTGCAGTGATGTCTTACAGTTAGTCTAGCTTAGGAAGCAGGTAGAGAGGTTTAGTGAATCAGAGTGCATCCTTCCCTGCTGCAGCGATGTCTTACAGTTAGGCTAGCTTTAGAAGCATGTAGAAAGGTTTAGTGCATCTGAGACTGAGCACTGGCACCCTGTGAGCCAGCCGTCAAGCTGCAGTGTCTGGTTTTTCCGGAGCCGTCAAAGTCCTTCTCTGCTGCAGTGATGTCTTACAGTTAGGCTAGCTTTAGAAGCATGTAGAAAGGTTTAGTGCATCTGAGACTGTGCACTGGCACCCTGTGAGCCAGCGGTAGAGCTACAGGGTCTTGTTTTGCCAGAACCTTTTAAGTCCTTCCCTGCTGCAGTGAAGTCTTACAGTTAGTCTAGCTTTGGAAGCAGGTAGTGAGGTTTAGTGCATCAGAGTGCATCCTTCCCTGCTGCAGTGATGTCTTACAGTTTGTCTAGCGTAGGAAGCAGGTAGAGAGGTTTAGTGAATCAGAGTGCATCCTTCCCTGCTGCAGTGATGTCTTACAGTTAGGCTAGCTTTAGAAGCATGTAGAAAGGTTTAGTGCATCTGAGTGCATCCTTCCCTGCTGCAGTGAAGTCTTACAGTTAGTCTAGCTTTGGAAGCAGGTAGTGAGGTTTAGTGCATCAGAGTGCATCCTTCCATGCTGCAGTGATGTCTTACAGTTTGTCTAGCTTTGGAAGCAGGTAGACAGGTTTAGTGCATCAGAGTGCATCCTTCCCTGCTGCAGTGATGTTTTACAGTTAGTCTACCTTTTGAAGCAGGTAGAGAGGTTTAGTGAATCAGAGTGCATCCTTCCCTGCTGCAGTGATGTCTTACAGTTAGGCTAGCTTTAGAAGCATGTAGAAAGGTTTAGTGCATCTGAGACTGTGCACTGGCACCCTGTGAGCCAGCGGTAGAGCTACAGGGTCTTGTTTTGCCAGAACCTTTTAAGTCCTTCCCTGCTGCAGTGAAGTCTTACAGTTAGTCTAGCTTTGGAAGCAGGTAGTGAGGTTTAGTGCATCAGTGTGCACCCTTCCCTGCTGCAGTGATGTTGTACAGTTCGTCTAGTTTTGGAAACAGGTAGAGAGGTTTTGTGCATCAGAGTGCATCCTTCCCTGCTGCAGTGATGCCTTACGGTTAGGCTAGATTTAGAAGCAAGTAGAAAGGTTCAGTGCATCTGAGACTGTGCACTGGCACCCTGTGAGCCAGCGGTAGAGCTGCAGGGTCTTGTTTTGCCAGAACCTTTTAAGTCCTTCCCTGCTGCAGTGAAGTCTTACAATTAGTCTAGCTTTGGAAGCAGGTAGTGAGGTTTAGTGCATCAGAGTGCATCCTTCCCTGCTGCAGTGATGTCTTACAGTTTGTCTAGCTTAGGAAGAAGGTAGAGAGGTTTAGTGCATCAGAGTGCATCTTTCTCTCCTGCAGTGATCTCTTACAGTTAGTCTAGCTTAGGAAGCAGGTAGAGTGGTTAAGTGCATCAGAGTGCATCCTTCCCTGCTGCAGTGATGTCTTACAGTTAGGCTAGCTTTAGAAGCATGTAGAAAAGTTTAGTGCATCTGAGACTGTGCACTGGCACCCTGTGAGCCAGCGGTAGAGTTACAGGGTCTTGTTTTGCCAGAACCTTTTAAGTCCTTCCCTGCTGCAGTGAAGTCTTACAGTTAGTCTAGCTTTGGAAGCAGGTAGTGAGGTTTAGTGCATCAGAGTGCACCCTTCCCTGCTGCAGTGATGTCTTACAGTTTGTCTAGCTTAGGAAGCAGGTAGAGAGGTTTAGTGCATCAGAGTGCATCTTTCTCTCCTGCAGTGATGTCTTACAGTTAGTCTAGCTTAGGAAGCAGGTAGAGTGGTTTAGTGCATCAGAGTGCATCCTTCCCTGCTGCAGTGATGTCTTATAGTTAATATAGCTTTGGAAGCAGGTAGAGAGGTTTAGTGCATCAGAGTGCATCCTTCCCTGCTTCAGTGATGTCTTACAGTTAGTCTAGCTTAGGAAGCAGGTAGAGAGGTTTAGTGCATCAGAGTGCATCTTTCTCTGCTGCAGTGATGTCTTACAGTTAGACTAGCTTAGGAAGCAGTTAGAGAGGTTTAGTGCATCAGACTGCATCCTTCCTTGCTGCAGTGATGTCTTACAGTTTGTCTAGCTTAGGAAGCAGGTAGAGAGGTTTAGTGCATCAGAGTGCATCTTTCTCTCCTGCAGTGATGTCTTACAGTTAGTCTAGCTTAGGATGCAGGTAGAGTGGTTTAGTGCATCAGAGTGCATCCTTCCCTGCTGCAGTGATGTTTTATAGTTAATATAGCTTTGGAAGCAGGTAGAGAGGTTTAGTGCATCAGAGTGCATCCTTCCCTGCTGCAGTGATGTCTTACAGTTAGTCTAGCTTAGGAAGCAGGTAGAGAGGTTTAGTGCATCAGAGTGCATCCTGCCCTGCTGCAGTGATGTCTTACAGTTAGTCTAGCTTAGGAAGCAGTTAGAGAGGTTTAGTGCATCAGACTGCATCCTTCCTTGCTGCAGTGATGTCTTACAGTTTGTCTAGCTTAGGAAGCAGGTAGAGTGGTTTAGTGCATCAGAGTGCATCCTTCCCTGCTGCAGTGATGTTTTATAGTTAATATAGCTTTGGAAGCAGGTAGAGAGGTTTAGTGCATCAGAGTGCATCCTTCCCTGCTGCAGTGATGTCTTACAGTTAGTCTAGCTTAGGAAGCAGGTAGAGAGGTTTAGTGTATCAGAGTGCATCCTTCCCTGCTGCAGTGATGTCTTACAGTTAGTCTAGCTTAGGAAGCAGGTAGAATGGTTTAGTGCATCAGAGTGCATCCTTCCCTGCTGCAGTGATGTTTTATAGTTAATATAGCTTTGGAAGCAGGTAGAGAGGTTTAGTGCATCAGAGTGCATCCTTCCCTGCTGCAGTGATGTCTTACAGTTAGTCTACCTTTTGAAGCAGGTAGAGAGGTTTAGTGAATCAGAGTGCATCCTTCCCTGCTGCAGCGATGTCTTACAGTTAGGCTAGCTTTAGAAGCAAGTAGAAAGGTTTAGTGCATCTGAGACTGAGCACTGGCACCCTGTGAGCCAGCCGTCAAGCTGCAGTGTCTGGTTTTTCCGGAGCCGTCAAAGTCCTTCTCTGCTGCAGTGATGTCTTACAGTTAGGCTAGCTTTAGAAGCATGTAGAAAGGTTTAGTGCATCTGAGACTGTGCACTGGCACCCTGTGAGCCAGCGGTAGAGCTACAGGGTCTTGTTTTGCCAGAACCTTTTAAGTCCTTCCCTGCTGCAGTGAAGTCTTACAGTTAGTCTAGCTTTGGAAGCAGGTAGTGAGGTTTAGTGCATCAGAGTGCATCCTTCCCTGCTGCAGAGATGTCTTACAGTTTGTCTAGCGTAGGAAGCAGGTAGAGAGGTTTAGTGAATCAGAGTGCATCCTTCCCTGCTGCAGTGATGTCTTACAGTTAGGCTAGCTTTAGAAGCATGTAGAAAGGTTTAGTGCATCTGAGTACATCCTTCCCTGCTGCAGTGAAGTCTTACAGTTAGTCTAGCTTTGGAAGCAGGTAGTGAGGTTTAGTGCATCAGAGTGCATCCTTCCATGCTGCAGTGATGTCTTACAGTTTGTCTAGCTTTGGAAGCAGGTAGACAGGTTTAGTGCATCAGAGTGCATCCTTCCCTGCTGCAGTGATGTTTTACAGTTAGTCTATCTTTTGAAGCAGGTAGAGAGGTTTAGTGAATCAGAGTGCATCCTTCCCTGCTGCAGTGATGTCTTACAGTTAGGCTAGCTTTAGAAGCATGTAGAAAGGTTTAGTGCATCTGAGACTGTGCACTGGCACCCTGTGAGCCAGCGGTAGAGCTACAGGGTCTTGTTTTGCCAGAACCTTTTAAGTCCTTCCCTGCTGCAGTGAAGTCTTACAGTTAGTCTAGCTTTGGAAGCAGGTAGTGAGGTTTAGTGCATCAGTGTGCACCCTTCCCTGCTGCAGTGATGTCTTACAGTTTGTCTAGCTTAGGAAGCAGGTAGAGAGGTTTAGTGCATCAGAGTGCATCTTTCTCTCCTGCAGTGATGTCTTACAGTTAGTCTAGCTTAGGAAGCAGGTAGAGTGGTTTAGTGCATCAGAGTGCATCCTTCCCTGCTGCAGTGATGTCTTATAGTTAGTCTAGCTTTGGAAGCAGGTAGTGAGGTTTAGTGCATCAGAGTGCATTCTTCTCTCCTGCAGTGATGTCTTACAGTTAGTCTAGCTTAGGAAGCAGTTAGAGAAGTTTATTGCATCAGAGCGCATCCTTCCCTGCTGCAGTGATGTTGTACAGTTCGTCTAGTTTTGGAAACAGGTAGAGAGGTTTTGTGCATCAGAGTGCATCCTTCCCTGCTGCAGTGATGCCTTACGGTTAGGCTAGATTTAGAAGCAAGTAGAAAGGTTCAGTGCATCTGAGACTGTGCACTGGCACCCTGTGAGCCAGCGGTAGAGCTGCAGGGTCTTGTTTTGCCAGAACCTTTTAAGTCCTTCCCTGCTGCAGTGAAGTCTTACAATTAGTCTAGCTTTGGAAGCAGGTAGTGAGGTTTAGTGCATCAGAGTGCATCCTTCCCTGCTGCAGTGATGTCTTACAGTTTGTCTAGCTTAGGAAGAAGGTAGAGAGGTTTAGTGCATCAGAGTGCATCTTTCTCTCCTGCAGTGATCTCTTACAGTTAGTCTAGCTTAGGAAGCAGGTAGAGTGGTTAAGTGCATCAGAGTGCATCCTTCCCTGCTGCAGTGATGTCTTACAGTTAGGCTAGCTTTAGAAGCATGTAGAAAAGTTTAGTGCATCTGAGACTGTGCACTGGCACCTTGTGAGCCAGCGGTAGAGCTACAGGGTCTTGTTTTGCCAGAACCTTTTAAGTCCTTCCCTGCTGCAGTGAAGTCTTACAGTTAGTCTAGCTTTGGAAGCAGGTAGTGAGGTTTAGTGCATCAGAGTGCATCCTTCCCTGCTGCAGTGATGTCTTACAGTTTGTCTAGCGTAGGAAGCAGGTAGAGAGGTTTAGTGAATCAGAGTGCATCCTTCCCTGCTGCAGTGATGTCTTACAGTTAGGCTAGCTTTAGAAGCATGTAGAAAGGTTTAGTGCATCTGAGTGCATCCTTCCCTGCTGCAGTGAAGTCTTACAGTTAGTCTAGCTTTGGAAGCAGGTAGTGAGGTTTAGTGCATCAGAGTGCATCCTTCCATGCTGCAGTGATGTCTTACAGTTTGTCTAGCTTTGGAAGCAGGTAGACAGGTTTAGTGCATCAGAGTGCATCCTTCCCTGCTGCAGTGATGTTTTACAGTTAGTCTACCTTTTGAAGCAGGTAGAGAGGTTTAGTGAATCAGAGTGCATCCTTCCCTGCTGCAGTGATGTCTTACAGTTAGGCTAGCTTTAGAAGCATGTAGAAAGGTTTAGTGCATCTGAGACTGTGCACTGGCACCCTGTGAGCCAGCGGTAGAGCTACAGGGTCTTGTTTTGCCAGAACCTTTTAAGTCCTTCCCTGCTGCAGTGAAGTCTTACAGTTAGTCTAGCTTTGGAAGCAGGTAGTGAGGTTTAGTGCATCAGTGTGCACCCTTCCCTGCTGCAGTGATGTTGTACAGTTCGTCTAGTTTTGGAAACAGGTAGAGAGGTTTTGTGCATCAGAGTGCATCCTTCCCTGCTGCAGTGATGCCTTACGGTTAGGCTAGATTTAGAAGCAAGTAGAAAGGTTCAGTGCATCTGAGACTGTGCACTGGCACCCTGTGAGCCAGCGGTAGAGCTGCAGGGTCTTGTTTTGCCAGAACCTTTTAAGTCCTTCCCTGCTGCAGTGAAGTCTTACAGTTAGTCTAGCTTTGGAAGCAGGTAGTGAGGTTTAGTGCATCAGAGTGCATCTTTCTCTCCTGCAGTGATCTCTTACAATTAGTCTAGCTTTGGAAGCAGGTAGTGAGGTTTAGTGCATCAGAGTGCATCCTTCCCTGCTGCAGTGATGTCTTACAGTTTGTCTAGCTTAGGAAGAAGGTAGAGAGGTTTAGTGCATCAGAGTGCATCTTTCTCTCCTGCAGTGATCTCTTACAGTTAGTCTAGCTTAGGAAGCAGGTAGAGTGGTTAAGTGCATCAGAGTGCATCCTTCCCTGCTGCAGTGATGTCTTACAGTTAGGCTAGCTTTAGAAGCATGTAGAAAAGTTTAGTGCATCTGAGACTGTGCACTGGCACCCTGTGAGCCAGCGGTAGAGTTACAGGGTCTTGTTTTGCCAGAACCTTTTAAGTCCTTCCCTGCTGCAGTGAAGTCTTACAGTTAGTCTAGCTTTGGAAGCAGGTAGTGAGGTTTAGTGCATCAGAGTGCACCCTTCCCTGCTGCAGTGATGTCTTACAGTTTGTCTAGCTTAGGAAGCAGGTAGAGAGGTTTAGTGCATCAGAGTGCATCTTTCTCTCCTGCAGTGATGTCTTACAGTTAGTCTAGCTTAGGAAGCAGGTAGAGTGGTTTAGTGCATCAGAGTGCATCCTTCCCTGCTGCAGTGATGTCTTATAGTTAGTCTAGCTTTGGAAGCAGGTAGTGAGGTTTAGTGCATCAGAGTGCATTCTTCTCTCCTGCAGTGATGTCTTACAGTTAGTCTAGCTTAGGAAGCAGTTAGAGAAGTTTATTGCATCAGAGCGCATCCTTCCCTGCTGCAGTGATGTTTTACAGTTAGTGTAGTTTTGGAAACAGGTAGAGAGGTTTTGTGCATCAGAGTGCATCCTTCCCTGCTGCAGTGATGCCTTACAGTTAGGCTAGATTTAGAAGCAAGTAGAAAGGTTCAGTGCATCTGAGACTGTGCACTGGCACCCTGTGAGCCAGCGGTAGAGCTGCAGGGTCTTGTTTTGCCAGAACCTTTTAAGTCCTTCCCTGCTGCAGTGAAGTCTTACAGTTAGTCTAGCTTTGGAAGCAGGTAGTGAGGTTTAGTGCATCAGAGTGCATCCTTCCCTGCTGCAGTGATGTCTTACAGTTTGTCTAGCTTAGGAAGCAGGTAGAGAGGTTTAGTGCATCAGAGTGCATCTTTCTCTCCTGCAGTGATGTCTTACAGTTAGTCTAGCTTAGGAAGCAGGTAGAGTGGTTTAGTGCATCAGAGTGCATCCTTCCCTGCTGCAGTGATGTCTTATAGTTAATATAGCTTTGGAAGCAGGTAGAGAGGTTTAGTGCATCAGAGTGCATCCTTCCCTGCTTCAGTGATGTCTTACAGTTAGTCTAGCTTAGGAAGCAGGTAGAGAGGTTTAGTGCATCAGAGTGCATCTTTCTCTGCTGCAGTGATGTCTTACAGTTAGACTAGCTTAGGAAGCAGTTAGAGAGGTTTAGTGCATCAGACTGCATCCTTCCTTGCTGCAGTGATGTCTTACAGTTTGTCTAGCTTAGGAAGCAGGTAGAGAGGTTTAGTGCATCAGAGTGCATCTTTCTCTCCTGCAGTGATGTCTTACAGTTAGTCTAGCTTAGGATGCAGGTAGAGTGGTTTAGTGCATCAGAGTGCATCCTTCCCTGCTGCAGTGATGTTTTATAGTTAATATAGCTTTGGAAGCAGGTAGAGAGGTTTAGTGCATCAGAGTGCATCCTTCCCTGCTGCAGTGATGTCTTACAGTTAGTCTAGCTTAGGAAGCAGGTAGAGAGGTTTAGTGCATCAGAGTGCATCCTTCCCTGCTGCAGTGATGTCTTACAGTTAGTCTAGCTTAGGAAGCAGTTAGAGAGGTTTAGTGCATCAGACTGCATCCTTCCTTGCTGCAGTGATGTCTTACAGTTTGTCTAGCTTAGGAAGCAGGTAGAGTGGTTTAGTGCATCAGAGTGCATCCTTCCCTGCTGCAGTGATGTTTTATAGTTAATATAGCTTTGGAAGCAGGTAGAGAGGTTTAGTGCATCAGAGTGCATCCTTCCCTGCTGCAGTGATGTCTTACAGTTAGTCTAGCTTAGGAAGCAGGTAGAGAGGTTTAGTGTATCAGAGTGCATCCTTCCCTGCTGCAGTGATGTCTTACAGTTAGTCTAGCTTAGGAAGCAGGTAGAATGGTTTAGTGCATCAGAGTGCATCCTTCCCTGCTGCAGTGATGTTTTATAGTTAATATAGCTTTGGAAGCAGGTAGAGAGGTTTAGTGCATCAGAGTGCATCCTTCCCTGCTGCAGTGATGTCTTACAGTTAGTCTACCTTTTGAAGCAGGTAGAGAGGTTTAGTGAATCAGAGTGCATCCTTCCCTGCTGCAGCGATGTCTTACAGTTAGGCTAGCTTTAGAAGCAAGTAGAAAGGTTTAGTGCATCTGAGACTGAGCACTGGCACCCTGTGAGCCAGCCGTCAAGCTGCAGTGTCTGGTTTTTCCGGAGCCGTCAAAGTCCTTCTCTGCTGCAGTGATGTCTTACAGTTAGGCTAGCTTTAGAAGCATGTAGAAAGGTTTAGTGCATCTGAGACTGTGCACTGGCACCCTGTGAGCCAGCGGTAGAGCTACAGGGTCTTGTTTTGCCAGAACCTTTTAAGTCCTTCCCTGCTGCAGTGAAGTCTTACAGTTAGTCTAGCTTTGGAAGCAGGTAGTGAGGTTTAGTGCATCAGAGTGCATCCTTCCCTGCTGCAGTGATGTCTTACAGTTTGTCTAGCGTAGGAAGCAGGTAGAGAGGTTTAGTGAATCAGAGTGCATCCTTCCCTGCTGCAGTGATGTCTTACAGTTAGGCTAGCTTTAGAAGCATGTAGAAAGGTTTAGTGCATCTGAGTGCATCCTTCCCTGCTGCAGTGAAGTCTTACAGTTAGTCTAGCTTTGGAAGCAGGTAGTGAGGTTTAGTGCATCAGAGTGCATCCTTCCATGCTGCAGTGATGTCTTACAGTTTGTCTAGCTTTGGAAGCAGGTAGACAGGTTTAGTGCATCAGAGTGCATCCTTCCCTGCTGCAGTGATGTTTTACAGTTAGTCTATCTTTTGAAGCAGGTAGAGAGGTTTAGTGAATCAGAGTGCATCCTTCCCTGCTGCAGTGATGTCTTACAGTTAGGCTAGCTTTAGAAGCATGTAGAAAGGTTTAGTGCATCTGAGACTGTGCACTGGCACCCTGTGAGCCAGCGGTAGAGCTACAGGGTCTTGTTTTGCCAGAACCTTTTAAGTCCTTCCCTGCTGCAGTGAAGTCTTACAGTTAGTCTAGCTTTGGAAGCAGGTAGTGAGGTTTAGTGCATCAGTGTGCACCCTTCCCTGCTGCAGTGATGTCTTACAGTTTGTCTAGCTTAGGAAGCAGGTAGAGAGGTTTAGTGCATCAGAGTGCATCTTTCTCTCCTGCAGTGATGTCTTACAGTTAGTCTAGCTTAGGAAGCAGGTAGAGTGGTTTAGTGCATCAGAGTGCATCCTTCCCTGCTGCAGTGATGTCTTATAGTTAGTCTAGCTTTGGAAGCAGGTAGTGAGGTTTAGTGCATCAGAGTGCATTCTTCTCTCCTGCAGTGATGTCTTACAGTTAGTCTAGCTTAGGAAGCAGTTAGAGAAGTTTATTGCATCAGAGCGCATCCTTCCCTGCTGCAGTGATGTTGTACAGTTCGTCTAGTTTTGGAAACAGGTAGAGAGGTTTTGTGCATCAGAGTGCATCCTTCCCTGCTGCAGTGATGCCTTACGGTTAGGCTAGATTTAGAAGCAAGTAGAAAGGTTCAGTGCATCTGAGACTGTGCACTGGCACCCTGTGAGCCAGCGGTAGAGCTGCAGGGTCTTGTTTTGCCAGAACCTTTTAAGTCCTTCCCTGCTGCAGTGAAGTCTTACAATTAGTCTAGCTTTGGAAGCAGGTAGTGAGGTTTAGTGCATCAGAGTGCATCCTTCCCTGCTGCAGTGATGTCTTACAGTTTGTCTAGCTTAGGAAGAAGGTAGAGAGGTTTAGTGCATCAGAGTGCATCTTTCTCTCCTGCAGTGATCTCTTACAGTTAGTCTAGCTTAGGAAGCAGGTAGAGTGGTTAAGTGCATCAGAGTGCATCCTTCCCTGCTGCAGTGATGTCTTACAGTTAGGCTAGCTTTAGAAGCATGTAGAAAAGTTTAGTGCATCTGAGACTGTGCACTGGCACCCTGTGAGCCAGCGGTAGAGCTACAGGGTCTTGTTTTGCCAGAACCTTTTAAGTCCTTCCCTGCTGCAGTGAAGTCTTACAGTTAGTCTAGCTTTGGAAGCAGGTAGTGAGGTTTAGTGCATCAGAGTGCACCCTTCCCTGCTGCAGTGATGTCTTACAGTTTGTCTAGCTTAGGAAGCAGGTAGAGAGGTTTAGTGCATCAGAGTGCATCTTTCTCTCCTGCAGTGATGTCTTACAGTTAGTCTAGCTTAGGAAGCAGGTAGAGTGGTTTAGTGCATCAGAGTGCATCCTTCCCTGCTGCAGTGATGTCTTATAGTTAGTCTAGCTTTGGAAGCAGGTAGTGAGGTTTAGTGCATCAGAGTGCATTCTTCTCTCCTGCAGTGATGTCTTACAGTTAGTCTAGCTTAGGAAGCAGTTAGAGAAGTTTATTGCATCAGAGCGCATCCTTCCCTGCTGCAGTGATGTTTTACAGTTAGTGTAGTTTTGGAAACAGGTAGAGAGGTTTTGTGCATCAGAGTGCATCCTTCCCTGCTGCAGTGATGCCTTACAGTTAGGCTAGATTTAGAAGCAAGTAGAAAGGTTCAGTGCATCTGAGACTGTGCACTGGCACCCTGTGAGCCAGCGGTAGAGCTGCAGGGTCTTGTTTTGCCAGAACCTTTTAAGTCCTTCCCTGCTGCAGTGAAGTCTTACAGTTAGTCTAGCTTTGGAAGCAGGTAGTGAGGTTTAGTGCATCAGAGTGCATCCTTCCCTGCTGCAGTGATGTCTTACAGTTTGTCTAGCTTAGGAAGCAGGTAGAGAGGTTTAGTGCATCAGAGTGCATCTTTCTCTCCTGCAGTGATGTCTTACAGTTAGTCTAGCTTAGGAAGCAGGTAGAGTGGTTTAGTGCATCAGAGTGCATCCTTCCCTGCTGCAGTGATGTCTTATAGTTAATATAGCTTTGGAAGCAGGTAGAGAGGTTTAGTGCATCAGAGTGCATCCTTCCCTGCTTCAGTGATGTCTTACAGTTAGTCTAGCTTAGGAAGCAGGTAGAGAGGTTTAGTGCATCAGAGTGCATCTTTCTCTGCTGCAGTGATGTCTTACAGTTAGACTAGCTTAGGAAGCAGTTAGAGAGGTTTAGTGCATCAGACTGCATCCTTCCTTGCTGCAGTGATGTCTTACAGTTTGTCTAGCTTAGGAAGCAGGTAGAGAGGTTTAGTGCATCAGAGTGCATCTTTCTCTCCTGCAGTGATGTCTTACAGTTAGTCTAGCTTAGGATGCAGGTAGAGTGGTTTAGTGCATCAGAGTGCATCCTTCCCTGCTGCAGTGATGTTTTATAGTTAATATAGCTTTGGAAGCAGGTAGAGAGGTTTAGTGCATCAGAGTGCATCCTTCCCTGCTGCAGTGATGTCTTACAGTTAGTCTAGCTTAGGAAGCAGGTAGAGAGGTTTAGTGCATCAGAGTGCATCCTTCCCTGCTGCAGTGATGTCTTACAGTTAGTCTAGCTTAGGAAGCAGTTAGAGAGGTTTAGTGCATCAGACTGCATCCTTCCTTGCTGCAGTGATGTCTTACAGTTTGTCTAGCTTAGGAAGCAGGTAGAGTGGTTTAGTGCATCAGAGTGCATCCTTCCCTGCTGCAGTGATGTTTTATAGTTAATATAGCTTTGGAAGCAGGTAGAGAGGTTTAGTGCATCAGAGTGCATCCTTCCCTGCTGCAGTGATGTCTTACAGTTAGTCTAGCTTAGGAAGCAGGTAGAGAGGTTTAGTGTATCAGAGTGCATCCTTCCCTGCTGCAGTGATGTCTTACAGTTAGTCTAGCTTAGGAAGCAGGTAGAATGGTTTAGTGCATCAGAGTGCATCCTTCCCTGCTGCACTGACGTCTTACAGTTAGGTTAGCTTTAGAAGCAGCTCTAAGTTAGTAGCTGTGTTGGTATTAACGTGTTGTAGATGTTGTGTCCGGTCTCTTAGTTGTCAGATCTATTTTGCTAGAAACTTTGCTACAAAAGCTCGTCTCAATATTTCCCCTTAATGTTTAGTATTTGGATCTTGCAGGACATAGTCTACAATTAAGCGATAGATAGGGAAGCTAAATGTGGCAAACACGATTTGGTTATTATATTTGAAGGACATTGGAAAATACCTTACATATTTTGTAATACATTTAGACGCCGCCGATGCAGGTTATGTAGAACCACTAAAGTTTGAACAAAGTGTGAGAAAAGTAGTTTCTCTTATCTTAAAGTCGGTTTTCAGATCTTGTTTCTTTTTCTTTTTTATTTTACCTCATTTGTCATTTTGTAATTAGAGATCTTGTTGTTTTATGTTTTACATTGTTATGACAATGGTTATGTCATTTGGTGTGGTTATGTTTGTCATTGTTTTTTGTTATAAAGACCTGTTTCCCGTTATGAAAATGTCATATTAGGAAACTGAATGTTCATACTCAGATTTTCAAAGATTTTGGAAGGTTTGTTTTCTAATTCCAAAATAACACATAGCTCCTTACTGAAAATGCCTCGTGTTACCGTTGAATGGGAGCTCGTAAAATCTTACGACGGTTTCATTAACTATGTAAATCGAATTCTCCCCATAAATAGTGATATATGACGACTCCCCTGCAGTCCCGTATGAACCCATAAACCTTGCGGCCTGTTGAGGTCATAAACACACAATGTCCCATCTTGGGCTTGTCAAATATGTAACATCCATAAACCGCCAATGACAAACACCGTTCGCAGTCCGTATTGGAAAAGACGTTTTAAAGCTGGCAGAAATTACTTTCCAAACACCCATATTTTACTCGACCACACGCAAACAAGGTCATAATTTAGGTTATTCACAAATAAGTGACGGAAAGCAATGAAGTGGTGTTTACAGGAATTATAACACTTCGACAGGCCATTACCTTGGGAGCCATTATGTACAGCACACAGGCTATTACATTGCAATAAATACACGGTATCTGGGCGTTAAAGTGAAGCTTATTTAATGTGAAGAAGATTTAAAATGTAAATTTATTAAATACACTAGTTTCTAAGGCGCGCATTTCAAAAAATCCTTCATAAAATTAAGAATAAACGATAAAATTAAGTAAACGATAATTTTATTTTGGTAGCAGTTTTTTTCTTATAAATATAGTACTTTTCTGCCATTGAAAAATATCCCCACAATGATATTTTCAAATTTTAATTGACTATCTAAACCATAGTAAATTGAACTTGAGTTTTAAATTTTATTTTAAAATTCTAAAAACTAAAAAAGTTTATATGCCACATTAATTGTGAATAAATTTAACATTTCTGTGTCTAGAAGGTAAATAATTCAATTCATCATTAAGTTCATGTTGAAACCATGCTGTGACGACATTAACAAAGATGTGAGCGTTTTAGCAAAACGTGTATCTTTCATTAAAATTTATGTATATAAAAGAAACAATGCAGTAGAAGATGAATGTGTGTTAACGGCAAATGTGTGAAATCAGGAATTGTAGTTTAAAATATAGTATCGTGAAATTTATATGTATACGAGCATTTTGAAGTTTTTTCAATCGTGTACGTCACCTAAAATTATTAAGAAATAACAATTGCAGTTTTAAATGTGATTTAGGCATTTGTGCTAAAGTTTTTAAACTTCACTACTTGCTAAGGCATAGAATGTTGTAATAACGGAATTGATTCATTCATACTAGGAATTAAAATTAATGTAGGTAAGTGCAAACATAGTCAATTGTAATGAAGGAAACGAGTCAGTGAAAACCGAGTAGAAGGCACTACGATTAAATTAAATCGAGAATGAGATGGTACTAAGTAAATTATCAGTTAAGCGTTACGTTTTATGTATTTATAAATTTTAAAGTATTTCATATTTGGTATAAAGAAGAAAATTTATTAAAAACAGGATTCTGCGTGACGGTTTGAGTTTCGAGGAACCAAAGGCAACGTAGACAAAGTTTCTGTTTTCAACGCAAAATACATTCTGTGCGATATAATTGCTCAAAATACATTCTGTGCGATATAATTGCTCAAAATACATTCTGTGCGATATAATTGCTCAAAATACATTCTGTGCGATATAATTGCTCAAAATACATTCTGTGCGATATAATTGCTCAAAATACATCCTGTGCGATATAATTGCTCAAAATACATTCTGTGCGATATAATTGCTCAAAATATATTCTGTGCGATATAATTGCTCAAAATACATTCTGTGCGATATAATTGCTCAAAATACATTCTGTGCGATATAATTGCTCAAAATACATTCTGTGCGATATAATTGCTCAAAATACATTCTGTGCGATATAATTGTTCAAAATACATTCTGTGCGATATAATTGCTCAAAATACATTCTGTGCGATATAATTGCTCAAAATACATTTTGTGCGATATAATTGCTCAAAATACATCCAGTGCGATATAATTGCTCAAAATACATCCTGTGCGATATAATTGCTCAAAATACATCCTGTGCGATATAATTGCTCAAAATACATCATGTGCGATATAATTGCTCAAAATACATCATGTGCGATATAATTGCTCAAAATACATCCTGTGCGATATAATTGCTCAAAATACATCCTGTGCGATATAATTGCTCAAAATACATCCTGTGCGATATAATTGCTCAAAATACATCCTGTGCGATATAATTGCTCAAAATACATCCTGTGCGATATAATTGCTCAAAATACATTCTGTGCGATATAATTGCTCAAAATACATTCTGTGCGATATAATTGCTCAAAATACATTCTGTGCGATATAATTGCTCAAAATACATTCTGTGCGATATAATTGCTCAAAATACATTCTGTGCGATATAATTGCTCAAAATACATTCTGTGCGATATAATTGCTCAAAATACATTCTGTGCGATATAATTGCTCAAAATACATTCTGTGCGATATAATTGCTCAAAATACATTCTGTGCGATATAATTGCTCAAAATACATTCTGTGCGATATAATTGCTCAAAATACATTCTGTGCGATATAATTGCTCAAAATACATTCTGTGCGATATAATTGCTCAAAATACATTCTGTGCGATATAATTGTCGCCCTCGAACATCGGTCATTATCTTATCGTTATGTGATTTATTTAAGGGAACTGACTTGAAAATCAGTTAAAGAATCGTCATGATGAAAATTAGTATCAAAGTACACTATTTGGTTATAATAAACAACACTAATAAAGTTAAAAAACAAAAACAAAACAGGTTGTGAGCTCATAAGCTGGTCAAAAATAGTCAGGGTAGATCTTAACTTAAAATTATGAAGGTATAATTATTTCGTATTTAGAAATATGAGTATTAAAACTTTGTGACAAAGATACCAGTATAACAAAAAGTTAATATTTTTTAAACAAAGAGAGACATTAAAAGAGGGGATTGAGAGAGACAGAGAAGAAGTAGAGAGAGATAGACGGATACAGGAAGACAGAGATAATGGGAAAGAGACAAATATAGACAGAGAAAGAGTGGTGTGAGAGAGACAAAGATAGAGAGCAGAAGAGCCAGGTAGACATCATGAGGTAGATATAGAGAGGGAGGGAGACAGTAAGAGACAGGGTGAGAATAAGAGACTAGTGTGACAAACATTTAATACCAGTATGACAAAAATTTAATATTCTTTTAAACCAATAAAAAGATTTATAAAAAATAGAGAGAAAGAAGCAGTGAAAAGAGAGTGAAAGACAAAGGGGGAGAGAAAGAGAGAGATATACAGATAAAGGGGGGAGAGAGACAGAGATAGATGAGGAGAGAGATAATGGGAAAGAGTAAAATATAGACAGAGAAGGAGTGATGTAAGAGAGACAAAGATAGAGAGCAGAAGAGCCAGGTAGACATCATGAGGTAGATATAGAGAGGGAGGGAGACAGTAAGAGACAGGGTGAGAATAAGAGACTAGTGTGACAAACATTTAATACCAGTATGACACAAATTTAATATTCTTTTAAACCAATGAAAAGATTTATAAAAAATAGAGAGAAAGAAGCAGTGAAAAGAGAGTGAAAGACAAAGGGGGAGAGAAAGAGAGAGATATACAGATAAAGGGGGGGAGAGAGACAGAGATAGATGAGGAGAGAGATAATGGGAAAGAGTAAAATATAGACAGAGAAGGAGTGATGTAAGAGAGACAAAGGTAGAGAGCAATAGTGCCCGATAGACATCCTTAGGTAGATATAGAGAGGGAGGGAGACCATAAGAGACAGAGTGAGGATAAGAGACGAGTGTGACAAACATTTAATACCAGTATGACAAAAATTTAATATTCTTTTAAACCAATGAAGATAATTATAAAAATAGAGAGAAAGAAGGAGAGAAAAGAGAGTGAAAGACAGAGGGGGGAGGAAGAGAGAGAGAGAGAGAGATACAGGGAGAGAGAGAAAGAGAGAGAGAGAGACAGAGATAGACAAGGAGAGAGATAACGGGAAAGAAAAAATATAGACAAAGGAGTGATGTGAAAGAAAAATGGTAGAGAGCAGAGAAAAGCAGAGGAAAAAGAGTGAAAGACAGAGGGAGTGAAAGAGAAATATACAGGTACAGGGGGAGAGTAAATCTGATGTATATATATATATATATATATATATATATATATATATATATATACATATATATATATATATATATATATATATATATATATATATATACATAGAGAGAGAGAGAGAGAGAAAGGCAAAGACGTTAATGGGAAAATATATAAGAAGGAGGGGTGGGAGACTGGCAAAGATAGAGAGCAAGAGTGATAGAGGGAGAAAGAACGTCAGAGACAGGCTGAGAATGAGAGATAGAGGCCGAGGAGAGGAAGTTAAAGAAAGAGAGAAGGATGAGACAGAGATTTAGACAGAGAATGGAGGAGACAGAAAGAAAAGAAGGGCAGAATTCTCGAAGCTAGTATTGAAGATTAATTACAAATAATTATTTAACTTATTAAATTTAATTTCATCATTATATATTGTTACATAATGATCATAACCATTAAGTTGTAGTTTTAGTATTGTGAAAACTAAAATAACTTTTTAAAATAAAAATATGCTTTCTTTTGATTAGAGAGAGGGGGGAGAAGTGAGATGTTACATACTTATTTTAATTTTCAATTATAAAACAAATAATCTGTCTTGTACACTTGACTTGGTCAAATTGTTCCCGACAGAATCGCCACAGAATCCCAGTTCGTCTACACATTGCTAACAAGCAAGAGTAGAAGTTGAGATACCTGGGCGCGCCCACCCCTAAACTCGGCCGCTACGTAACCTAGGACTATAGGGGTAGTTTTGGATGATGCTCAAGGTCATCCCGGCCCTGACCCTAGACCAAGGGGTGGTTTCGACCACGTTCAGGGGGTAGGGGGTAGTTTTTCGAAAAAAAAAAAAAATCGGCCGCTACGTAACCTAGGACTATAGGGGTGGTTCTGGATGATGCGGGCGGACGTCGCGACCCTGATCCAAGCCTTAGGGGTGGTTTCGACCGCGTTTAGAGGGGTAGGGGGTAGTTTTTCGAAAAAATTTATTTCCAACCCACTAACCTAAGCTAGCCAAATTGGATCCAACCTAACCTAACCTAAGTGTTGGGGGTGACCTTAGCTACGTTCAGGATCATCACCGGGGGTAGCTCCGGGGGTGGATTGGGGGTAGGGGGTAGTTTTCGAAAAAAATTTGGAAAATCGTGTCCTGACCGATAGGGTGAGTCTAGAGTGTATTATTGCGTCGGTAGGGGTAGTTTCACCTAGGGGTAGTTTTTACAAAAAATATGAAATTGCCAAAAAACGACCGGCTGGATCAACAGACAGTATGGGATACGTGTAGAGTGCATTTTGGACCGTTGCGGGGGCCGTTTCACCTAGGGGTAGTTTTTACAAAAAATATGAAATTGCCGAAAATCGATCGGTTGAATCAAATGACCGTATATGGTATGGTTAAAGTCCATCATGGTAGGCTGTGCGGGCGGTTTCACCTGTTTTTAGATTGTCAAAAATGATCGGGGTCCTAGGTAAAAGTCACCCGGGCATTAGTTAAAGCCGCCAAGGTAGAGCCAATATGGAGCACGCTATCGGTTAAAGCCAAACCGAGCCCAGCCACCCGGCAGCTAGGTTTTAGGTAAAGCTAACACGGAGCTAGCCCTCGGGTAAAGCCATCACGAGGCCTACCCTTAGGTAAAGTAACCCTGGAATAGCTCCGGTGGTGGGGGTAACTTTTGGAAAGATTTATCGGTTATCTGATGACGTATCAGCGCTTGAGCGAGTCTAGGCAAGTAGTAGGCATACCCTAACTAGAGTGTTCTACCCTAAATAAATTGGCTGATGCAGGGCAAGGGGCAAACCTGCAGAGTTAACACACTATCTTGGAGGTAGACCCACCCAAACCTCAGGCATAGCATCCCTGCAGCGGGGATTTCGCCAACCCAAGGCAGGCCCTTAAGTAAAGCCCCCTGAAGAAAAGGCTTAAGGTAAAGCTACGTTGGAGCCTGGTCTTAGGTAAAGCCTCTTTGGAGGTAGACTTTAAGTAAAGCTACCCAAGAGTCTGGCCAGGATGGTTGCTATATCAATTACAACCTATCGACCAAGACAAACACCCCCCACCAAGTCCTAGGTAAAGCCTGGAGTCAGGCCATAGGTAAAGACACCGTCGAGTCAGGTCTTAGGTAAAGCCCGCCAGGCCTTAGGTAAAGCTACCACTGAGGCAGACCTTCGGTAAAGCCACCCAGGACATAGGAATAGTCTATACGGAGCATGGCCTCAGGTAAAAGCCATCCCGAAGACCGCCCATAGGTAAAGTAACCCCGGAATCTTACATTAAGTGAGGGTGGTTATCAAATGAAATTACCAAAAATTATCGGCTACATCAAACGACCAACATTCCAACTAAACACTAATTTTAACCGGCCAACCGAGCGCAAATAGTCAACAAGTTGAATCGACCAATCACAACGCGGGGGCCCGGTGGGCTTACGCAAACGGTCGCAGTAAGACGTGAAAGCCCATATACCATGTTAAACCAATATATATATGATAGTCCACATAATGTGTTAAACAAATATGCAGGCCTAGATACATACTATGCTAGGCCAACATACAAGGGCCTACTATGTTTGTAAACCACAGGCCAAACCCCGTATGACCTGAGCTATTTTCACCTCCTCTATCAGGTAGATCCTGGCAACCGTCTAATATGGGAGGTACTATATGGTACATCTACCAATGCATAACCTATCAAGCCCACGTAAAGGTTTATGACGTATCGGCGTTCGAGCGACTCAGGTATTAGACCCACCCTAACTAGAGGGGCAAAGGGTTATAATTGCCAAAATTTGTCTATGCTACAAAATAATAAACAAAGCAATAAAGCCCTGTCGTTTCAGGGAATACGCTTGACCGTGTGTTAGACATGTACAGACTTGCAGCGATAACGCATTATCTAAAAACCGCAACGGCAGCCGGTGACCGCTATAGCAGGCTTGAAACCCGCACGGCTGTGTCGTTGTGAATCTAGGCGCATGTTTATGATCTGAATACTGTATCAAATTACTATGTAATATCGTCATACCAAGGCCTACATATATAATCAGAAATCAGTGTAAATAATCAAATAGCCTCAATGGATATATCCTATAGCTGTAAATGTATCTAGATATAAAGGTATATATGGAGAAACACTAATAATGAGGCCTATCACAAAACGAGAATAAATATATGTTATAAAACGATGCTAAGCCATCGTACATGCTATCATACATAGGCCTGTTTAGCCAACACATGTGATAGGACACATAATGTGTTAAACAAATATGCGTGTAGGCCTGCAGACATACTATCTAGACCGACTTACATGGGCCTACTATGTCGGTAAACCGCCGGCCAAAGCCTATATGACCTGAGCTATTTACACCTTGTCTATCAGGTAGAACCAGGCAATCGAATAATATGTAATATACATCCCTTATTAGGCAAATATCCCCGTTACCCACATAGACCTATGTTAAGCCAGGATGAATGATATCTTATATAGTGTGTTAAACAAATATGTTTGTAAACCTACATAAATAATATGCTAAGCCTGTGCTAAACAGATATGCGTGTAAACCCACATAAATACTATGCTAACCAACATGGATGCTATCCTACATAGGCTTATATACTATGTTAGGCCTGCATACGTAATTACCCCATATAGTGTGTTAAATAAATATGCGTGTAAACCAAATAAATACTATGCTAAGCCAACATGCGTGCTATCATACTATGTTAGGCCTACAAAATGTGTTAAACATATATGTGTGTAAGCTTGCATAGATATTATGCTAAGAAGACATGGGCCTACAAAGTATAACACATTATATCCGGTGCATAGTTTAGCTAAACGGCTATCACACACTATCCTACAAGCTGCCCACAAATTACCTGATACATAGCCTGGCTAATCATTAACACATAGTAGGCCCCAACACATAATATCCGGTGCATAGCCTCGCTAAATAAGCATAAACTCCCCAAATATGATATATCAATTATGTATGGTCTAGATATAGTTACACATGTCAGTTCAAAAGTCAGCCGGAAAGAAACACTAGCCTGACTAATCATTAACACATAGTAGGCCCCAACACATAATCTCCAGTGCATAGCCAGGCTAATGTTCATCATGTAGTACCCAATGCATAGCTTGAGTATGGTTTATCCAAACCATAGCCTGACCAAGGGATATCACAAAGTATCCGTTGAGTAGGCGGATTTCAAACTAACACATAATAATCATTGCATAGTCTGGCTAATGGTTATTAAATAGTACCTGTTGCATAGCCAGGCTAATGATTAACACATAGTACCCGATGCATAGTCTGACTAGGGTAAACACATAGTATCCGAACCATAGATTGACTAATGGTTAACACATGGTATCCAAAGCATAGCTAGGCTAGTGAATAACTAGTGGTTAGCACATAGTAGCCGATGCTGAGCCTGGCTATGGAATATCACATATTATCTGATGTGTAGCCTGACTAATGGTTAACACAGCCAATGCATAGCTAGGCTAATGATTAACATAAAGTATCCAATGCATGGCTTGGGTAATGTATATAGTTAGCCTACATTCTGTGTTATCTGTGTAAACCCACATACTATGCTAAGCTGGTTATCCATAGACACAAATCTATGGTGATGCAAGAGTAACCAGCACCCTGACAACAGATACCTAGCATGATCATAGCCTACATTGCCTGATAACAGATACATAGCCTGACCATAGCCTACATAGCTAGACAAAAGATACATAACTAGACAATAGATACCTAGCCTGACAACAGACACCAATCCTGGAATCAAATACATAGCGCGACAAACGATGCATAGCCTGACTAGGGCTAGCACATAGTATCCGAGGTATAGAATGACTAATGGTTAACACATGGTATCCAAAGCATAGCTGGGCTAGTGAATAACTAATGGTTAGTTTGACTATGGTTAACACACACAGTGTCCGATGCATAGCTTAGCTAATGGATAACACATAGTAACCTATGCCTGGTCTGACTAGGGCTAACACATAGTACTCGATGAACGGCTCGACTAAGGCCAACACACAGTATCCGATGCACAACTTAGGATCGAATATGACGTCATCCAGGGCGGAGATGGTGGCTATGTCGATACCGTGATGGACAGTGTAGGCTAGATCAAATAGCCAACGTTTCAACTAAACTACTGTCTTACGCTAAGTTTAACCGACCAACATACGCGAAGTTCAAACGAACAGCATTTACACTAAGTTCAAATAGGCCACGGCTGGTGAAGGCCAGATCAGCTATTCAACGCTGAAAAACTTACGCTAATCAACCAACATCCACACCGAGGTCAATTGGTTAGCGAAGGCACTGGCAAAAGCTTTAAGCCTTAGACATAATTATAGCTATCAACGCATACCAAAATAGCTATGCAGAAACCGTCAAGGCCATTACACATATTGTCCAGGTATGTTCTCCATCAAACCGAGACTTTAGACACCATCTCTGTAAAACAGCTAACAAATTATACTCTACCACAATAGGTATGTCAAAACTGTTACCGACTCATAATCTAAGACAGTGGTTACGTAACGCCCTTTATCAATTTAAGACCTTAAGAGATATCTTCGTAAAGACAGCTACCAATCCATACTATATCACAATAGTTACGTTAGAGCTACCGATGCTCACCCTACCATAATAGCTACGTACAGACGGTTAATATTGTATAACCTATCACAAGACTTATGTAAAAACAGCTAGGCATAACCTGTCACACAATAACTGCGTAAAGGCAGCTAACAAGGCCTATCCCATTAAAATAGCTACGAAAAGATAACATCCAATACATACCCTATCATATTAGCTATGTAAAGACAATAAATGCGTAAAGGCAGCTAACAAAGCCTACCCCATTAAAATAGCTACGAAAAGATAACAGCCAATACATAACCTATCATAATAGCTATGTAAAGACAGCTAAAGATGCATAACCTAACTCAGTAATGATTGCTATTAAATAATGAACCATTACACTAGCCACGTAAAGACAGCTACCAACACCACAATAGCTACGTAAAAACAGTTATCGATCCGTGACCAAGATAATACCTACGTAAGACCTATATCAGTGCCTATAACTGTCAAAGGTTGGTCGTATCTCCATCACGGGCATCACTGACCTGTGGTTGTAGAAGTTAGGGGTGGTTTTGGATGATGCAGGCGGTCGATGTGACCTTGATCGTAGCCTTGGGGGAGGGTTCAACAACGTCTAGAGGGGTAGTTTTTAGAAAAAATTATTTTCAACCCACTAACCTAAGCTAGCCAGAGTGCTTCTAACCTAACCTACTGTTGGGTGTTCAACCACGTCTAGAGGGTTAGTTTTTAGAAAAAATTATTTTCAACCCACTAACCTAAGCTAGCCAGAGTGCTTCTAACCTAACCTACTGTTAGGTGTGCGATAAAGATGAGGATCATCACGCCATCTGCCATGTACAGAGATATTGTGATGGTTTAGTTAGTGACCCTCAATTAGCCTGTGTGATAGGCTATTCAATCGTAGCGCTATTTACTTAGCTAGTGTGACGAGTTATGTGTTGGTAGCTGTGATAAGTAATGTATTGGTAGCCGTCCACACCTTGTTGTTGTCGTAGTTCATGAAGTGGTAGGTTTTCCTTACGGAGCTATTGTCTTAGCACTGATATAGGTCTTACGTAGGTATTATCTTGGTCACGGATCGATAACTGTTTTTACGTAGCTATTGTGGTGTTGGTAGCTGTCTTTACGTGGCTAGTGTAATGGTTCATTATTTAATAGCAATCATTACTGAGTTAGGTTATGCATCTTTAGCTGTCTTTACATAGCTATTATGATAGGTTATGTATTGGCTGTTATCTTTTCGTAGCTATTTTAATGGGGTAGGCTTTGTTAGCTGCCTTTACGCATTTATTGTCTTTACATAGCTAATATGATAGGGTATGTATTGGATGTTATCTTTTCGTAGCTATTTTAATGGGATAGGCCTTGTTAGCTGCCTTTACGCAGTTATTGTGTGACAGGTTATGCCTAGCTGTTTTTACATAAGTCTTGTGATAGGTTATACAATATTAACCGTCTGTACGTAGCTATTATGGTAGGGTGAGCATCGGTAGCTCTAACGTAACTATTGTGATATAGTATGGATTGGTAGCTGTCTTTACGAAGATATCTCTTAAGGTCTTAAATTGATAAAGGGCGTTACGTAACCACTGTCTTAGATTATGAGTCGGTAACAGTTTTGACATACCTATTGTGGTAGAGTATAATTTGTTAGCTGTTTTACAGAGATGGTGTCTAAAGTCTCGGTTTGATGGAGAACATACCTGGACAATATGTGTAATGGCCTTGACGGTTTCTGCATAGCTATTTTGGTATGCGTTGATAGCTATAATTATGTCTAAGGCTTAAAGCTTTTGCCAGTGCCTTCGCTAACCAATTGACCTCGGTGTGGATGTTGGTTGATTAGCGTAAGTTTTTCAGCGTTGAATAGCTGATCTGGCCTTTACCAGCCGTGGCCTATTTGAACTTAGTGTAAATGCTGTTCGTTTGAACTTCGCGTATGTTGGTCGGTTAAACTTAGCGTAAGACAGTAGTTTAGTTGAAACGTTGGCTATTTGATCTAGCCTACACTGTCCATCACGGTATCGACATAGCCACCACCTCCGCCCTGGATGACGTCATATTCGATCCTAAGTTGTGCATCGGATACTGTGTGTTGGCCTTAGTCGAGCCGTTCATCGAGTACTATGTGTTAGCCCTAGTCAGACCAGGCATAGGTTACTATGTGTTATCCATTAGCTAAGCTATGCATCGGACACTGTGTGTGTTAACCATAGTCAAACTAACCATTAGTTATTCACTAGCCCAGCTATGCTTTGGATACCATGTGTTAACCATTAGTCATTCTATACCTCGGATACTATGTGCTAGCCCTAGTCAGGCTATGCATCGTTTGTCGCGCTATGTATTTGATTCCAGGATTGGTGTCTGTTGTCAGGCTAGGTATCTATTGTCTAGTTATGTATCTTTTGTCTAGCTATGTAGGCTATGGTCAGGCTATGTATCTGTTATCAGGCAATGTAGGCTATGATCATGCTAGGTATCTGTTGTCAGGGTGCTGGTTACTCTTGCATCACCATAGATTTGTGTCTATGGATAACCAGCTTAGCATAGTATGTGGGTTTACACAGATAACACAGAATGTAGGCTAACTATATACATTACCCAAGCCATGCATTGGATACTTTATGTTAATCATTAGCCTAGCTATGCATTGGCTGTGTTAACCATTAGTCAGGCTACACATCAGATAATATGTGATATTCCATAGCCAGGCTCAGCATCGGCTACTATGTGCTAACCACTAGTTATTCACTAGCCTAGCTATGCTTTGGATACCATGTGTTAACCATTAGTCAATCTATGGTTCGGATACTATGTGTTTACCCTAGTCAGACTATGCATCGGGTACTATGTGTTAATCATTAGCCTGGCTATGCAACAGGTACTATTTAATAACCATTAGCCAGACTATGCAATGATTATTATGTGTTAGTTTGAAATCCGCCTACTCAACGGATACTTTGTGATATCCCTTGGTCAGGCTATGGTTTGGATAAACCATACTCAAGCTATGCATTGGGTACTACATGATGAACATTAGCCTGGCTATGCACTGGAGATTATGTGTTGGGGCCTACTATGTGTTAATGATTAGTCAGGCTAGTGTTTCTTTCCGGCTGACTTTTGAACTGACATGTGTAACTATATCTAGACCATACATAATTGATATATCATATTTGGGGAGTTTATGCTTATTTAGCGAGGCTATGCACCGGATATTATGTGTTGGGGCCTACTATGTGTTAATGATTAGCCAGGCTATGTATCAGGTAATTTGTGGGCAGCTTGTAGGATAGTGTGTGATAGCCGTTTAGCTAAACTATGCACCGGATATAATGTGTTATACTTTGTAGGCCCATGTCTTCTTAGCATAATATCTATGCAAGCTTACACACATATATGTTTAACACATTTTGTAGGCCTAACATAGTATGATAGCACGCATGTTGGCTTAGCATAGTATTTATTTGGTTTACACGCATATTTATTTAACACACTATATGGGGTAATTACGTATGCAGGCCTAACATAGTATATAAGCCTATGTAGGATAGCATCCATGTTGGTTAGCATAGTATTTATGTGGGTTTACACGCATATCTGTTTAGCACAGGCTTAGCATATTATTTATGTAGGTTTACAAACATATTTGTTTAACACACTATATAAGATATCATTCATCCTGGCTTAACATAGGTCTATGTGGGTAACGGGGATATTTGCCTAATAAGGGATGTATATTACATATTATTCGATTGCCTGGTTCTACCTGATAGACAAGGTGTAAATAGCTCAGGTCATATAGGCTTTGGCCGGCGGTTTACCGACATAGTAGGCCCATGTAAGTCGGTCTAGATAGTATGTCTGCAGGCCTACACGCATATTTGTTTAACACATTATGTGTCCTATCACATGTGTTGGCTAAACAGGCCTATGTATGATAGCATGTACGATGGCTTAGCATCGTTTTATAACATATATTTATTCTCGTTTTGTGATAGGCCTCATTATTAGTGTTTCTCCATATATACCTTTATATCTAGATACATTTACAGCTATAGGATATATCCATTGAGGCTATTTGATTATTTACACTGATTTCTGATTATATATGTAGGCCTTGGTATGACGATATTACATAGTAATTTGATACAGTATTCAGATCATAAACATGCGCCTAGATTCACAACGACACAGCCGTGCGGGTTTCAAGCCTGCTATAGCGGTCACCGGCTGCCGTTGCGGTTTTTAGATAATGCGTTATCGCTGCAAGTCTGTACATGTCTAACACACGGTCAAGCGTATTCCCTGAAACGACAGGGCTTTATTGCTTTGTTTATTATTTTGTAGCATAGACAAATTTTGGCAATTATAACCCTTTGCCCCTCTAGTTAGGGTGGGTCTAATACCTGAGTCGCTCGAACGCCGATACGTCATAAACCTTTACGTGGGCTTGATAGGTTATGCATTGGTAGATGTACCATATAGTACCTCCCATATTAGACGGTTGCCAGGATCTACCTGATAGAGGAGGTGAAAATAGCTCAGGTCATACGGGGTTTGGCCTGTGGTTTACAAACATAGTAGGCCCTTGTATGTTGGCCTAGCATAGTATGTATCTAGGCCTGCATATTTGTTTAACACATTATGTGGACTATCATATATATATTGGTTTAACATGGTATATGGGCTTTCACGTCTTACTGCGACCGTTTGCGTAAGCCCACCGGGCCCCCGCGTTGTGATTGGTCGATTCAACTTGTTGACTATTTGCGCTCGGTTGGCCGGTTAAAATTAGTGTTTAGTTGGAATGTTGGTCGTTTGATGTAGCCGATAATTTTTGGTAATTTCATTTGATAACCACCCTCACTTAATGTAAGATTCCGGGGTTACTTTACCTATGGGCGGTCTTCGGGATGGCTTTTACCTGAGGCCATGCTCCGTATAGACTATTCCTATGTCCTGGGTGGCTTTACCGAAGGTCTGCCTCAGTGGTAGCTTTACCTAAGGCCTGGCGGGCTTTACCTAAGACCTGACTCGACGGTGTCTTTACCTATGGCCTGACTCCAGGCTTTACCTAGGACTTGGTGGGGGGTGTTTGTCTTGGTCGATAGGTTGTAATTGATATAGCAACCATCCTGGCCAGACTCTTGGGTAGCTTTACTTAAAGTCTACCTCCAAAGAGGCTTTACCTAAGACCAGGCTCCAACGTAGCTTTACCTTAAGCCTTTTCTTCAGGGGGCTTTACTTAAGGGCCTGCCTTGGGTTGGCGAAATCCCCGCTGCAGGGATGCTATGCCTGAGGTTTGGGTGGGTCTACCTCCAAGATAGTGTGTTAACTCTGCAGGTTTGCCCCTTGCCCTGCATCAGCCAATTTATTTAGGGTAGAACACTCTAGTTAGGGTATGCCTACTACTTGCCTAGACTCGCTCAAGCGCTGATACGTCATCAGATAACCGATAAATCTTTCCAAAAGTTACCCCCACCACCGGAGCTATTCCAGGGTTACTTTACCTAAGGGTAGGCCTCGTGATGGCTTTACCCGAGGGCTAGCTCCGTGTTAGCTTTACCTAAGACCTAGCTGCCGGGTGGCTGGGCTCGGTTTGGCTTTAACCGATAGCGTGCTCCATATTGGCTCTACCTTGGCGGCTTTAACTAATGCCCGGGTGACTTTTACCTAGGACCCCGATCATTTTTGACAATCTAAAAACAGGTGAAACCGCCCGCACAGCCTACCATGATGGACTTTAACCATACCATATACGGTCATTTGATTCAACCGATCGATTTTCGGCAATTTCATATTTTTTGTAAAAACTACCCCTAGGTGAAACGGCCCCCGCAACGGTCCAAAATGCACTCTACACGTATCCCATACTGTCTGTTGATCCAGCCGGTCGTTTTTTGGCAATTTCATATTTTTTGTAAAAACTACCCCTAGGTGAAACTACCCCTACCGACGCAATAATACACTCTAGACTCACCCTATCGGTCAGGACACGATTTTCCAAATTTTTTTCGAAAACTACCCCCTACCCCCAATCCACCCCCGGAGCTACCCTCGGTGATGATCCTGAACGTAGCTAAGGTCACCCCCAACACTTAGGTTAGGTTAGGTTGGATCCAATTTGGCTAGCTTAGGTTAGTGGGTTGGAAATAAATTTTTTCGAAAAACTACCCCCTACCCCTCTAAACGCGGTCGAAACCACCCCTAAGGCTTGGATCAGGGTCGCGACGTCCGCCCGCATCATCCAGAACCACCCCTATAGTCCTAGGTTACGTAGCGGCCGATTTTTTTTTTTTCGAAAAACTACCCCCTACCCCCTGAACGTGGTCGAAACCACCCCTTGGTCTAGGGTCAGGGCCGGGATGACCTTGAGCATCATCCAAAACTACCCCTATAGTCCTAGGTTACGTAGCGGCCGAGTTTAGGGGTGGGCGCGCCCAGGTATCTCAACTTCTACTAGCAAGCGCCAGTTGTCCAGTGAAACTGTGCCCCATTCCGAATAGGAGCAATCCACTTATGTTAATAACGCTGGACTTGAAGGAAGAAGGGACGATTGCAAATTGCTCTCAATGCAAGAAGTTGTAACCCTCTATCGGGATGAATGGATATAAACAATTGTCAGAGCGGTTGTGTTGCAGACCCAGCGAGGGTATTCTTAACGGTGGGCTATTATTGTGTCTGATTATTCCAAGATGTTTGGTGGACTCTTTTAGATACGGGATGTTTAATTCAAGGACGTAAAGAGCTTTTATTCAAAACTGTTTTACAAATAACATCTAACTTAAGTTTTATTTTAGTAATGGATTACTATGTGTTAGTTTAGTTTGATTTGAACCCTATAGGGTGTACCATCATAGAGTTAGTATTAGTATCCTATGTGTACCATCATAGGTTTAGTATTGGGACTAGTCCATAGTACCAGTAGACGTTTCTGTGTATTTCTGTTCGGGTTAGTATTGGGACAAGACCTTAGCACCAGTAGACCATTCTGTGTACTTCCGTTAGGTTAGTATTGGGACTAGTCCATAGTACCAGTAGACGTTTCTGTGTATTTCTGTTCGGGTTAGTATTGGGACAAGACCATAGCACCAGTAGACCATTCTGTGTACTTCCGTTAGGTTAGTATTGGGACTAGTCCATAGTACCAGTAGACGTTTCTGTGTATTTCTGTTCGGGTTAGTATTGGGACAAGACCATAGCACCAGTAGACCATTCTGTGTACTTCCGTTAGGTTAGTATTGGGACTAGTCCATAGTACCAGTAGACGCGTCTGTGTACCTTCAAACGAAGGTACCTCTTTTAATCTTTTAAACATATCTTCATTCTACGAGAACTTTATTAGTAATCGTTCGCGACTCGTAAAAAGCGCCACGTGACACGAGAATAGTACGTTAGTAGGCCTACATCAAAGTAACAAGAAACTAAATATGCTAAAGAGTTTAGTGAAACAAGAAATTGTGATCCAAAATAAAGAATAAGGAAATGAAATAAAACAAGAGAAGGAATTAGTTCCTTGTGAACTAGTTGTCTCCTCAAGGAAATGTCAATAAAAGATCCTGAAGGATACATCGCAACTTTGAGACTAACTGAAACCACATAAAATGGACGCAACCACATCAAAAGGTGCGCACTTGTTTCGTGTGTTGTTCTGTAAGAAGAGTAGCTTTCTTTAGATATATAGAACTGATTCACCTCCTAAACTATTAAAATAAAATTTTGTTTTGCAATCACGTTTCCCTGCTGAACTACTTGCCACTCGTCTTGCTCAGTAAACAAGTATGTATTCGTTCCAAAACTAATCAACTATTAAGGACAATGTCATTTAAACTATATACAAGAAGAGACATATCTGCTTATTGAATATAAGTAATTATTTTTTGTAATTTCCTGACAATCTGATATGGAAGTTCGAGTCAAGTTAAAACCTTCAATAAGAAGAAAAGAATGTTTCTGGCTGTACAAATGTGGTAAAAGATTTATTTTAACATTTTTTTTTTCAATAATGGGCATAAAACGGTTTATTTAGGCTCAATAATCGAATTTATTTGGCGAAACGCAAATTTTTGGGCAGTTAGTGATGCATACTTTATTTACGGTAACGTGACAAATACGCACGTCGCCGTTCGCGCACAGTGACAATCGCACACGGCGACGGAACACGCAAGGCTTTGAAAAAAATCATAATACAAGATAAACTTAGAAGCATTCACTGTCACTCGCTATATTATAAAGAACAGTAGTTGTGTGCGCATCTTTTCTCTCTAGAAAAATGGTTACCCTTTCGGGCGTTTTGGCGTGTCCTTGTGGATAGGATATTAAATGTAAAAAAAGATACCACATATCTTATAATTGTGTCGTTGAGTTAACTACTTTCATTTGGGCGTAAAAATAATTTAAAGGGTTTTGTCGGAATATGCTTTAAGCGGGACAATCGAAAACAGTGAGCTCATTGACCACGGGCTCCAAACACCATGAAGTCAGTTAACTCTGAAGTGCTTTACCAAAGGGCATCGCATTGTTGCCAAATACAATGAAACCCGATATAGAACTCTTAGACCTATTGTCTTTTTCATTAACAACAATCGACAACTGATTCTGCCGGCGACACGCGTGGGCGGCAATAAGCCATATATCCCCGTAGCCGACTTTTACGAACACAGACGTATGTCACGTGTGATAATTTGCAGCGGCCGACAAGTTCTGAGAACAATAAACAAATAGAATGTTTTATTGCGAATGAAGCGAGTTGGTAATAACGACCGCTGCGGTTTCGCAACTCCAAACTATTCCAATAAAACGGCGGCGGACGGATGCGGCCGTAACCAGCAGCGCTTAGTTTCCAACTGTGAACATTGCTCGACCAAGCGCGCCGATAGAAGGTTTAACTTTAAAGTTTGAGAATGTGAAGAATCGGTTCGACGCTTTTATAAGGCGTTTAAAAATCAGTACATACACTTATCTAGAAAGTATTGACAGAAGATCTAACCTTAAAGCCTAGCCTACAGGAGCTATACTTGGAGCTACACATTGTTAAATTCATGAATAAGCAAAATTAAACAATTCCAACGATATATTGGTTGATGGTATCCGATGAATGGTTCTATAAGAAAAGTTGTTGAACAAATTGTTCTATAAAAAGGTTTCTAATAAAATAAAAGTACTGGAACTAATAAATTATGTTTACAAAACCTCATCAAATATATAACTGTATGAAGCAACTGTGGCGTAATGTTTATTTTTAAGTTGTACTTATATGAAATTTTTATGAGTTGTATTTTTTAAATACCTCTGAAGATGATTGCTGAGCAATTGAAATGTACATAAGGTTTAAATAACTGTTATTTGTGGTTTAGAGGTTTTATTTACTCATCAAACATCATATTAAAATTTTAGACAATTCGGATCACAGATTTGTTAGTTTTTAATTTTAAAAGTGGAAGTTTTTTTTAAAGACTACAAAAAACCGTGACTTTTTCGGTTATTCTATGATATAAAAATTAAAATAAAAGCGAACTTTTTTTAATAATACCCCCAATTGAGAAGGAAATGGTGAATATTTGGTAAAAATATATAGCATAGTTTAGTTTTTATGAGCCGCCAAACCTTTGTTAAAGACAGTAATGGTGTTATTCTGTCGTGGTTGTTTGTCGATTTTAAAAAGAAGGGTGGAAAAGGATCTTTCTCTTGTGCAGGGTCAGGGTGGAGCATTAAAATCATTCTTAAGGCAATGCCAGCGTTCGGGGGGTTATCAACTGCATCAAAATCACGCACAACCTTGTTAATGACAGTTATAGTTAGGCTCGTTTTTTTCCTCAGTGTTTTCCATTAAGAAGCACTTCAAATATAAACACTCAACTACAGCAAAATGCTGAAGATCTTCAGGGTATGGACTAATCTCTTGCATGTTTCGTAATTACTGAGGCTCGCAATGTTTTAAAAAACCCAAACCTGTAATAGACCTAAGTATCTATCTTCACATTACTTTTGGAATGTAAACACTCAACTACAGCAAAAAACTGAAGATCTTCAGGGTATGGACTAATCTCTTGCATGTTTCGTAATTACTGAGACTCGCAATGTTTTAAAAAAACCCAAACCTGTAATAGACCTAAGTATCTATCTTCACATTACTTTTGGAATGTAAACACTCAACTACAGCAAAAAACTGAAGATCTTCAGGGTATGGACTAATCTCTTGCATGTTTCGTAATTACTGAGGCTCGCAATGTTTTAAAAAACCCAAACCTGTAATAGACCTAAGTATCTATCTTCACATTACTTTTGGAATGTAAACACTCAACTACAGCAAAATGCTGAAGATCTTCAGGGTATGGACTAATCTCTTGCATGTTTCGTAATTACTGAGGCTCGCGATGTTTTAAAAAACTCAAACCTGTAATAGACCTAAGTATCTATCTTCACATTACTTTTGGAATGTAAACACTCAACTACAGTAAAATGCTGAAGATCTTCAGGGTATGGACTAATCTCTTGCATGTTTCGTAATTACTGAGGCTCGCTATGTTTTAAAAAACTCAAACCTGTAATAGACCTAAGTATCTATCTTCACATTACTTTTGGAATGTAAACACTCAACTACAGCAAAATGCTGAAGATCTTCAAGGTATGGACTAATCTCTTGCATGTTTCGTAATTACTGAGGCTCGCGATGTTTTAAAAAACCCAAACCTGTAATAGACCTAAGTATCTATCTTCATATTACTTTTGGAATGTAAACACTCAACTACAGCAAAAAACTGAAGATCTTCAGGGTATGGACTAATCTCTTGCATGTTTCGTAATTACTGAGGCTCGCGATGTTTTAAAAAACCCAAACCTATAATAGACCTAAGTATCTATCTTCACATTACTTTTGGAATGTAAACACTCAACTACAGCAAAAAACTGAAGATCTTCAGGGTATGGACTAATCTCTTGCATGTTTCGTAATTACTGAGGCTCGCGATGTTTTAAAAAACCCAAACCTATAATAGACCTAAGTATCTATCTTCACATTACTTTTGGAATGTAAACACTCAACTACAGCAAAAATTGAAGATCTTCAGGGTATGGACTAATCTCTTGCATGTTTCGTAATTACTGAGGCTCGCGATGTTTTAAAAAACCCAAACCTGTAATCGACCTAAGTATCTATCTTCACATTACTTTTGGAATGTTAACACTCAACTACAGTAAAATGCTGAAGATCTTCAGGGTATGGACTAATCTCTTGCATGTTTCGTAATTACTGAGGCTCGCAATGTTTTAAAAAAACCCAAACCTCTAATAGACCTAAGTATCTATCTTCACATTACTTTTGGAATGTTAACACTCAACTACAGTAAAATGCTGAAGATCTTCAGGGTATGGACTAATCTCTTGCATGTTTCGTAATTACTGAGGCTCGCAATGTTTTAAAAAAACCCAAACCTCTAATAGACCTAAGTATCTATCTTCACATTACTTTTGGAATGTTAACACTCAACTACAGTAAAATGCTGAAGATCTTCAGGGTATGGACTAATCTCTTGCATGTTTCGTAATTACTGAGGCTCGCAATGTTTTAAAAAAACCCAAACCTCTAATAGACCTAAGTATCTATCTTCACATTACTTTTGGAATGTTAACACTCAACTACAGTAAAATGCTGAAGATCTTCAGGGTATGGACTAATCTCTTGCATGTTTCGTAATTACTGAGGCTCGCAATGTTTTAAAAAAACCCAAACCTCTAATAGACCTAAGTATCTATCTTCACATTACTTTTGGAATGTTAACACTCAACTACAGTAAAATGCTGAAGATCTTCAGGGTATGGACTAATCTCTTGCATGTTTCGTAATTACTGAGGCTCGCAATGTTTTAAAAAAACCCAAACCTCTAATAGACCTAAGTATCTATCTTCACATTACTTTTGGAATGTTAACACTCAACTACAGTAAAATGCTGAAGATCTTCAGGGTATGGACTAATCTCTTGCATGTTTCGTAATTACTGAGGCTCGCAATGTTTTAAAAAAACCCAAACCTCTAATAGACCTAAGTATCTATCTTCACATTACTTTTGGAATGTTAACACTCAACTACAGCAAAATGCTGAAGATCTTCAGGGTATGGACTAATCTCTTGCATGTTTCGTAATTACTGAGGCTCGCAATGTTTTAAAAAACCCAAACCTGTAATAGACCTAAGTATCTATCTTCACATTACTTTTGGAATGTTAACACTCAACTACAGCAAAATGCTGAAGATCTTCAGGGTATGGACTAATCTCTTGCATGTTTCGTAATTACTGAGGCTCGCAATGTTTTAAAAAAACCCAAACCTCTAATAGACCTAAGTATCTATCTTCACATTACTTTTGGAATGTTAACACTCAACTACAGCAAAATGCTGAAGATCTTCAGGGTATGGACTAATCTCTTGCATGTTTCGTAATTACTGAGGCTCGCAATGTTTTAAAAAAACCCAAACCTCTAATAGACCTAAGTATCTATCTTCACATTACTTTTGGAATGTTAACACTCAACTACAGCAAAATGCTGAAGATCTTCAGGGTATGGACTAATCTCTTGCATGTTTCGTAATTACTGAGGCTCGCAATGTTTTAAAAAACCCAAACCTGTAATAGACCTAAGTATCTATCTTCACATTACTTTTGGAATGTTAACACTCAACTACAGCAAAATGCTGAAGATCTTCAGGGTATGGACTAATCTCTTGCATGTTTCGTAATTACTGAGGCTCGCAATGTTTTAAAAAAACCCAAACCTCTAATAGACCTAAGTATCTATCTTCACATTACTTTTGGAATGTTAACACTCAACTACAGCAAAATGCTGAAGATCTTCAGGGTATGGACTAATCTCTTGCATGTTTCGTAATTACTGAGGCTCGCAATGTTTTAAAAAACCCAAACCTGTAATAGACCTAAGTATCTATCTTCACATTACTTTTGGAATGTTAACACTCAACTACAGCAAAATGCTGAAGATCTTCAGGGTATGGACTAATCTCTTGCATGTTTCGTAATTACTGAGGCTCGCAATGTTTTAAAAAAACCCAAACCTCTAATAGACCTAAGTATCTATCTTCACATTACTTTTGGAATGTTAACACTCAACTACAGCAAAATGCTGAAGATCTTCAGGGTATGGACTAATCTCTTGCATGTTTCGTAATTACTGAGGCTCGCAATGTTTTAAAAAACCCAAACCTGTAATAGACCTAAGTATCTATCTTCACATTACTTTTGGAATGTTAACACTCAACTACAGTAAAATGCTGAAGATCTTCAGGGTATGGACTAATCTCTTGCATGTTTCGTAATTACTGAGGCTCGCAATGTTTTAAAAAAACCCAAACCTCTAATAGACCTAAGTATCTATCTTCACATTACTTTTGGAATGTTAACACTCAACTACAGTAAAATGCTGAAGATCTTCAGGGTATGGACTAATCTCTTGCATGTTTCGTAATTACTGAGGCTCGCAATGTTTTAAAAAAACCCAAACCTCTAATAGACCTAAGTATCTATCTTCACATTACTTTTGGAATGTTAACACTCAACTACAGTAAAATGCTGAAGATCTTCAGGGTATGGACTAATCTCTTGCATGTTTCGTAATTACTGAGGCTCGCAATGTTTTAAAAAAACCCAAACCTCTAATAGACCTAAGTATCTATCTTCACATTACTTTTGGAATCTTAACACTCAACTACAGTAAAATGCTGAAGATCTTCAGGGTATGGACTAATCTCTTGCATGTTTCGTAATTACTGAGGCTCGCAATGTTTTAAAAAAACCCAAACCTGTAATCGACCTAAGTATCTATCTTCACATTACTTTTGGAATGTTAACACTCAACTACAGTAAAATGCTGAAGATCTTCAGGGTATGGACTAATCTCTTGCATGTTTCGTAATTACTGAGGCTCGCAATGTTTTAAAAAAACCCAAACCTGTAATCGACCTAAGTATCTATCTTCACATTACTTTTGGAATGTTAACACTCAACTACAGCAAAAAACTGAAGATCTTCAGGGTATGGACTAATCTCTTGCAAGTTTCGTAATTACTGAGGCTCGCAATGTTTTAAAAAAACCCAAACCTGTAATCGACCTAAGTATCTATCTTCACATTACTTTTGGAATGTTAACACTCAACTACAGTAAAATGCTGAAGATCTTCAGGGTATGGACTAATCTCTTGCATGTTTCGTAATTACTGAGGCTCGCAATGTTTTAAAAAAACCCAAACCTGTAATCGACCTAAGTATCTATCTTCACATTACTTTTGGAATGTTAACACTCAACTACAGCAAAAAACTGAAGATCTTCAGGGTATGGACTAATCTCTTGCATGTTTCGTAATTACTGAGGCTCGCAATGTTTTAAAAAAACCCAAACCTGTAATCGACCTAAGTATCTATCTTCACATTACTTTTGGAATGTTAACACTCAACTACAGTAAAATGCTGAAGATCTTCAGGGTATGGACTAATCTCTTGCATGTTTCGTAATTACTGAGGCTCGCAATGTTTTAAAAAAACCCAAACCTCTAATAGACCTAAGTATCTATCTTCACATTACTTTTGGAATCTTAACACTCAACTACAGTAAAATGCTGAAGATCTTTAGGGTATGGACTAATCTCTTGCATGTTTCGTAATTACTGAGGCTCGCAATGTTTTAAAAAAACCCAAACCTCTAATAGACCTAAGTATCTATCTTCACATTACTTTTGGAATGTTAACACTCAACTACAGTAAAATGCTGAAGATCTTCAGGGTATGGACTAATCTCTTGCATGTTTCGTAATTACTGAGGCTCGCAATGTTTTAAAAAACTCAAACCTCTAATAGACCTAAGTATCTATCTTCACATTACTTTTGGAATGTTAACACTCAACTACAGTAAAATGCTGAAGATCTTCAGGGTATGGACTAATCTCTTGCATGTTTCGTAATTACTGAGGCTCGCGATGTTTTAAAAAAACCCAAACCTCTAATAGACCTAAGTATCTATCTTCACATTACTTTTGGAATGTTAACACTCAACTACAGTAAAAAACTGAAGATCTTCAGGGTATGGACTAATCTCTTGCATGTTTCGTAATTACTGAGGCTCGCAATGTTTTAAAAAAACCCAAACCTCTAATAGACCTAAGTATCTATCTTCACATTACTTTTGGAATCTTAACACTCAACTACAGTAAAATGCTGAAGATCTTTAGGGTATGGACTAATCTCTTGCATGTTTCGTAATTACTGAGGCTCGCAATGTTTTAAAAAAACCCAAACCTGTAATCGACCTAAGTATCTATCTTCACATTACTTTTGGAATGTTAACACTCAACTACAGTAAAATGCTGAAGATCTTCAGGGTATGGACTAATCTCTTGCATGTTTCGTAATTACTGAGGCTCGCAATGTTTTAAAAAAACCCAAACCTCTAATAGACCTAAGTATCTATCTTCACATTACTTTTGGAATGTTAACACTCAACTACAGTAAAATGCTGAAGATCTTCAGGGTATGGACTAATCTCTTGCATGTTTCGTAATTACTGAGGCTCGCAATGTTTTAAAAAAACCCAAACCTGTAATCGACCTAAGTATCTATCTTCACATTACTTTTGGAATCTTAACACTCAACTACAGTAAAATGCTGAAGATCTTTAGGGTATGGACTAATCTCTTGCATGTTTCGTAATTACTGAGGCTCGCAATGTTTTAAAAAAACCCAAACCTGTAATCGACCTAAGTATCTATCTTCACATTACTTTTGGAATCTTAACACTCAACTACAGTAAAATGCTGAAGATCTTCAGGGTATGGACTAATCTCTTGCATGTTTCGTAATTACTGAGGCTCGCAATGTTTTAAAAAAACCCAAACCTGTAATCGACCTAAGTATCTATCTTCACATTACTTTTGGAATCTTAACACTCAACTACAGTAAAATGCTGAAGATCTTCAGGGTATGGACTAATCTCTTGCATGTTTCGTAATTACTGAGGCTCGCAATGTTTTAAAAAAACCCAAACCTGTAATCGACCTAAGTATCTATCTTCACATTACTTTTGGAATCTTAACACTCAACTACAGTAAAATGCTGAAGATCTTCAGGGTATGGACTAATCTCTTGCATGTTTCGTAATTACTGAGGCTCGCAATGTTTTAAAAAAACCCAAACCTGTAATCGACCTAAGTATCTATCTTCACATTACTTTTGGAATCTTAACACTCAACTACAGTAAAATGCTGAAGATCTTTAGGGTATGGACTAATCTCTTGCATGTTTCGTAATTACTGAGGCTCGCAATGTTTTAAAAAAACCCAAACCTGTAATAGACCTAAGTATCTATCTTCACATTACTTTTGGAATCTTAACACTCAACTACAGTAAAATGCTGAAGATCTTCAGGGTATGGACTAATCTCTTGCATGTTTCGTAATTACTGAGGCTCGCAATGTTTTAAAAAAACCCAAACCTGTAATAGACCTAAGTATCTATCTTCACATTACTTTTGGAATCTTAACACTCAACTACAGTAAAATGCTGAAGATCTTTAGGGTATGGACTAATCTCTTGCATGTTTCGTAATTACTGAGGCTCGCAATGTTTTAAAAAAACCCAAACCTGTAATCGACCTAAGTATCTATCTTCACATTACTTTTGGAATGTTAACACTCAACTACAGCAAAATGCTGAAGATCTTCAGGGTATGGACTAATCTCTTGCATGTTTCGTAATTACTGAGGCTCGCAATGTTTTAAAAAAACCCAAACCTCTAATAGACCTAAGTATCTATCTTCACATTACTTTTGGAATGTAAAGTATATAACACAAACTAAAATTATTTAAACTCATAAATGAAACATGCCTGTTCAGCGAAGTGTAAGCACTGTAGCTCTTGTCTGGATGTGTATAGTGTATATACGTAGTCATTATATATAGGGCTTTAATCCCACTGTTGTCTTAGCGCGAGCACACAGTTGTAATACATTTACAAAGGGTAATATTTTAATTAACTAGAAGCAAGTTATGTGTGACTTCAAAGCGAGAACAAGAGTTTATAGAATTAACTGGGATAATTTAACTAATATAATGGATTACATAACAACGTCTGTTGTCACACATTGCACATTCCGGACTCTGAAAGCCAAAGTATTCAGCTGTTATGCGGAAGGTTCGCTGGGGTGAAGCTTCAGTCAGTTATTTTAATTAAGTCGAATGCTATTTATTATCAAGTTTTGTTTGAAACCTTATTTGGTGTTAAATTTCGCGTTCACTGCTATGCTAGGGTTGTAATGACATTGGGAAGTGAATGTTCTCTGGTAGTGGGAGATGGGGGAGAATCATGGCTCGTAGACAGTTGTTCGGCGGACAATTTGTAACAAACGCCTAGAATATTTATACCCTATAGTTGGTTCTTTAGACGATCTATCCCTAAAAAATAGTTACCTAGGTTTAGGAAGATTTTAAAGTGAATGTTTTTCCGAAACAATTTGTCGAAATGTTTTTAAATGATAAACGTTATTATGTTTTATCATTATATTAATATTTCAGAAATATATAAATGTAGCTACTCGGAATAAATGTGCCTACTTGCTACATAGGTGGACAGTGCCTACTCACTACACAGTGGGACAGTGCCTACTTGCTACATAGGTGGACAGTGCCTACTCACTACACAGTGGGACAGTGCCTACTTGCTACATAGGTGGACAGTGCCTACTCACTACACAGTGGGACAGTGCCTACTTGCTACATAGGTGGACAGTGCCTACTCACTACACAGTGGGACAGTGCCTACTTGCTACATAGGTGGACAGTGCCTACTCACTACACAGTGGGACAGTGCCTACTCACTACACAGTGGGACAGTGCCTACTTGCTACACAGTGGGACAGTGCCTACTCACTACACAGTGGCACATTGCCTACACACTACACAGTGGGACAGTGCCTATCACTACACAGTGGGACAGTACCTACTTGCTACAAAGGTGGACAGTGCCTACTCACTAAACAGTGGCATAGTGCCTACTCACTACACAGTGGGACAGTGCCTAGGTGATACATAGGTTGACAGTGCCTACTCGTTACACAGGTGGACAGTGCCTACTCACTACACAGTGGAACAGTGCCTACGTGCTACATAGGTGGACAGTGCCTGTCGTTATACAGGTGGACAGTGCCTACTCACTACACAGTGGAACAGTGCCTACTCACTACACAGTGGGACAGTGCCTACTTGCTACATAGGTGGACAGTGCCTACTAGTAACACAGGTGGACAGTGCCTACTCACTACACAGTGGGACAGTGCCTACTCACTACACAGTGGGACATTGCCTACTCACTACACAGTGGGACATCGCCTACGTGCTACATAGGTGGACAGTGCCTACTCGTTACACAGGTGGACAGTGCCTACTCACTATACAGTGGAACAGTGCCTACGTGCTACATAGGTGGACAGTGCCTACTCGTTACACAGGTGGACAGTGCCTACTCACTACACAGTGGAACAGTGCCTACTCACTACACAGTAGGACAGTGCCTACTTGCTACATAGGTGGACAGTGCCTACTAGTAACACAGGTGGACAGTGCCTACTCACTACACAGTGGGACAGTGCCTACTCACTACACAGTGGGACATTGCCTTCTTGCTACATAGGTGGACAGTGCCTATTCGTTTCACAGGTGGACAGTGCCTTCACACTACACAGTGGGACAGTGCCTACTCACTATATAGGTGGACAGTGCCTACTCGTTACACAGTGGGACAGTGCCTACTCAATACACAGTGGGACAGTGCCTACTCACTACACAGTGGGACAGTGCCTACTTGCTACATAGGTGGACAGTGCCTACTCGTTACACAGATGGACAGTGCCAACTCACTAAAAGTGGGACAGTGCCTACTCACTACACAGGCGGCATTGCCTACTCGCTACACAGTGGGACAGTGCCTACTCAGTACACAGTGGGACATTGCCTACTCGCTACACAGTGGGACAGTGCCTACTCACTACACAGTGGGACATTGCCTACTCACTACACAGTGGGACAGTGCCTACTCACTACACAGTGGGACAGTGCCTACTCACTACACAGTGGGACATTACCTACTCGCTACACAATGGGACAGTGCCTACTTGCTACATAGGTGGGCAGTGCCTACTCACTACATCGTGGGACAGAGCCTACTTGCTACATAGGTGGACAGTGCCTACTCGTTACACAGGTGGACAGTGCCTACTCACTACACAGTGGGACAGTGCCTACTCACTACACAGTGAGACAGAGCCTACTTGCTACATAGGTGGACAGTGCCTACTAGTTACACAGGTGGACAGTGACTACTCACTACACAGTGGGACAGTGCCTATCACTACACAGTGGGACAGTACCTACTTGCTACATAGGTGGACAGTGCCTACTCACTAAACAGTGGCACAGTGCCTACTCACTACACAGTGGGACATTGCCTACGTGCTACATAGGTGGATAGTGCCTACTCGTTACACAGGTGGACAGTGCCTACTCACTACACAGTGGGACAGTGCCTACTCTCAACACAGTGGGACAGTGCCTACTTGCTACATAGGTGGACAGTGCCTACTCACTACACAGTGGGCATTGCCTACTCGCTACACAGTGTGACAGTGCCTACTTGCTACATAGGTGGACAATGCCTACTCACTACACAGTGGGACAGTGCCTATTTGCTACATAGGTGGACAAGGCCTACTCACTACACAGTGGGACAGTGATTACTTACCACACAGTGGGACAGTGCCTACTCGTTACACAGGTGGACAGTGCTTACTCGTTACACAGGTGGACAGTGCCTACTCACTACATAGGTGGACAGTGCCTACTCGTTACACAGGTGGACAGTGCCTACACACTACACAGTGGGACAGTGCCTACTTAATACACAGTGGGACAGTGCCTACTCACTACACAGTGGGACAGTGCCTACTGGTTACACAGGTGGACAGTGAGTACTCACTACATAGTGGGACAATGCCTACTCAGTATACAGTGGGACATTGCCTATTCGCTACACAGTGGGACAGTGACTGCTCACCACACAGTGGGACAGTGCCTACTCGTTACACAGGTGGACAGTGCCTACTCGTTACACAGGTGGACAGTGCCTACTCGTTACACAGGTGGACAGTGCCTACACACTACACAGTGAGACAGTGCCTACTCACTATATAGGTGGACAGTGAATACTCAATACACAGTGGGACAGTGCCTACTCACTACACAGTGGGACAGTGCCTACTCACTACACAGTGGCACATTGCCTACTCACTACATAGTGGGACAATGCCTACTCAGTATACAGTGGGACATTGCCTCTTCGCTACACAGTGGGACAGTGACTGCTCACCACACAGTGGGACAGTGCCTACTCGTTACACAGGTGGACAGTGCCTACTCGTTACATAGGTGGACAGTGCCTACTCGTTACACAGGTGGCCAGTTCCTACACACTACACAGTGGGACAGTGCCTACTCACTATATAGGTGGACAGTGCCTACTCGTTACACAGTGGGACAGTGCCTACTCGCTACACAGTGGGACAGTGCCTACTCACTACACAGTGAGACAGAGCCTACTTGCTACATAGGTGGACAGTGCCTACTAGTTACACAGGTGGACAGTGACTACTCACTACACAGTGGGACAGTGCCTATCACTACAAAGTGGGACAGTACCCACTTGCTACATAGGTGGACAGTGCCTACTCACTAAACAGTGGCACAGTGCCTACTCACTACACAGTGGGACATTGCCTACGTGCTACACAGGTGGACAGTGCCTACTCACTACACAGTGGGGCATTGCCTACTCGCTACACAGTCGGACAGTGCCTACTTGCTACATAGGTGGACAATGCCTACTCACTACACAGTGGGACAGTGCCTATTTGCTACATAGGTGGACAATGCCTACTCACTACAAAGTGGGACAGTGCCTACTCGTTACACAGGTGGACAGTGCCTACTCGTTACACAGGTGGACAGTGCCTACTCACTACATAGGTGGACAGTGCCTACTCGTTACACAGGTGGACAGTGCCTACACACTAAACAGTGGGACAGTGCCTACTCACTATATAGGTGGACAGTCGCTACTCGTTACACAGTGGAACAGTGTCTACTCAATACACAGTGGGACAGTGCCTACTCACTACACAGTGGGACAGTGCCTACTCACTACACAGTGGGACAGTGCCTACTCACTACACAGTGGCACATTGCCTACTCACTACATAGTGCGACACTGCGTACTCACTACACAGTGGGACATTGCCTATTCGCCACACAGTGGGACAGTGACTGCTCACCACATAGTGGGACAGTGCCTACTCGTTACACAGGTGGACAGTGCCTACTCGTTACACAGGTGGTCAGTGCCTACTCACTACATAGGTGGACAGTGCCTACTCGTTACACAGGTGGCCAGTGCCTACACACTACACAGTGGGACAGTGCCTACCTACTGTATAGGTGGACAGTGCCTACTCGTTACACAGTGGGACAATGCCTACTCACTACACAGTGGGACAGTGCCTACTCACTACACAGTGGGACATTGCCTATTCGCTACACAGTGGGACAGTGCCTACTTGCTACATAGGTGGACAGTGCCTACTCACTACACAGTGGGACAGTGCCTACTCACTACACAGTGGTACAGTGAATACTTGCTACATAGGTGGACAGTGCCTACTCGTTACACAGGTGGACAGTGCCTACTCACTACACAGTGGGCCAGTGCCTATTCACTACACAGTGGGACAGTGCCTACTCACTACACAGTGGGGCATTGCCTACTCGCTACACAGTCGGACAGTGCCTACTTGCTACATAGGTGGACAATGCCTACTCACTACACAGTGGGACAGTGCCTATTTGCTACATAGGTGGACAATGCCTACTCACTACAAAGTGGGACAGTGCCTACGTGCTACACAGGTGGACAGTGCCTACTCACTACACAGTGGGGCATTGCCTACTCGCTACACAGTCGGACAGTGCCTACTTGCTACATAGGTGGACAATGCCTACTCACTACACAGTGGGACAGTGCCTATTTGCTACATAGGTGGACAATGCCTACTCACTACAAAGTGGGACAGTGCCTACTCGTTACACAGGTGGACAGTGCCTACTCGTTACACAGGTGGACAGTGCCTACTCACTACATAGGTGGACAGTGCCTACTCGTTACACAGGTGGACAGTGCCTACACACTAAACAGTGGGACAGTGCCTACTCACTATATAGGTGGACAGTCGCTACTCGTTACACAGTGGAACAGTGTCTACTCAATACACAGTGGGACAGTGCCTACTCACTACACAGTGGGACAGTGCCTACTCACTACACAGTGGGACAGTGCCTACTCACTACACAGTGGCACATTGCCTACTCACTACATAGTGCGACACTGCGTACTCACTACACAGTGGGACATTGCCTATTCGCCACACAGTGGGACAGTGACTGCTCACCACATAGTGGGACAGTGCCTACTCGTTACACAGGTGGACAGTGCCTACTCGTTACACAGGTGGTCAGTGCCTACTCACTACATAGGTGGACAGTGCCTACTCGTTACACAGGTGGCCAGTGCCTACACACTACACAGTGGGACAGTGCCTACCTACTGTATAGGTGGACAGTGCCTACTCGTTACACAGTGGGACAATGCCTACTCACTACACAGTGGGACAGTGCCTACTCACTACACAGTGGGACATTGCCTATTCGCTACACAGTGGGACAGTGCCTACTTGCTACATAGGTGGACAGTGCCTACTCACTACACAGTGGGACAGTGCCTACTCACTACACAGTGGTACAGTGAATACTTGCTACATAGGTGGACAGTGCCTACTCGTTACACAGGTGGACAGTGCCTACTCACTACACAGTGGGCCAGTGCCTATTCACTACACAGTGGGACAGTGCCTACTCACTACATAGGTAGACAGTGCCTACTCACTACACAGTGGGACAGTGCCTACTCACTACAAAGTGGGACAGTGCATACTCACTACACAGTGGGACAGTGCCTACTCACTACACAGTGGGACATTGCCTACTCGCTACATGGAGGGGCATGGATACTTGCCACATAGGTGGACAGTGCCTACTCACTACACAGTGGGACAGTGCCTACTTGCTACATAGGTGGACAGTGCCTACTCGATACACAAGTGGACAGTGCCTACTCACTACAGTGGGACAGTGCCTACTCGATACACAGGTGGACAGAGCCTATTCGCTAAACAGGTGGACAGTGCCTACTAGTTAAACAGGTCGACAGAGTCTATTCGCAACACAGGTGGACAGTGCCTACTCGCTACACAGGGGGACAGTGCTTACTTGCTACATGGGTGGACAGTGCCTACTCGCTTCATAGGGGGACAGTGCCTACTCTCTACACAGGGGGAAAGTTCCTACTCACGACACAGTAGGACAGTGCCTAGTCACTACACAGTGGGACAGTGCCTACTCACTACACAGTAGGAATTGCCTACTCATTACACAGTGAGACATTGCCTACTCATTACATAGTGAGACAGTGCCTACTCACTACACAGTGGGACATCGCCTACTCGCTACACAGTGGGACAGTGCCTACTTGCTACATAGGTGGACAGTGACTACTCACTACACAGTGGGACAGTGCTACTTGCTACATAGGTGGACAGTGCCTACTCGCTACACAGGTGGACAGTGCCTACTCACTACACAGTGGGGCAGTGCCTACTCACTACACAGTGAGACAGTGCCTACTGGTTACACAGGTGGACAGTGCCTACTCACTACACAGTGGGACAGTGCCTACTCACTACACAGTGGGACATTGCCTACTCGCTACACAATGGAACACTGCCTACTTGCTACATAGGTGGACAGTGCCTCCTCACTACACAGTGGGACAGTGCCTACTCACTACACAGTGGGACAGTGCCTAATTGCTACATAGGTGGACAGTGCCTACTCGATACGCAGGTGGACAGTGCCTACTGACTACACAGCGGGACAGTGCCTACTCACTACAAAGTGGGACAGTGCCTACTCACTACACAGTGGGACAGTGCCTACTCACTACACAGTGGCACATTGCCTACTCGCTACACGGAGGGACAGTGCCTACTTGCCACATAGGTGGACAGTGCCTACTCACTACACATTGGGACAGTGCCTACTTGCTACATAGGTGGACAGTACCTACTCGATACACAAGTACACAGTGCCTACTCACTACAGTGGGACAGTGCCTACTCGATACACAGGTGGACAGAGCCTATTCGCTAAACAGGTGGACATTGCCTACTCGCTACATAGGTGGACAGTGCCTACTCGTTAAACCGGTCGACAGAGCCTATTCGCAACACAGGTGGACAGTGCCTACTCGCTACACAGGGGGACAGTGCTTACTTGCTACATGGGTGGACAGTGCCTACTCGCTTCATAGGGGGAAAGTGCCCACTCACTACACAGTGGGACAGTGCCTAGTCACTACACAGTGGGACAGTGCCTACTCACTACACAGTGGGACATTGCCTACTCATTACACAGTGAGACATTGCCTACTCATTACATTGTGAGACAGTGCCTACTCACTACACAGTGGGACATTGCCTACGTGCTACATAGGTGGACAGCGCCTACTCGTTACACAGGTGGACAGTGCCTACTCACTACACAGTGGGGCAGTGCCTACTCACTACACAGTGAGACAGTGCCTACTGGTTACACAGGTGGACAGTGCCTACTCACTACACAGTGGGACAGTGCCTACTCACTACACAGTGGGACATTGCCTACTCGCTACACAATGGGACACTGCCTACTTGCTACATAGGTGGACAGTGCCTCCTCACTACACAGTGGGACAGTGCCTACTCACTACACAGTGGGACAGTGCCTAATTGCTACATAGGTGGACAGTGCCTACTCGATACGCAGGTGGACAGTGCCTACTGACTACACAGTGGGACAGTGCCTACTCACTACAAAGTGGGACAGTGCCTACTCACTACACAGTGGGACAGTGCCTACTCACTACACAGTGGCACATTGCCTACTCGCTACACGGAGGGACAGTGCCTACTTGCCACATAGGTGGACAGTGCCTACTCACTACACAGTGGGACAGTGCCTACTTGCTACATAGGTGGACAGTACCTACTCGATACACAAGTGCACAGTGCCTACTCACTACAGTGGGACAGTGCCTACTCGATACACAGGTGGACAGAGCCTATTCGCTAAACAGGTGGACATTGCCTACTCGCTACATAGGTGGACAGTGCCTACTCTTTAAACAGGTCGACAGAGCCTATTCGCAACACAGGTGGACAGTGCCTACTCGCTACACAGGGGGACAGTGCTTACTTGCTACATGGGTGGACAGTGCCTACTCGCTTCATAGGGGGAAAGTGCCTACTCACTACACAGTGGGACAGTGCCTAGTCACTACACAGTGGGACATTGCCTACTCACTACACAGTGGGACATTGCCTACGTGCTACATAGGTGGACAGTGCCTACTCGTTACACAGGTGGACAGTGCCTACTCACTATACAGTGGGACAGTGCCTACTCACTACACAGTGGGACAGTGCCTACTTGCTACATAGGTGGACAGTGCCTACTCACTACACAGTGGGACAGTGCCTACTTGCTACATAGGTGGACAGTGCCTACTCGCTACACAGGTGGACAGTGCCTACTCACTACACAGTGGGGCAGTGCCTACTCACTACACAGTGGGACAGTCCCTACTCGTTACACAGGTGGACAGTGCCTACTCACTACACAGTGGGACAGTTTCTACTCACTACACAGTGGGACATTGCCTACTCGCTACACAATGGGACACTGCCTACTTGCTACATAGGTGGACAGTGCCTCCTCACTACACAGTGGGACAGTGCTTACTCACTACACAGTGGGACAGTGCCTAATTGCTACATAGGTGGACAGTGCCTACTCGATACGCAGGTGGACAGTGCCTACTCACTATACAGTGGGACAGTGCCTATTCGTTACACAGGTGGACATTGCCTACTCGCTACATAGGTGGACAGTGCCTACTCGTTAAACAGGTCGACAGAGCCTATTCGCAACACAGGTGGACAGTGCCTACTCGCTACACAAGGGGAATGTGCCTACTCCCTATACAGGAGGAAAGTGCCTGCTTGCTATATGTATGGGCAGTGCCTACTCGCTTCATAGGTGGGCAGTGCCTACTAGCTACATAGGGGGATAGTGCATACTCATTACACACGTGTAAAAGTGCCTCTTCGCTACAGAGGGGGACAGTGCGTACTCACTACACAGGTGGACATTGCCTACTAGCTACATAGTTGGACAATGCATACTCATTACACAGGTTAACAGTGTCTACTCGCTACACTGGTAGAGAGTACCTGCTCGCTACACAGGTGGACAGTGCCTACTCGCTATACAGGTGGACAGTGCGTACTCACTACACAGGTGGACAGTACCTACTTGCTACACAAGAGGGCATAGCCAACTCGCTACATAGGAGGACAGTGGGCAGTGCGTACTCGCTACACAGGTAGACAGTGGTTCTTCGCTACACAGGAGGACAGAGCCTATTCGCAACATATGTGGACAGTGAGTACTCGCTACACAGGTCGACAGTGCCTACTTGATACATAGGTGGACAGTGCCTACTCGCTTCATAGGTGGACAGTGCCTACTCGCTACGCAGGGGGAAAGTGTCTACTCGGTACACAGTTGGACAGTGCGTACTCACTACACAGGTGGACAGTGCCTACTTGCTACACAAGTGGGCATTGCCAACTCGTTACATAGGTAGACAGTGCCCATTCGCTACACAGGTGAACAGTGCTTACTCGCTACACAAGTGAACAGTGCCTATTTGCTATACTGATGGACAGTGCCTACTCGCTACACAGGGGGAAAGTGTCTACTCGGTACACAGTTGGACAGTGCGTACTCACTACACAGGTGGACAGTGCCTACTTGCTACACAAGTGGGCATTGCCAACTCGTTACATAGGTAGACAGTGCCCATTCGCTACACAGGTGAACAGTGCTTACTCGCTACACAAGTGAACAGTGCCTATTTGCTATACTGATGGACAGTGCCTACTCGCTACACAGGGGACAATACCTATTAGTTACACAGGTGGACAGTGACTATCTTCTACACAGGAGGATAGTATTTACTCGCTAAACAGGTGGACAGTGCCTACTTGCTAAACAGGTGGACAGTGGTTCTTCGCTACAGAGGTGGACAGAGCCTATTCGCAACACAGGTGGGTAGTGCTAACTCGCTACGCAGGTGAACAGTGCATACGCGCTACACAGGTGGACAGTGACTCCTCGTAATACAGGTGGACAGTGGAAACTAATTACGAAGGTGGACAGTGGCAACTCGCTTCACAAGTGGATAGTGGCAACTCACTACGTAGGTCTACAGTCCCTACTGGCTAAATAGGTCGCTACCGATTGTGAGAGTGGCTCATTGTTACACAGATATATAGTGGCAACTTGCTGCACTAGTGGACAGTGGCTTCTCGCTACACAGATAGATATTGGCAACGTACTACCCAGGTGGACAGTGCCTACTCGCTACACAGGTGGACAGCGCCTACTCGCTACACAGGTGGACAGCGCCTACTCGCTACACAGGTGGACAGTGCCTATCTTCTACACAGATGGATGGTACCCTACTCGCTAAACAGGTAGACAGTGCCTACTCGCTACACAGATGCATAGTGGCAACTTGCTGCAATGGTGGACAGTGGCTTCTCGCTACACAGATAGATAGTGGCAACGTACTACCCAGGTAGACAGTGGCAATTCGCTACGCATTTGGACAGTGGCTCCAAGCAACACAGGTGGATAGTGGCAGCTCACTATGAAGGTAGACAGTGGAAACTTGTTGCATAGGTGGACAGTGGCTCTTCGATACTCAGATGGACAGTGGAAACTTGTTGCATAGGTGGACAATGGCTCTTCGATACTCAGATGGACAGTGGAAACCTGTTTCATAGGTGGACAGTGGCTCTTCGATACTCAGATGGACAGTGGAAACTTGTTGCATAGGTGAACAGTGGCTCCTCGTTACACTTATGGATAGTTGCAACTCGCTACAAAGGTGGACAGTTGCTCCTCACTACAAAGGTGGATAGTGGCTACTCGCTACACATTTGGACAGTGGTCCCTTGCTCCACAGATGGATAGTGGCAACTTACTACCCAGGTGGACAGTGACAACTTCTTGCACAATTGGACAGTGCTCCTTGTTACACATTTGGACAGTGGATCCTCGCTACACATTTGAACAGTGGCTACTAGCTACACAGGTGATACTGGCAACTGATTACGCAGTTGGATAGTGGCTCTTAGCTACACAGATGTATAGTGGCTCCTCACTACTCAGATGTATACTGGCAATTCATTACCCAGGTGGACAGTGGCAACTTCTTGCACAATTGGACAGTGCTCCTCGTTACACATTTGGACAGTGGTTCCTCACTACGCATTTGGACAGTGACTCATCGCTAGACATATGGATAGTTGCAACTCATTAAGCAGGTGGACAGTGGCATCTCGCTACACAATCGGACAATGGCTCCCCGTTACTCAGATGTATAGTGGCAACTCATTACCCAGGTGGACAGTGGCAACTTCTTGCACAGGTGGACAGTGGTTCCTCACTACGCATTTGACAGTGGATCCTCGCTACACATTTGGACAGTGGCTCATTGCTAGACATATGGATAGTTGCAACTCATTAAGCCGGTGGACAGTGGCATCTCGCTACACAATCGGACAATGGCTCCCCGTTACTCAGATGTATAGTGGCAACTCATTACCCAGGTGGACAGTGGCAACTTCTTGCACAGGTGGACAGTGGTTCCTCACTACGCATTTGGACAGTGGATCCTCGCTACACATTTGGACAGTGGCTCAACGCTACACATATGGATAGTTGCAACTCGCTACAAAGTTGGATAGTGGAAACTCGCTGCATAGGTGGATAGTAGCTACTCGCTACACAGGTGATACTGGCAACTCATTACGCAGTTGGATAGTGGCTCTTAGCTACACAGATGTATAGTGGCTCCCCGCTACTCAGATGTATAGTGGCAACTAATTACCCAGGTGGACAGTGGCAACTTCTTCCACAGGTGGGCAGTGGCTCCTCGTTACACATTTGGACAGTGGATCCTCGCTACACATTTGAGCAGTGGCTACTCGCTACACAGGTGATACTGGCAACTCATTACGCAGTTGGATAGTGGCTCTTAGCTACACAGATGTATGGTGGCTCCCCGCTACTCAGATGTATAGTGGCAACTCATTACCCAGGTGGACAGTGGCAACTTCTTGCACAGGTGGGCAGTGGCTCCTCGTTACACATTTGGACAGTGGATCCTCGCTACACATTTGGACAGTGGCTCATCGCTACACATATGGATAGTTGCAACTCGCTACAAAGTTGGATTGTGGAAACTCGCTGCATAAGTGGATAGTAGCTACTCGCTACAAAGACTGCCAGTGTTTGCCTTTATTACATATGGTGCATTATCTACCAGCTAAATAGAATAAAATTGTCTTTCAGCTTGACAGGTGGCAAATGTCTTCACCGGTTTACAGTCTCCACACCAGTGAAATAAGGAACAAAGATGGATTCCAAAACACTAATAATGCGATTAATTTTTGAGGTATTGTACTTGGGCAACCCCCATTCCAAAATATGACTAGCTACGATAGAGTCCCTTATTTGACGAATCCTGGCACTATCCTGTGGTTAGCGCAATATTTCAGTGCATAAAAGGGACATTAGTGCCAAACGTATTACTCCCATTGGGTACTTCGTAGTTATATAATACCAAAGCCAAGACAAATTACTCATCAGATAGAAAATAAATTCAAGAAGTATTTCTTTACTTTCATGCAATAGAATTTAAAAATGGAACAAGATAAATTGTAAAGAATTCATTTATGTAACTTTTTATATAAAGACGAGTGATGAAATACATAATTCTCTTTTATTATGAACTTATATATTTGTAAAACTATTTTATTATATATATATTATTATTAGTATCTTATATATATTATTTTAATATATATTCTTTATTTATATAGTTTTTTAAATAATCTGTTTTCAATTATAATTTTAAATTTTACACTTTAAAACTATATATATATGTGTGTGTGTGTGTGTGTGTGTGTGTGTGTGTGTGTGTGTGTGTGTGTGTGTGTGTGTGTATGTGTGTGTGTGTGTGTGTGTGTGTGTGTGTGTCTGTGTGTGTGTCTGTGTGTGTGTGTGTGTGTGTGTGTGTGTGTGTGTGTGTGTGTGTGTGTGTGTGTGTCTGTTTATATGTATATATATAATCACAAACTATATATTATGTAACTTTTTTTTCATTATAATAGCAGTTTATAAAACCAACACCCCCTATAGGTACTGCTGCAGTGCGTGACGTCACTTTCCACTACCCAGGCATTCTGTCTAGGTATAGGTGGTGCTGGTAAAACACGATTGGAAAAACATATTAGCATTACGTTTCAAGAATTCAAACATCGTTTCCACCATCTTCTCGTGTATTTTTAACATGTATTTTTAAATGCTCCAAAATTGTCGAGGATAAAAAATATTTACATGCTCTGATAATTTTATCAAAAAACGCTTTTGTTTATTTTTATGATTTTAAATTAGGATGAAAATTTGATTTTACAGGACATTTGCAGACCAGGATGTTTTTTTGAGATGATAGAGTTTAAAGGGCTTGAAAAGGTAGAATTCGTATTAAAACTTAAACGTGAACATAACATTCTATGTCTAAAGCCATCGAATGACTTCATTCCAGTTCATTCCATCTTATAACAATAAAAATAAACATTTGGAAAAACATAATTAACTTTAAAAATGAGTTCCTATCGCCTTTGTTTTTTGAGTTATCGGTGAAACATAATTGTTTTCTACAATTTCTAGAATCAATATTCAATTAAATTATTTTATCATCTCCTTTTTTAAAACCGGTTCAATTTTCACAACATATTGTTACTACACAAATATTACGTTTAATTCTAATTGTAGCTTAAAGTCATTGGCTTTAGTGCTGACAAACCATCACCTTTCATAGCACGCAAAGAAATTTTTATATAAACATCATTTGTGTTTTATAATATTTTGTTGTTAAAAAGTTAACGTTTTTGATTTATTTCCTAACCGTTCAAATTTTAAATGGAAAATCAATATTTTCATCACAAATAACGAAAAATATTATCTTATTGAATAAAATTAACATTCAATTTTTGCCTTAGAAATAACATTTATATAAATATAAATATATATATATATATATATATATATATAATAAATTTAAAATATTTCAAAAACAAGAATACTTTTATTTTATATATTATTCAAAGCTTTTCGCCGATAAAACAGTACCAGCATCTTCAGGAGAAAAAAATGCATCTTCTTATGAAATATTTTTAATTTATTAACTATATTACAAGAAAACATATCATCATATTTAATATATTTAATATATATATATATATATATATATATATATATATATATATATATATATATATATATATATATATATATATATATATGATGAATAGTTATTACCTGGAGTACATCCATTCATTCTGCAATGCCTAAAATCGCAGTTCCGACGTGTCGCTAAAATCTCATCTAGCATTTCATCATATTTTCCATATGAAATATGTGAATGAATACGTAACAACATATATATATACATACATATATATATATATATATATATATATATATATATATATATATATATATATAATAACCTAATTCCTGATGTTATGTAGGAAGAAATAATTGTAAAATCTTAAAACTGTAAGAGATTGTAGGAAATTGTCGCTAAATATTAAACGGCAGTCAATTGTAAATCTTTTGGTAATTAGGGTTAGTGTTAGCCATCTTTTCTACCATAAACTATAATATACCTTGAAAGGGTACATTGCATGTAAAACTATATGTGACTCGATCACAAGGAGGAGCGTTAGTGAGACATCGAGGGAACAATGAGTTACGGAAGAAAAACATTGAAAACGCAGAAAGAGCACGATCAGCCAAACACCTGCAGCTCGTGACATTTTCAGAAATTACCACCCAAACAAGAGAAAATTTGGAAAGAAATGTTCTGATAGGGCAGAAGAAAGAATAACGGCATAACGTAGCCAATGAAATTGAAGGGGAGATGAAACCCGCACAGAAGCTATCTAAAGGGAACAGGAGAGTGGTTAGTCAAAATCCAGGACTCGAGGTAGAAAGATAAAATAAAAGGCTGTAGTCGATAAGTAAAAACGAAATCACATTAAGTGAGGGAGATATTTAGTAAGCTGATGGGTGGTCAAGTTTAAGTTGAGCAAGAAACCAACGCAATATACAGTCATCCACTATTAGTATTAATTTGTAGTACACTCAAAGCCAACTCTTTAAAGTAAAGAAAATTAGGAATTCTCATATTATAGTTTCATTAATTTGTTAAAGAAATAACTGAAGCTATTAAATATAAGTTTTATCAAACCAAGAGCAGTAACCTATACCCGCCTTGATTATTAAGAGCATTTTTATAAGATGTTTATTAGTTGAAATAATAAATATAAGAGTTTTGATTTTTAATTAGGGCAAGACCAATTTAATTACTTATAAGTACCTGTAATTGCTACAACTCTGAACTAAGAAGTAAAGTATATCAGTTATGTAAAAACCAAGTAACTTGGTATTAACCTGATCCCTTTAAAGTCAAAAGGTCCTGTATAGTTTGTTTAGAAAAGTTACTAAGAAAGTTTGCACTGAACTGTAGTCTAGGTTTAAGCGGTACAAATCCGGCCGGTAGGACCATGTTGGTAGCAAAACTAAAGAAAGAAAATTATGTGAAATAATAATGATAAAAACGACACTGAATTTAAGTTAAACACTGAACGTTAATTAAAAGAAAAAGTGGCATAAACTAGAACTCATTTAAAATTAATGTAAAGTAAACTCACTTCAATCGTCACAATAGAAAATCTTTAATTAACAGTTGATAGTTCACTCACGAGGTTAAATAGTTAACTGTCTGCGGTATAATGAAATCCCACGCGGTTTACCTAAGACCAAGGTAATCGAACTTATAACGCGGTTTAAAATAGACTAATTAAAGTTTGACGGCGGTAATTTATAGTTAGAACGTAATTAAGACATTAACTGAACATAATCAATAAGCGGTGTAATATTATAACGCGGTTAGAACCCAATGTAACCGGCTAAAAGCACTTGACTAAAAAGGATTGTTGAATTCTAATGCGCCATGTTGCAAGAAGTGACTTAGAAGAAGGAAGAAGCTAGCAAAAGGTAACTAGATCAGAAACTACGTGGACCTAGTCTAAAACATAGATGAATAGGCTCAATGCGTCTGGTAACTGGATCGCAAAACTATTTCTTTGCAGTAAAAGAAGCCTATAATCTGGCCGGCAACGAATGTCTAGTAGGCGGTGGAAACTGAACTGTGGTAAGGAACACCAGCTGTTCCTAGGTTATATCGAAAATAATGACAGATGTCAACAAACGTGGTTTATGGAAAGTGAGGTTAACAATCCTGTACTTAACAGGTCCTGTAAAACAACTAAAGGAGCAGAGGTATGTTATAATATACATATATAGGCCAACATAAAACTACTAAGCTGGGCGACAACTATAACATCACTTACTTCTGTCATGCTATGAAATAAAATTATAAAAAATATTAATTTAACTTTATTATTATAAATAAATATTACTATTAAACAAATTTAATGTTGGAGGTCAAATCTGCATTTTGACACATAAAAATTAAGTTTTTTGTTGTTTCTTAAATCCATAATAGTTTACTAATTTTAAGCTGTTCAAAATACAAATTTGTGGCCCAACATTAAATTTGTTTAGTAGTAATATTTAATAATATTAATAATGACAATAAATTTGAATTAATATATTTTACTTGATAACATGACAGAGGCAAGGCGGTGTTATATTTGTCGCCTGAACTAGTAAAAGTTTAAAGTAGAGACTCAAGTCACGGATTTCTTTAGTTTAACAAATTTTAAAACACGGAATGCTTTCAGAACTCAGACAATGCAATTTTCATTCATTTTCTCTCATAATGTAATGTTTGGAACTGAGGACGAATGCATGTTTGACGTCCAAGGGGCCAATGATACATGAGTTAACATTGCTTTTCAGTGCAGTGTCTAAATAGACATGAATATTTCGAAGGACTTCTAATGCACGTGCTTTAATCTATAAAAATATATCATTAATTTATAAAATATTCTTACTTCAACGCATTATCTTTATATACACCTTGATAGGTAGCCCTGTTTGCCAAATCAAGTTCGAATTACTTTTCCATAATGTGGATTCATCAACAATCTCCATACTAAGATTTTCTCTTTAAATAACTTTTACATCAACCTGTTTTTAATTGGCTGTTCATCAGATAATGTGGGCATTTCCATTACAATGACCGCCATTCGATTTGAATAGCAAATAAGGAATTAGCATTAATGACGGATTTGAGCCATTTTCAACCACACATAAAGTATTATTACATTACCCTACTTACCCAAGTGAAATGTGAGCCTTAATTGGCGAGTAGATTGCATTTCACACTTCAAGTATAAATGGAAATACTGACCAAATTTTTGTTTTATTTAATGTCATAAGCCAAAACGAAAATTCACGGAGTACACGATTCTCTCACTAGAGCAGCGGTTCCCAAACTTTTTTGGTGATGTACCCCTTAGTATGTACTATGTATTATGGCGTACCCCATGTCCCATAACACATACACACACACACACACACACACACACACACACACACACACACACACACACACACACACACACACACACACACACATATATATATATATATATATATCTATATACATATATATATATATATATATATATATATATATATATATATATATATATATATATATATGTTAAATTATACATGCATCATTAGTTTGCCTTTTTTTATTTTTCAAGTTTTTATATGCAATTATCATCTCTCCTATGTTATAAAATCTGAAATTCAAAGATAAAATGCAATTAGAATAAAAGATCTGTAATGTATAAAAATACCATTTTATATATTTTGTTTTTAGTTATCTGTGTTAAAACTTGTTACGTTGGAATAATAAAATGCAACAAATTGTATTAATACATATATTTAATTATAATAAAAAAAAAAAAATTCAGAATTGGGGATGTCGCACAATGAAAATGTTCTGGTACAGTTATCATCAGTTATTCAATGTGAAAGATGAGCTTGAATGGAACTGCTAAGAATGGCTTAAACTGCTGATGTCTGGTATAATTGGGCTTAACTTGAGTCTGAGATCACATTCCACTGTTTGCATTCGGTTCCTGTATTTATTTTTGATGTACAGCAGATGTGTGAATCCCGCCTCACATAGACAGAAAATTCGGAACGGTAGTAGAAACTCAACTGCTTTGTCAGCAAGTTCCCCAGACTCTGAGCGTCGTTGGAACCAAAAATCAAATACAAGAGTGGTTTTGTTAAATACTTCTTTCAGATCCGAATCGTAGTTTAACTCAAAAAGTTCCTCTTTGAGTTTCAGAGAAAAGCTGTTTGGAACAATTTTCTCAATGTCAGCAAAAGGGTTTTTAAGTCACGAGTATGAACTCAGATCTTCTTGAAAGTATTTTTTAAAGCTAGCTTGGAGGGAGCTACAATGATCTGATATGTCATTCAAAATTGTTCAGGAGAAGTTCGTTCTCTTTAATAAAAGATTCAAGGGAACAATGACATTTGGCTTTTCTTTGCTTCCCCTTGTTTCAGTTTCACACTATTGATTTTGTCCATAACTCGGAATGAGGTGTTATAGCTTCCTTGTAGTTTCCTGTTAACATCATTTAACATACTGAATATGTCTGCCAGATAAGCCAATCGGTTCAACCATAATTCATCTGAAGAACGATCACGATACTGAAAGTCTGTGTCGGATAGAAAAATCCAACATTTCATGCGAAGTTCAAAAGCTCGAGATATCACTCTTCCCCTCGACAACCACCTTACTTCCGTGAGCAGAAGTAATTGTTTGTGAATACTATCCATTTCATCACATAAGTTGTGGAAAAGGCGTGAGTTCAGTGCTCTGGCTTTGATGAAATGTACAGTCTTTACTGCTTCATTCAATACAGTTTTCAGCTCCGCTGGACATCTCTTTGTAATCAAGGCTTCTCGGTGAAGACTAATGAATAAACTTAGCCTTTGGGCACTTGAGTAACAACTCCGTTATCAACTCCAGCCACTGCATTTGCCCCATCTGTGTAAATTCCTACACATTTTTCCCAGTTCAGCTCGTTTTCTCGGATAAATCTGTCTAATTTTCCAATTATTTCGTCTGCATTTGTGTGTGAAGGCAAGTTTTGGAAAAATAACATGTCTTCTCCGACCGTATTTCCATCTTCGTACCTAACATAACATATTAGCTGAGCCATGTTAGTTACGTCAATTGTTTCATCAATTTGAATAGCAAAATATTTGATTTTTTTATTTTCATGAGTAACGTTTCCTTTACATTAGCAGCCATGTCACTTATTCTTCTTGAAACTGTATTGTTAGAAAGCGAAAGTGAATAAATCTGTTTAGCCTCTTTTTCTCCTAACATGGTTGACACAATGTCTTTAGTTGCTGGCAATATTTAATGTTTCCCCAATGGTATGTGGTTTGCCCTCTTGAGCAAATCTAAGACTAACTTTATAGGAAGCTTCAACCGCTTTTAAATTCAAACTGGTAAAAGAATTAATATTTATCTTGCTGTCTTTTAATGAAGCTTCCTTATTTTTGAAAAAATCCAATGGTTTATCTTTGTAACTTTCATGTTTTGTTAGGAAATGGCGCTTTAAAAGAGATGGTTTCATTGAATGGTGAAAAAGTGTTTCCAAACAAATGACGCATTGTGGCCTAACTTCATTGTCATGGACCTCATTACAAGTAAATCCATAAGACAAGTAGCTGATATCATATTTACGTACGTTTGTTGAACTAATAGCGTCGCAGAACACACAGAAGAATTTTGCTCTTTTGATAAAGACGTACTAGGTACAGGAGTAAAATTACCTTCTTCAAGTAACGATGAAACTCTTTGCTTCTTCTTAACGTTTGAAGACTGGCTTAACCACGTATCCATATTGATATAACAAACACTGCCCTATGAAATAATTCATAAAATAATAAAAATAACGTGACTGTATGACACACGCTTAAAAACACACACTGTGCAGATTGGCAGACGATAGACAAACTGACAGAGAAAGTGGAGAGCGTCAGTGATGTAGTCACTCCGCGCGCGAAACAAAACTTCCCCGCTTTTCCTGCAACCCGAAACTTCCCTCGCATCAGCCGGCACATATAGCAAACTGGCGTGGTCCTGCTCACGTACCCCCTGGCAGCGTCTCGCGTACCACCAAGGGGTACGCGTACCACAGTTTGGGAACCGCGGTACTAGAGCTATCTGATGACATTTTATGGCCCCGTCCTTTCATGAATTAGCTACGAAATTGCAAATACGTAGTACAGTAGGAATTAAATTGTGTGTATATACTGTCACACTTTCCTCGCAAATCCTTTTCACTCAGTATTTCAGGGAAATTGACAATCTTCGTTGTGCTACACTCCAACAACCCCTCTCACAATGTGTAGCCCGCGCGCACACAGACACGCAACTCCGGGAGGAGCGTGAATAACCCAAATATAGAGCAGCGCAATGCAGTTAAAATTTACATAAGGAAAATGACGTCAGTACATACTATGGTTTTACTTCAGAACGTAAGTGGGTACCTTGGGTACCTCATGGGTAATGACTAGAGACCCTCCCATATAGATGCTAGTCGATGAAAGGGCAAGACTGTAACAGAAGACACGTGCAGGGTACAGGAAAGTGATGATGTCTTAGAAGAGGAGAAAAGAGACGGTACAATCAGTATGGGGCGGCAAAAATACGGTTGGACGCAGAGACTTATTTGCGATGTTCATTGCTCGAGCAATGGAGCGGATGCAAAAACTGACTTCTACCCAGTTGAAAACTGACTCTACACAGCTACTCAGTGCACAAGGTTGTTTTAGGAAATATCTTTTCTGTTTCCGCAAGGAACCGGTTTCGACCAGTCGACCACTTAGTGTGGAGAGATTTGCAGCATCTTGTGGAAAGAAGGAAATTATTCTCCTTCACCTTCGAAGGAAAATTGGATAGCTTTATCAAGTTTCGTCACAATGAAGCGGCCGAGATTTAAAGAAAGTGAGCCCATTGGTGGGTAGATATGTAGCCCGCTGACATTGATACTGTAGATGAGCATCATGATTCCAATGGGCAGAGATTGCCATTACCTTTGATTACGAAATTGGAATGAACAATACAATACGAATTTTAAAAAACTAAGATCTAAAAGAGAAAATAAAAAGTACATAAAAACGTTAGAGAAAACTGTAATACTTGAGGATAAAATAATTAAATATTTAGTAAAAAAAACTACAAGGTAATGAACGTTTGAAAATCCAAAATGGAAGAGGAGTTAGAGTATAATGGTAATAACAAAATACAAATAACATAATGTTAGTAAAATAGAATAACACAGGTTAATCACATACACCAACTACTAAGTACAAAATATTTCAAACATTTATTGCCTATTACCAATAGTACAATAAGTTTCCAAACTATGAAAACATACTTCAATGTTTGACACAATACAAAACACTAAATCAAAACTAAGAACATGAAAACTTAGTATTTTTGAGTTACTCCCATGTAAATGATAGTGCAATACAAATTTTACACGGCGATGTAGGACGTTCGCGGGTCGAGGGAAATGATAGAACCTGCTGCTGGTACCTCAAAAATCAAGCACTTACAAAAAACCCACAAAGATGTTTTATAAAATGTGTCTGTATGCTTATAAAGGAACTTTGATTTCATCCAGATCAAGTACACGGTACTTGAGTGTAAACGTGCCAGCAACAGGTTTCATTATGTTCTCCGTGTTCTCGAGGACTTTCTACATTTTCATGTAAACATATTATTATAATATCTATTACCTAGGAACAACCAATAAACACCACAAAACTACAGTAATACAAAAATACTTAATTTCAAAAACACTTAAAATAATGACCAATTGAGAATTAACTAACAAAAAACATTATTGATAAATTAAAAATTATCGACACCAAAAGTTATTAATGGACAAAACGCCATTTTTACACTACATGATAAAAACTTATAGAATAGCAAAAAAAGTATATTAAATTTTTAAAGTTTCTAATATTGTTACTCAGTCGTTGTCTTCGGCGGGGCATAAGGGCAACCCAAAAACTGATCACAGATACGCCCTCCTTCACGGAGGCCGCTGAGAAACGCCCCGTGAACAGTTGCAGGGTAGTTGCGAATAGTGTGTTCACCTGAAAATAAAAATGGTAAATGTTAAGAAATTAATGATTAATCTTGTTATATATATAACTTAAAGTACTTATGGAAAGGAATAGCATTCATAACGACAGCGAAGTGACGTCATAACGTCAAGCATTAAGACGGAAACCACTTACTATCTGTTTGTAACAACTTACAATCCATTTGTAACGACGTACAACGTTTTTCTAACAACTTACTATCTGTTTGTAACAACTTACAACCTATTTGTAACGACGTACAACCTTTTTCTAACAACTTACAATATGTTTGTAACAACTTACAACCTATTTGTAACGACGTACAACCTTTTTCTAACAACTTACAATATGTTTGTAACAACTTACAATCCATTTGTAACGACATACAACTCATTTGTAACTACGTACAACCTTTTTCTAACAACTTACAATATGTTTGTAACCACTTACAACCTATTTGTAACGACGTACAACCTTTTTCTAACAACTTACTATCTGTTTGTAACAACTTACAACCTATTTGTAACGACGTACAACCTTTTTATAACAACTTACCATCTTTTTGTAACAACTTACAACCTATTTGTAACGACGTATAACCTTTTTCTAACAACTTACAACCTATTTGTAACTACGTACAAAATTTTACTAACAACTTGCAATCTGTTTGTAACAACGTACAACTTATTTGTAACTACGTACAACCTTTTTCTAACAACTTAAAATCTATTTGTAACAACTTTCAACCTATTTGTAACGACGTACAACCTTTTTCTAGCAACTAACTATTTGTTTCTTACCGGTCGGCCTGGTGAGTAAGAGGTGAGTTCCGAGAAGCTCCATCCATATTCATCTGGGAATGACAACAGATTTTTAGCAAACCTCAGGAGTTGTTGTAATGGACTTGCGCGGAAGTGAATAATTTTAACAAAACCTAATCGTATATTTTTAATTTTAGTGTTTTAAGTCAATGAAAACTCATATTAATTTTGCAGCAAATTCTTCTTGTATAACATTTTTTGTTTTTTTTATTCGATTGAAGGATAATTTACATTTCGTATCCTACAGCTGCCGGGAACAGTTGCCAGTATATTTCATATCCGGTAACAGTTGCCAATTCAAAATTAATAAAAGCTCTTCATTCTTACCCCATGTTTTTTCTCACGTTTTCAAAATGTCACAAAACTTTCAACACTTTGGGAACAAAATATTACTCTACGCGAGAAAGGTCTTGAATGTTAAAATTAAAAGAAACATTGTGTCACAAATGTTTACACGTAGGCTACTTGAATCAACTCTTACAATAATTGTCGCGAGTTGATTACTCGAGAATTCTAGGTATTAGAGATATAATCAATAAAACCAAACAAATATTGCAAAACGTTAAGTTGAATGCAATGACGTCACAAATGTTTACACGAATCTAAATCGACTCACAATAGTCGTCTCCAATAAATTGCTTACGTGTTCGAGGTACAACATAAATAATAAAACAAAATAAGTCTTGCAAAATGTAAAGTTGAATCCAATGCCATCAGAAATGTTTACAAAGTCACAAAACATTGTATTTGTAAACAGTTCGTCACGAGATTTCCTAACACGTCCGCAGCAACACAGCTGTCATGGGAGAGGCTCTGACAACATGTCATACGTTGACATTTCGCTTGCTCCAGTTCGGTATTGTGTACCGGGTTGAAAGCTGTCAACGTCACATGCAGCCTGACCGTGATGTTTGCGGTCGGTCAAGCCACACGGCTGCAATTTGCAGCGTTCGGTTCATCACATCTCCCTTACACTTCCTCTTGTGTGCGATACACCACTCTAACATTAGCTGCATATTGACGCCAAATGGGGAAGCGTAGCCATAGTTAATGAAATCTCTACGTCTGTAATGAAACTAGCCGAAAAGTTCGATTATGTTTAAAACCATATTAAACGTAAACAACTTTTGTTGCATTAAATAATCGATATTGAAACGCTATATCTTGAACATGAAGAATATAGTAGAGAAAGATATAAGAGCAAAACAGAGTTCATACGTTACACGGCCCACATTTATTGTACTACCAAAATGAGCAGTACAAAAAGTGCCAGAAACCAACCAGAAGAGAAACAATGTGAAAGTAGAAGGGAACATCAAGATTGAAGAAGCTGTAAGGTGTTGAGTTACAATAGTGTGTGCTGTTTCTGAATTCACATATCGGTATAGATCCAATATGATTAAAACATTAAAACGCCTATTTTACGACTTAAACTACTTCATCAATTTTACTATTGGTTGTAGCTCAAGAGCCTTTATCATTAAGGGTAAAGTGAGCTCAGTTGTGGTTGGACCAATTTTATTTCAATATTTTTGCGATTGAAGAGTGCATTTATTTTCCCAGAAAGGAAGTGCACAGTGCACTTAACGAGTGTTTATTATTATTAAGGGCATATTTTTTACGAATATTATTTTTGGAAAATAATTTGTTTTTTGTTATGTAAGGCAAAGGTTTCTTGAATTAATTTTTCTCCCTTGTTAATATAACGCGGACCTTCGTCTGCACGCAAGCACATGTAGATCTTTCTTTATTGTTATTTTGAAAAGCTTCAATTTTATGTTTTAATACTTCCTGCTATATTTTTAGAAAACAATGCCTACTTGTTTTGGCAAAAAATATCAACCGCCTATAATACTAGCACGTCATTCCCGCGCCACTGTGACCCAATCAACCGTAACTTGGTAACGTTTTCTACGGCTCATGCATTTATGGATAACACGAAGAACGAAGGACCCCATCTGATATCCCCACCGCTAGCCTCAAGACTGTGTAATCCGTACTGCTCTGTACGTACTTTGTGTGCGACAAAATGTCTAAAGCAATCTCCTAACGAGTCAGATCTCATGAACGAGTCAGATCTCTATGAACGAGTCACATCACTATGAACGAGTCAGATCACTATGAACGAGTCAGATTTCTATGAACGAGACACATCACTATGAACGAGTTACATCACTATGAACGAATCAGATCTCTATGAACGAGTCAGATCACTATGAACGAGTCACATCACTATGAAGGTCAGATAAACGCTTTAATACTTTAATGCGTAGCAACTACATATATCGCACCCTAAATTGAAAAAAATTGAAATTATTAATATACTCATCTTCATTTCTGTTAGGTATTCCTATATATTTGAGTGATATATATATATATATATATATATATATATATATATCCCTTATATATTCTCTGTTGACGAGTGATTCCACTTTCAAAACCTAAATCGTACTCTATTGCACTCTTAGAGTACGATTTAAGTTTTGAAATTGGAATAACTCCGAAACGCGATAACAGCGGAGAATATTGTAACGTTAGGAATGGCAGAAAACTGTACTCAAATATATATATATATATATATATATATATATATATATATATATATATATATATATATAAATTATTAATTCTTGGTTCCTCTTTTCCAAATGTTTCCGTCTACTCAGCGTATCAGTGCCATATCTACTCGTACGTAACCATCTCAACGTTTCTGTTATTCGACGTTTCTCCATAGACGCTTTACTTGCACAGTTTCGGTATCTTCTATGTTCTACCCACTCTCTCCCTCACCACATCATTTACTTACTCATACATATATATTAAACTTCTCCAAACCTTCTGTTTATCCTGACATAGGTTCCCACTTTTCCAAATTTTTCCGTCTACTCAGCGTATCAGTGCCATATCTACTCGTACGTAACCATCTCAACGTTTCTGTTATTCGACGTTTCTCCATAAACGCTTTACTTGCACAGTTTCGGTATCTTCTATGTTCTACGCACTCTCTCCCTCACCACATCATTTACTTACTCATACATATATATTAAACTTCTCCAAACCTTCTGTTTATCCTGACATAGGTTTCCACTTTTCCAAATGTTTCCGTCTACTCAGCGTATCAGTGCCATATCTACTCGTACGTAACCATCTCAACGTTTCTGTTATTCGACGTTTCTCCATAGACGCTTTACTTGCACAGTTTCGGTATCTTCTATGTTCTACCCACTCTCTCCCTCACCACATCATTTACTTACTCATACATATATATTAAACTTCTCCAAACCTTCTGTTTATCCTGACATAGGTTTCCACTTTTCCAAATTATTCCGTCTACTCAGCGTATCAGTGCCATATCTACTCGTACGTAACCATCTCAACGTTTCTGTTATTCGACGTTTCTCCATAGACGCTTTACTTGCACAGTTTCGGTATCTTCTATGTTCTACCCACTCTCTCCCTCACCACATCATTTACTTACTCATACATATATATTAAACTTCTCCAAACCTTCTGTTTATCCTGACATAGGTTTCCACTTTTCCAAATTATTCCGTCTACTCAGCGTCTCAGTGCCATATCTACTCGTACGTAACCATCTCAACGTTTCTGTTATTCGACGTTTCTCCATAGACGCTTTACTTGCACAGTTTCGGTATCTTCTATGTTCTACCCACTCTCTCCCTCACCCCATCATTTACTTACTCATACATATATATTAAACTTCTCCAAACCTTCTGTTTATCCTGACATAGGTTTCCACTTTTCCAAATTTTTCCGTCTACTCAGCGTATCAGTGCCATATCTACTCGTACGTAACCATCTCAACGTTTCTGTTATTCGACGTTTCTCCATAGACGCTTTACTTGCACAGTTTCGGTATCTTCTATGTTCTACCCACTCTCTCCCTCACCACATCATTTACTTACTCATACATATATATTAAACTTCTCCAAACCTTCTGTTTATCCTGACATAGGTTTCCACTTTTCCAAATTATTCCGTCTACTCAGCGTATCAGTGCCATATCTACTCGTACGCAACCATCTCAACGTTTCTGTTATTCGACGTTTCTCCATAGACGCTTTACTTGCACAGTTTCGGTATCTTCTATGTTCTACCCACTCTCTCCCTCACCACATCATTTACTTACTCATACATATATATTAAACTTCTCCAAACCTTCTGTTTATCCTGACATAGGTTTCCACTTTTTAAAATTTTTCCGTCTACTCAGCGTATCAGTGCCATATCTACTCGTACGTAACCATCTCAACGTTTCTGTTATTCGACGTTTCTCCATAGACGTTTTACTTGCACAGTTTCGGTATCTTCTATGTTCTACCCACTCTCTCCCTCACCACATCATTTACTTACTCATACATATATATTAAACTTCTCCAAACCTTCTGTTTACCCTCACATATGTTTCCACTTTTCCAAATTTTCCGTCTACTCAGCGTATCAGTGCCATATCTACTCGTACGTAACCATCTCAACGTTTCTGTTATTCGACGTTTCTCCATAGACGCTTTACTTGCACAGTTTCGGTATCTTCTATGTTCTACCCACTCTCTCCCTCACCACATCATTTACTTACTCATACATATATATTAAACTTCTCCAAACCTTCTGTTTATCCTGACATAGGTTTCCACTTTTCCAAATTTTTCCGTCTACTCAACGTATCAGTGCCATATCTACTCGTACGTAACCATCTCAACGTTTCTGTTATTCGACGTTTCTCCATAGACGCTTTACTTGCACAGTTTCGGTATCTTTTATGTTCTACCCACTCTCTCCCTCACCACATCATTTACTTACTCATACATATATATTAAACTTCTCCAAACCTTCTGTTTACCCTCACATATGTTTCCACTTTTCCAAATTTTTCCGTCTACTCAGCGTATCAGTGCCATATCTACTCGTACGTAACCATCTCAACGTTTCTGTTATTCGACGTTTCTCCATAGACGCTTTACTTGCACAGTTTCGGTATCTTCTATGTTCTACCCACTCTCTCCCTCACCACATCATTTACTTACTCATACATATATATTAAACTTCTCCAAACCTTCTGTTTATCCTGACATAGGTTTTCACTTTTCCAAATTTTTCCGTCTACTCAGCGTCTCAGTGCCATATCTACTCGTACGTAACCATCTCAACGTTTCTGTTATTCGACGTTTCTCCATAGACGCTTTACTTGCACAGTTTCGGTATCTTCTATGTTCTACCCACTCTCTCCCTCACCACATCATTTACTTACTCATACATATATATTAAACTTCTCCAAACCTTCTGTTTATCCTGACATAGGTTTCCACTTTTCCAAATTATTCCGTCTACTCAGCGTATCAGTGCCATATCTACTCGTACGTAACCATCTCAACGTTTCTGTTATTCGACGTTTCTCCATAGACGCTTTACTTGCACAGTTTCGGTATCTTCTATGTTCTACCCACTCTCTCCCTCACCACATCATTTACTTACTCATACATATATATTAAACTTCTCCAAACCTTCTGTTTATCCTGACATAGGTTTCCACTTTTCCAAATTTTTCCGTCTACTCAGCGTCTCAGTGCCATATCTACTCGTACGTAACCATCTCAACGTTTCTGTTATTCGACGTTTCTCCATAGACGCTTTACTGGCACAGTTTCGGTATCTTCTATGTTCTACCCACTCTCTCCCTCACCACATCATTTACTTACTCATACATATATATTAAACTTCTCCAAACCTTCTGTTTACCACAAAAAAAGTTAAAACAGTTTGAAAATAATATATCCAACAGCCTAAAGATAACTTCATAATGCACGGATCATCAGCAATATCTCAAACTATTTCCAAACGCCTGCATTTATTCTTTCGTATTTATTTCGACCTCGTACGACGAAGTTGCAACAAAAAAAATATTTCTGACGATGTAAAAAGGCGAAATAATTACACGTGAAAATAACATAACTTTGCGACACTATTTTCCCCATTGTATACTTACAGTTGTATTTATTATTCAGGTAAAAAACTACATTCATTACGTCCTTAATCCAGGATTTTGGTTGTCAGCGTAGAGGATTTGATTTTTTTTCTAGAGATGAAGACTATTGTGTAAATCAACAGACGTGTAATATTACAAACTAGTGCGGTTCCATATTAGATTCGTTGTACGTATTCTATGCCACAGAAATAAAACTCAGTAAAGCTGTCGTCGCATTTGTCGCCATCAGTCAACCAAAAGGTGGCGGCCGTAAAAGCGCGAATGATAACGTCCAATGGACATAAAACACGAGACGATTACACGGCTCCGATATCAGAATGCCGTAAAAACCAGCGCGCTCCCATTGGGCGAGCAAAGTTGCTTTAATTGAAAATAAATTTCCAGTTGTGTTGACAAACGGTGAAATAAAATCATAGAGTTAAAATCGCTAAAGCAACTTTGTGAAAACCAATTAAACTTTTTATGTTCTCGACGAATCGATCCGTGAAAATGTGCTAAGAACTTTTTTAACGAGAAATGAAATGCTTTGTAAATATACATCGGCGATTCGACCTGTGTGCGTACTACGTCACTCAATTCAGTAGCCAATCACTGAGGATGGAGAAATCATTACCGAATCTAGTCTGTTTTGTGAATTAGTGTATTTGTTGTTGCTAAACTAAAGTGTAGTGAGATTTGGAGTTGAGTATTTTAACTTTTACTGTTGAGAATAGTTCTCACTAGCTAAGCTCTAATTAACTAATGTTCTTACCTTAGCCTCAAAATTTCTAAAGGTAATATTACCATAACTTACCAAAATATTACCATTATTTACCAAAATATTGCAACCATTTACCAAAATATTACCATCATTTACCAAAATATTGCCACATTTACCAAAATATTACCATCATTTACCAAAATATTGTTACCATTTACCAAAATATTACCATCATTTAGCAAAACAATGCCATCATGTACCAAAATATTGTTACCATTTATCAAACTGTTACCATAATTTACCAAAATATTACCAACACAGTAATTCAACAGTGACTCCCATTTATGGCAATAAGCTACATAAAGGAATTTTAATTCGGTTGGCTGATGAAGTTCCCTTGAGGTAAAAATATGTTTTGGCAGCCGTTCAACAGAAAATTGGTTATTATTTTGTTGGTCGTATAGTTTAAAGTCAATGTTAAGCAATTAGTTTTTTTTTCTTACTATTGTACTTAATACAGTCTAGTACAAACAGGTATATTTTTTAGAAAATGTTTTTAAAACTAAAAATAGCCAATAGACATATAGTTCGGGCATGATGTTTTATCTTGTTACAAAAAAAAACCAATTTACTGGGTAAAAAATAAAAGCATGCAGCTCTTTACTCTCGAAATCACTAGTTTAACAATTTTACTGCTGACTACAGCATTGTGTGCGTATTTCAAGTCAATATTCGTGAATTTACCTTTTGATTCATTTCCCCATTTTTTTAATTATTAATAATTATTTCTGAGGCACGCCGTAGTGCTCCTAACAATGACCCGTAGCGCTTCTGGTAGCCGTGGTGCGTACTTTGAGAACCACTATTCTATATTGTGAATTCATTTCTCTGTCCATTGTTTTGGTCTCAGTTACTTAAAAACATAGATGTATAAATACCCTTGCTTTTTTAAGCTTTTACCCCCTACTTAATTACACTTTCCTATACGGCACACGTTTTCGTAACTTTTGTATACGTTACATTAAAACTTTTTGCGCCAAAACAAACGCCACAATAAAGTTTAAATTTCGAGTTTGGTTACAAATTATAACTTGCTTCGGTATTTGGTGATATTAATTACATTTTTGAAAAGGGAGGAAGAAGAGGCGATATTGAAGCCCGAAGCCAGCGCTAGATTAATTAAATCAGAGGTTACAACCTAACACTAATTTATCCCCCTTGAGAAGCGCAATTTTAACGCCCTCGGCAAGATGAAATATTTTGTTTGAAATTCTTCGATAAAAATGGAAAATTATTACTGTTTCATCCCAGCTTTCATATGCATATGTTTATATGAGTGTGATTTTGTAATATGCGGCGCCCGAAGTATATTTATTTTTTTTTAACATTTTCTTTCTGGAATTATTAAATGTTTCAAAATTTGTATTTATACTACGATTGTATTTTGTTACTGTATTTCGTTTGAAATTCCTTCTATTAGCTCATACTCTCCTGATATATATCTTTGAAATTTTAAATCGTTAATAAAATACGGTTTTAATCATCCAAAAAAGTTCAAATACATTTTATTTAGCCTATAGTAGAGGACAATTGATGCTAATAAAGTTGTTTTTATATATTTATTCAATTATTAATTTATAAAAATTTGGGGGCCCTATCCGGATTCGAACTGAGAATGTTCGTATTCAAAGACTAGCGCGCTTTGGCTCTGCGTCAACTTGCCCATAGTTACAAATCTGTTTCTCACAGATGTATACGAATTGTACTACCTTAAACTGTTACCATGGTTATTACACAATATCATGACCTCAGTAGGAATTTACTTTTTTTATTTTTTTTTTATACTACTTGTTTAAAATATTTTTATCTCTTAGTGTTTTTTAATTATTTCCAGAAATTTTATACTTTTTTCTAAAATGTATTTTCAATTTAAAGATTAGCATTTAATTAATTTTATAATTTCTAACGGACAAGTATTTTGCAGTAAAATTAACTGTATTAAGTAAAAAGTGAAAATATTAAGTATACAAAGAGTATAAAGTAAAAAGTGAAAATATTAAGTATACAAAAAGTATAAAGTAAAAAGTGAAAATATTAAGTATACAAAGAGTATAAAGTAAAAAGTGAAAATATTAAGTATACAAAGAGTATAAAGTAAAAAGTGAAAATATTAAGTATACAAAGAGTATAAAGTAAAAAGTGAAAATATTAAGTATACAAAGAGTATAAAGTAAAAAGTGAAAATATTAAGTATACAAAGAGTATAAAGTAAAAAGTGAAAATATTAAGTATACAAAGAGTATAAAGTAAAAAGTGAAAATATTAAGTATACAAAGAGTATAAAGTAAAAAGTGAAAATATTAAGTATACAAAGAGTATAAAGTAAAAAGTGAAAATATTAAGTATACAAAGAGTATAAAGTAAAAAGTGAAAATATTAAGTATACAAAAAGTATAAAGTAAAAAGTGAAAATATTAAGTATACAAAGAGTATAAAGTAAAAAGTGAAAATATTAAGTATACAAAAAGTATAAAGTAAAAAGTGAAAATATTAAGTATACAAAGAGTATAAAGTAAAAAGTGAAAATATTAAGTATACAAAGAGTATAAAGTAAAAAGTGAAAATATTAAGTATATAAAGAGTAAAAGTGAAAATATTAAGTATACAAAGAGTATAAAGTAAAAAGTGAAAATATTAAGTATACAAAGAGTATAAAGTAAAAAGTGAAAATATTAAGTATACAAAAAGTATAAAGTAAAAAGTGAAAATATTAAGTATACAAAGAGTATAAAGTAAAAAGTGAAAATATTAAGTATACAAAGAGTATAAAGTAAAAAGTGAAAATATTAAGTATACAAAGAGTATAAAGTAAAAAGTGAAAATATTAAGTATACAAAGAGTATAAAGTAAAAAGTGAAAATATTAAGTATACAAAGAGTATAAAGTAAAAAGTGAAAATATTAAGTATACAAAGAGTATAAAGTAAAAAGTGAAAATATTAAGTATACAAACAGTATAAAGTAAAAAGTGAAAATATTAAGTATACAAAGAGTATAAAGTAAAAAGTGAAAATATTAAGTATACAAAGAGTATAAAGTAAAAAGTGAAAATATTAAGTATACAAAGAGTATAAATTAAAAAGTGAAAATATTAAGTATACAAAGAGTATAAAGTAAAAAGTGAAAATATTAAGTATACAAAGAGTATAAAGTAAAAAGTGAAAATATTAAGTATATAAAAAGTATAAAGTAAAAAGTGAAAATATTAAGTATACAGTGAAAAGTGAAAATATTAAGTATACAAAAAGTATAAAGTAAAAAGACTTATATCTTTCACCTAAACTACACATTCAACCAACACAACAGAAGAACAATATGCCTACCTCATTGCCCTAAATATAACGACTGGCATAGTCAAGTCATTATAAACTGAAAATATAAAGTAAAAGAAAGGCACAAGAAGAAACCTAATTGGGAGTCCAATCCCAATACGTAATGATCTGATCTGAAAACGAACTGAAGAGTTCGATAAACAATATTATTGGTTAAATATATAGACCCGGCTAAGGAACTGCCACGATTTCTTATTGGTACCAGAAAAGAAATAGGGACAAATGTAAAAATTATTATTTGGCCAATTAGAAAGCTGCAAATGCCTAGGATGTGCATCAGTAGGGTTGAGATCGAGAATTGGAAATGCAGAGGGCAATGGAAAAGAAAACCTTACAGGAGCATTAAAATTTCTTTGGTTTGCCTGAAGAATGATCTTGAAACCTGAACTTCAAAAACACTAAAAGGAGCAACTGCAACCGGATTTAAGGCAAATAATATGAACAAAACTATTTTAAAAGCCAATTCCTACTTAGATCAACAAAGACAAATTTTATTTTAGTTATTACAATTAAATAATTACATTTAAAATTTAAAAAGTAACACAACGTATGCGTTAAAAACAGCTGCTCCTCCACATACCCTAGAAAATAAAATCAGCTGTTTTATGAAATCATATGTTTCAGATTATCACTTATTTTAAGCCGATTGGGACGAAATAACTACGTTGATACCTTGTCCCAATTGTGAAACGTTTTTCTGCCATATAGAACGAAAATTAATTTATTAAATTTAATTAATGAGTTAATATTATTAACATATTTATCTTCATTTCTGTTAAGAATATTTCTATATGTTTGAGTACATTTTTCAGCCATTCATACTTTTCAATATTCTCTTCTGTTGACGCGTTTCGGATTAGCTCCATTTTCAAAACGTCAAGAGTACTATTGAAGTTTTGAAAATGGAGTTAATCCGAAACGCGTAAAAAGAAGAGAATATTGAAAAGTTAGGAATGGCAGAGAAATGTACTCAAACACATATAATGAGTGAATATTTGAAAAAACTGTATACACATCAAGTGTCCTCCATTACAAGTTTAAAGAAATGCATTTGAGCATGAGTGAATGAATAAAAAGTATTTTTTTAAAGCAACGATTGCAAATTTGAATAAGATGTTTTATATATATATATATATATATATATATATATATATATATATATATATAAGGAGAGTGTGAACTAATAGAAGGAATTGAAAAAGTTAATGAAGGTAACTTAGTGAGAGATGGTGAGAAAGAAACTGGACAAGAAGAAAAGAGGCTGATGAATGACGCTCTGGAAGAAATGGTGTACAGAAAACCGTATCGGAAGGGATAGCATTATACCGAGACAAATTCGTCATTCACAGAGTGATAGTTTTGCGGAAGAGTGGCCTGGCCTGGCACATACAGCTAAGAGAGAGAGAGAGGTTTGTTATTATAAGGCGATCAGTGAATAAGACTAACAGGCCTTTTGCCTTTGAAGAATAGTAGGGGATACAGCCTTCGTAACAATATGGAATATGTTATTAAGGTAATAACCCTGGTATTGGATATAAGAAAGGATATTATTATCACGTGTCCAGGTTCGAGTACCTGGAATATATCTACTCCAGATGTAGATGTATGACTCCTAGTCGGGGTCATAAAGAGATCTCCACTTTGTAGGTAGAAGAAAAAGTTAAGGTATGGTAGATGAAATTAATAACGGCTAAGGAAAGACTTAAAAATATCCAGGTACTGGGTATAGACGAAAATAACAGCATCGCGGGGGCAAAGTCGCTTACAAATATAGACCTTCTCACAACGGGATGCGGAGAGTTATCTTGAATACGGATGAAGGAACTTATAGTAGAAATAAAACTAAAACTACTCTATTATTCAATGTGGATGAGGCACCGGTCACTCCTATCGCCCGGTGTGGAAGTGCGTTCCATGACATCGGATGTTTTCTAAAAGTGTCAAGAGGTTGCCGCGAGTCTTCATCTTCCTTGATCAGCTTGCATGAATGGAAACAATAAAACTAAAATTAAAAAGAGGCGTAGACGTTGGTCCCTACTTGCGCCCAATCCAGAGAGTGACGTCATGGTTTCCATGACAACCTGGATTACCATGGCTGTTATGTTTGTCAGAGCATATTCATGGTGTCACCGAGGTTCAGTTTCCCCGATGAGCAAGCCTCTCATCCCATCGTCTTCTAATTTTATTTCGTCTATAATTACCGTTTGCTTAACGTGTGTTTTTAATAATGTTATTATTTATATACATTTATGGAAACAACCGAAACTACTTGTGAGTAAACTTTTCCAGAAAAACAGAAATCTGTTCTGATAGAAATCCAATGAGACATCGCAGTTCTTGTATCCAGTCAACCTATATTATCGAACCATAACTTACCGAGCGTACGCCGACTGTTCTGAACACATTCTCAGCGTTTGCCAAGTCTGTAAACTCTTTACCGCCGGCGAAATGATAAGATAATGTTTTGAATACATCCATTTCTGAACAACGGTTTGTCCTTCGGTGGGAAAAAAAAACATAATTAATAAAATGCAGATAGGCGGATAACCTTGGCAGTCCACAATAGGTGAACTACCGATAGACGGGGTCAACAGCTGTAGGCCTACCTTCTACTAGCGTGTACAAATAAATTGTTCCGATAATGAGGCAGTGTTCCCGAAGCCAAAATCTTATCAAAGGATGTTCACACTCCGAACAACATTTTATTGTGCTGGAAACTGTCTTGTAACCTCGCGGATAAATCTTGATACGGGCAGCTTATGTGTAAACGCTGCCAACACTTGCCTATTACATGAGGTAAACGGTCTAGGCATTATCGGCATTAACAATTAACAATTTTTGTTGTAAATGTTATTTTGAAACTGCTTTTAACAATGATTTCTTGTAAGAAATGTTTAAAGCAGGATCAAATAGACATCAAGTGGAAAATTGTCTTCACAACAAGTTAATAAAGAAATACCAAAAAAATGAAAAAAACTTTACTGTTAGTATTACTTCCGAATTTATTGTTAACAATGAACAAACACTCCATAGTATAAACGTTTCACAAATAATTTGTTGTATAATGTAACATATGAAAACATTTTAGTTTTTGCTGATTCTTTTAATAATAGGTTATATTTTTTGTTATAGCGGATTAAAAGTTTATAAAATTTAAAAAACAGTTATCAGAATTTTGGAAGTTTACCAAATTCTCTATGTAGGAACAGGTGCCTTCATAGCAGACCTTCGATACGGCCTTGAAGCTCGATTGTTATGGACATAACCATGGCTTGAGTGAGCAGGATCATTACCAAGAAGTAAACAGTTTTATAAAGCTACTCAGAGAAGTTAGTACTTTACTCTATGACGAGGTAAAAGGAATAGAACGCGGAGAAATGTGCAGTGACAAACATGGCAACCCGGTCCATTCCGGTTGTCATGGAAACCAACAGTCTTTTGATTGGACAAACGCTTAATATTATCCCCAAAATCCTGTTCGAATCTGTTGCTGGGAATATACCTATAATTGTAGTTTTACTTATACACACCCCAAAACTCATATTTACAAATATACCTATAATTGTAGTTTTACTTATACACACCCCAAAACTCATATTTACAAATATACCTATAATTGTAGTTTTACTTATACACACCCCAAAACTCATATTTACAAATATACCTATAATTGTAGTTTTACTTATACACACCCCAAAACTCATATTTACAAATATACCTATAATTGTAGTTTTACTTATACACACCCCAAAACTCATATTTACAAATATACCTATAATTGTAGTTTTACTTATACACACCCCAAAACTCATATTTACAAATATACCTATAATTGTAGTTTTACTTATACACACCCCAAAACTCATATTTACAAATATACCTATAATTGTAGTTTTACTTATACACACCCCAAAACTCATATTTACAAATATACCTATAATTGTAGTTTTACTTATACACACCCCAAAACTCATATTTACAAATATACCTATAATTGTAGTTTTACTTATACACACCCCAAAACTCATATTTACAAATATACCTATAATTGTAGTTTTACTTATACACACCCCAAAACTCATATTTACAAATATACCTATAATTGTAGTTTTACTTATACACACCCCAAAACTCATATTTACAAATATACCTATAATTGTAGTTTTACTTATACACACCCCAAAACTCATATTTACAAATATACCTATAATTGTAGTTTTACTTATACACACCCCAAAACTCATATTTACAAATATACCTATAATTGTAGTTTTACTTATACACACCCCAAAACTCATATTTACAAATATACCTATAATTGTAGTTTTACTTATACACGCCCCAAAACTCATATTTACAAATATACCTATAATTGTAGTTTTACTTATACACACCCCAAAACTCATATTTACAAATATACCTATAATTGTAGTTTTACTTATACACACCCCAAAACTCATATTTACAAATATACCTATAATTGTAGTTTTACTTATACACACCCCAAAACTCATATTTACAAATATACCTATAATTGTAGTTTTACTTATACACACCCCAAAACTCATATTTACAAATATACCTATAATTGTAGTTTTACTTATACACGCCCCAAAACTCATATTTACAAATATAATATCTATCATAGACATAAAACAAATACATAGTGAAATTACTTTCTTCGTTTCTTTAAGAGAATCACTAAATTTCTACGTAGGCTACTTAGACACTGCCACTGTAATTATTATAGATTTAATTTCTTCATCGAATATTTTCAAGGCGTTACACCACTTCTGACTTTCTATAGTCTCACATTACAAAAAATTCCTGAAGCAAAGAAAAAAAAGCTTCGAACCACAAAATAAAATTAATGCTCCCTCACACAGTATTTCATTCTAGAAGAACGAGTTTGACTGAAGTTATCAATCTTTCAAAAACTGTAACATGTATATATGTTGTGCTTAGTTTTTTGTCGCCGAAGCTTGACGGGGAAGGGTCTAACAAATGAAATGAAACGCCTCGATGCAGCTTGACAACCGAGTCAGGCTTCTTTTGATAGTTGAGATAAATGCTGATAGAATGCGCCCTATACGCATCTATCTCACTTTAGTGACAGGGAAAGTAATGACTGCTTATTTCCCACAGAACCGATCTTGCCTGTGATTCCCGTTATCATCCTGTCCATAGATTAGTCTTACAAATCGGATGACTTATCTGTCGTCCTAGGGCCTCAAGCGTGTTGTTCTAAGTGGGGTTTTTAAAAAGCTGAGTCACTATTGTACATTTTATGTCTTTTACTACGATATGTTTAATAGTATTTAACAATACATTTTTGGAAATACTAGCAATGTAATTGAAATTACTTATTACCCTCTGGAGGCTGAAGAAGTCGTAAGAAGAAAACGTTTCCTCCAAGCGTAAGTTACCAATTTAACAACCTTTAGTTTACAAAACGTCTGGTCGCAAGTAATATAAAAGTGTAATAAGTAATTAACAACCAGCTCGTCATGAACAGCAACAAGATTTCGATATGTAATTGACATTCATAAATACTAATAGGTTTAGGAATAATAAAAACCAAAATTAAAATTGTTTGTACGACCAGTTATAGGCAAAAATATTGAACAACCTCTAATTAGCTTTAAACATTTCCTCTGTGTTTTTAAATGCGGAATTGAAATTCTCTTCAGGAGCTAAACATTTATTTATAATAATACCAACCAAACAACATAAAAATAATCATATTCAAAAGGCAGTGGCACAAATCTCAACAAAAACACTGACAATACATCTTTAAAACATATTGACAAAAAATTCAGTATGAAAATCATCGATTTTTTAAATATATTTTTAAAATTATTAAAACTGGTCTTATTAGACCAACTATTAACTTTCCTTGCATTAACTTTACCTAAATACTCATACTGCTAAAGTGTTTTGTGTGTTTGTCAGTGTTAATGCTGTTTTGATACTTGTGAACTTGTTTGAACTTTTTTTTATTATAAATAAAATTATAGCTCATAAAGAGGATACCGAATGGGAATAAATCAATGTTTTAAAACTAGTTGGATGTTGTTTCATTATTTGATCGTAACAAACGAAATTATCTGTAAACTATTCCGTAGACAATACAAAAAAAAACTTAAATACAAAATGATAATGGCACAATATTAAAATAATTAAATCCTACAATAATACTTAATTTGTTTTGCATTATTACTGATTTTGATTACTGAGAATCTTAAGACGTTTCTTAAGAATCTATGACAAGGTTGAAACCTACAAATTTACCTCGGTAAAGAAAAAAACTATAAATTTCACAAACGCTTATATTCATTCTTTAATTCGACTTATATTTACATTTTTATTTTTCATCCCTATAAGAGAAAAACACTTGCAACCCCGCTATAACCGAATCCATATGACGGTACACATATGTAAGTTCTCCCAGTTTAAAGTAGTTATAAATAGAAAAATATATGAGTATGTGGATATATATATATATATATATATATATATATATATATATATATATAAATTTATTAACAATTAATTACTACTGGCTTTAGATCTACAATCTACCATGAGATAGAGAAATTGTGTAGACATTGTAGCTAGATCCAGTTTACTGGTAAATACTAAAAAACCTTTTAATATAATGAATATCTTTCTGTTAATTCTTTTATCTTCCAAAAATATATTCACAAATATATGATGCTTAGTCCTACTCAAATTAAAACGTAATTTCAGAAACACAAATGTACACTAACTGGTTTATTTAGATAGTATTTGTTGTTTTTTTCTGTGTCCAATATTTGCTTTTAGAGGGTGTGATATTTTGCCTGATTGTTCTAGTAGTCATTCCAAAGTTATTCAGAAACACAAATGTACACTAACTGGTTTGTTTAGATAGTATTTGTTGTTTTTTTCTGTGTCCAATATTTGCTTTTAGAGGGTGTGATATTTTGCCTGATTGTTCTAGTAGTCATTCCAAAGTTATTCAGAAACACAAATGCACACTAACTGGTTTGTTTAGATAGTATTTGTTGTTTTTTTCTGTGTCCAATATTTGCTTTTAGAGGGTGTGATATTTTGCCTGATTGTTCTAGTAGTCATTCCAAAGTTATTCAGAAACACCAATGCACACTAACTGGTTTGTTTAGATAGTATTTGTTGTTTTTTCCTGTGTCCAATATTTGCTTTTAGAGGGTGTGATATTTTGCCTGATTGTTCTAGTAGTCATTCCAAAGTTATTCAGAAACACAAATGTACACTAACTGGTTTGTTTGGATAGTATTTGTTGTTTTTTCCTGTGTCCAATATTTGCTTTTAGAGGGTGTGATATTTTGCCTGATTGTTCTAGTAGTCATTCCAAAGTTATTCAGAAACACAAATGTACACTAACTGGTTTGTTTGGATAGTATTTGTTGTTTTTTCCTGTGTCCAATATTTGCTTTTAGAGGGTGTGATATTTTGCCTGATTGTTCTAGTAGTCATTCCAAAGTTATTCAGAAACACAAATGTACACTAACTGGTTTGTTTGGATAGTATTTGTTGTTTTTTCCTGTGTCCAATATTTGCTTTTAGAGGGTGTGACATTTTGCCTGATTGTTCTAGTAGTCATTCCAAAGTTATTCAGAAACACAAATGTACACTAACTGGTTTGTTTAGATAGTATTTGTTGTTTTTTCCTGTGTCCAATATTTGCTTTTAGAAGGTGTGATATTTTACCTGATTGTTCTAGTAGTCATTCCAAAGTTATTCAGAAACACAAATGTACACTAACTGGTTTGTTTAGATAGTATTTGTTGTTTTTTCCTGTGTCCAATATTTGCGTTTAGAGGGTGTGATATTTTGCCTGATTGCTCTAGTAGTCATTCCAAAGTTATTCAGAAACACAAATGTACACTAACTGGTTTGTTTAGATAGTATTTGTTGTTTTTTCCTGTGTCCAATATTTGCGTTTAGAGGGTGTGATATTTTGCCTGATTGTTCTAGTAGTCATTCCAAAGTTATTCAGAAACACAAATGTACACTAACTGGTTTGTTTAGATAGTATTTGTTGTTTTTTCCTGTGTCCAATATTTGCTTTTAGAAGGTGTGATATTTTACCTGATTGTTCTAGTAGTCATTCCAAAGTTATTCAGAAACACAAATGTACACTAACTGGTTTGTTTGGATAGTATTTGTTGTTTTTTCCTGTGTCCAATATTTGCTTTTAGAAGGTGTGATATTTTACCTGATTGTTCTAGTAGTCATTCCAAAGTTATTCAGAAACACAAATGTACACTAACTGGTTTGTTTGGATAGTATTTGTTGTTTTTTCCTGTGTCCAATATTTGCTTTTAGAAGGTGTGATATTTTACCTGATTGTTCTAGTAGTCATTCCAAAGTTATTCAGAAACACAAATGTACACTAACTGGTTTGTTTAGATAGTATTTGTTGTTTTTTCCTGTGTCCAATATTTGCTTTTAGAAGGTGTGATATTTTACCTGATTGTTCTAGTAGTCATTCCAAAGTTATTCAGAAACACAAATGTACACTAACTGGTTTGTTTGGATAGTATTTGTTGTTTTTTCCTGTGTCCAATATTTGCTTTTAGAAGGTGTGATATTTTACCTGATTGTTCTAGTAGTCATTCCAAAGTTATTCAGAAACACAAATGTACACTAACTGGTTTGTTTGGATAGTATTTGTTGTTTTTTCCTGTGTCCAATATTTGCTTTTAGAAGGTGTGATATTTTACCTGATTGTTCTAGTAGTCATTCCAAAGTTATTCAGAAACACAAATGTACACTAACTGGTTTGTTTAGATAGTATTTGTTGTTTTTTCCTGTGTCCAATATTTGCGTTTAGAGGGTGTGATATTTTGCCTGATTGTTCTAGTAGTCATTCCAAAGTTATTCAGAAACACAAATGTACACTAACTGGTTTTTTTGGATAGTATTTGTTGTTTTTTCCTGTGTCCAATATTTGCGTTTAGAGGGTGTGATATTTTGCCTGATTGTTCTAGTAGTCATTCCAAAGTTATTCAGAAACACAAATGTACACTAACTGGTTTGTTTGGATAGTATTTGTTGTTTTTTCCTGTGTCCAATATTTGCGTTTAGAGGGTGTGATATTTTGCCTGATTGCTCTAGTAGTCATTCCAAAGTTATTCAGAAACACAAATGTACACTAACTGGTTTGTTTAGATAGTATTTGTTGTTTTTTCCTGTGTCCAATATTTGCGTTTAGAGGGTGTGATATTTTGCCTGATTGTTCTAGTAGTCATTCCAAAGTTATTCAGAAACACAAATGCACACTAACTGGTTTGTTTAGATAGTATTTGTTGTTTTTTCCTGTGTCCAATATTTGCTTTTAGAGGGTGTGATATTTTGCCTGATTGTTCTAGTAGTCATTCCAAAGTTATTCAGAAACACAAATGTACACTAACTGGTTTGTTTAGATAGTATTTGTTGTTTTTTCCTGTGTCCAATATTTGCGTTTAGAGGGTGTGATATTTTGCCTGATTGTTCTAGTAGTCATTCCAAAGTTATTCAGAAACACAAATGTACACTAACTGGTTTGTTTAGATAGTATTTGTTGTTTTTTCCTGTGTCCAATATTTGCGTTTAGAGGGTGTGATATTTTGCCTGATTGTTCTAGTAGTCATTCCAAACTTATTCAGAAACACAAATGTACACTAACTGGTTTGTTTAGATAGTATTTGTTGTTTTTTCCTGTGTCCAATATTTGCGTTTAGAGGGTGTGATATTTTGCCTGATTGTTCTAGTAGTCATTCCAAAGTTATTCAGAAACACAAATGCACACTAACTGGTTTGTTTAGATAGTATTTGTTGTTTTTTCCTGTGTCCAATATTTGCATTTAGAGGGTGTGATATTTTGCCTGATTGCTCTAGTAGTCATTCCAAAGTTATTCAGAAACACAAATGTACACTAACTGGTTTGTTTAGATAGTATTTGTTGTTTTTTCCTGTGTCCAATATTTGCGTTTAGAGGGTGTGATATTTTGCCTGATTGTTCTAGTAGTCATTCCAAAGTTATTCAGAAACACAAATGTACACTAACTGGTTTGTTTAGATAGTATTTGTTGTTTTTTCCTGTGTCCAATATTTGCGTTTAGAGGGTGTGATATTTTGCCTGATTGTTCTAGTAGTCATTCCAAAGTTATTCAGAAACACAAATGCACACTAACTGGTTTGTTTAGATAGTATTTGTTGTTTTTTCCTGTGTCCAATATTTGCATTTAGAGGGTGTGATATTTTGCCTGATTGCTCTAGTAGTCATTCCAAAGTTATTCAGAAACAGAAATGCAATTCTCTGTTGTCTGGAGCATGTTGCTTCAGCTCTATCTAATCTATCTTAAATCTTTAAAATATAAATATGTAGAATGAAGCAATAGTTTCTCTGGAAGTCAAACATATGTTGAATATTCTTTAAATTTGTTAATTTGTTAACAACTATTCAGGATTTGTTGGCACACTGTTTTTAGGATGAAAATGTTTTAACTTTTGTCCCTTAGAGTAAAATATGAAAGTAACTCATGTATGAACAATGTGAACAATAAGAATTGGAAATGTCTTCCATCCACCTGGTGTCCAGTAATGTAATGCAAAAGTAACAACAGCTGACAGCAAGGCAAGTGAACAAATACTGTGCAGTAAGTTGTAAGTCCCATAAAGTAAGCCTATATCTCTCATACCATACTTATATAATAAACAATAAGGTCTTACAAATGTTTCCAATCTAAGGCTCCATCTTAGCCAGTATTAAACTATCTACTACATAACAAACATAAATGGAAAGCTTTTTTTTAATTCCATCTACTGTATTAGCTCACACTCTCATGATATATATCTCATACTAATATTCAATCGTTAATAAAATACGTCTTTATTCATCCAATCAAGTTCAAATACATGTTTTAAAACCAATAGTAGATAACAATTGGTATTAATACAATATTTTCAAATATTTTATCAATAATAAAATTATAAAATTCGTGAGGTCCACAAATACTTGTAAAGTATATCTGCCATACTTATATAATAAACAATGACGTCTTACAAATGTTTCCAATCTAAAGGCACCATCTTAGCCAGTATTGAACTGACTGCCACAGAACAAACATAAATGAAAAGCTTTTTTAAATTCCTTCTATTAGCTTACACTCTCCTGGCGTATTTCTTGTACAAACTTTCAATCCCTAATAAAATATGTTTTTATTCATCCAATCAAGTTCATTTTTTGAAAACCTATAAATGGATGACAATTGCTGTTAATACAGTTTTTTCAAATATTTGTTCAATAATTAAATTATAAATTTACGGGGTCCAACTGGATTCGAACTCAGAATCTTCATGTTCAAAGTCTAGCGTGCTTGGCACTGCTCCAACTTTCCAATACCTTGCAATATATTTCTCAAAGATCTATATGAATTTTTTCCCCACCTGGTTGTCGTCGAAACCTCCATTGTACAACCTTAACCTGTTGTCATGGCTACCATACAATATCATAAATGTGCTCTAGGGTAACTAAAATAGAATATTTCTTTGTTAACTTTAGTAGAAATTTACTTTAAGAAATATTTTTTATATAACTTCTTTACATAAAACTTTGACTTTGATGACAAAATCCATGAAGTTCTATATAATAGTTCTAATAGAATTTTTTATATAAAAATCTTTAGATAAAATGAAATTGAAAAGATAATGTAAAACAACATTTATTGAAAAAAAATAAAAACGTAATATTTTAAATTAGTTTTATTTATAACATAAGACCTGTAAAGAAATGAATAAACACATTAATTGAATAGAGCAAGAGGGAATATAAAAGAGATAAACTAATTGTAAAAACAGATGTTCCTACATTAAGCTTTATACTTGTATTTCACTTTGAAACAGTCTTATTAGCAGTTTAATAAGGTTAGGTAATGCTTTGAAATTAGAAAGTCTTTCAAGTGAAATTAATTAGACTTGAAACCTTTTATGTTAAAGAAACAGTAATGTGATTAAAAAATACTTCCAAAACACCTTTACTTTCCTGCTACTTCTGAGAGGAAATTTAGTTACTGAAATATTAAATGGAGACCAACTCAAACTCTTTAGGTATATCTCAGAATCATTTACATCAAGTTAAAGGTAGGATTTTGTTTATTTGATGATGCTTCCTTAGAACTGCATACCAAGTATAAATATGTATTAGGTGATTATTTTTAGAATTATTTATTACTTAATACTTCTCTTAATACAAGAAAATGTCAATCTGTACTTCTGCTTGCTAAAACAGATGCTTGCTTAAACAGATGCTTGCTTAAACAGATGCTTGCTTAAACATATGCTTACTTATACAGATGCTTACTTAAACAGATATTTACTTAAACAGATGCTTACTTATACAGATGCGCACTTAAACAGATGCTTGCTTAAACAGATCCTTACTTAAACATATGCTTACTTATACAGATGCTTACTTAAACAGATGCTTGCTTAAACAGATGCTTGCTTAAACATATGCTTACTTATACAGATGCTTGCTTAAACAGATGCTTGCTTAAACAGATGCTTGCTTAAACATATGCTTACTTATACAGATGCTTACTTAAACAGATATTTACCTAAACAGATGCTTACTTATACAGATGCTTACTTATACAGATGCTTACTTAAACAGATATTTACTTAAACAGATGCTTACTTATACAGATGCGCACTTAAACAGATGCTTGCTTAAACAGATGCTTGCTTAAACAGATGCTTACTTATACAGATGCGCACTTAAACATATGCTTACTTATACAGATGCGCACTTAAACAGATGCTTACTTATACAGATGCGCACTTAAACAGATGCTTACTTATACAGATGCTTACTTATACAGATGCTTACTTAAACAGATATTTACTTAAACAGATGCTTACTTATACAGATGCGCACTTAAACAGATGCTTACTTATACAGATGCGCACTTAAACAGATGCTTACTTATACAGATGCTTACTTATACAGATGCTTACTTAAACAGATATTTACTTAAACAGATGCTTACTTATACAGATGCGCACTTAAACAGATGCTTGCTTAAACAGATGCTTGCTTAAACAGATGCTTACTTAAACATATGCTTACTTATACAGATGCTTACTTAAACAGATATTTATTTAAACAGATGCTGACTTATACAGATGCGCACTTAAACAGATGCTTACTTATACAGATGCGCACTTAAACACGCTTATACAGATGCTTATACTTACTTATACAGATGCTTACTTATACAGATGCTTACTTAAACAGATACTTACTTATACAGATGCTTACTTATACAGATGCTTACTTAAAAAGTAATTAATATCGGAATTTTTCAACTAGCCGATAATAATTCCTCTCACAACAACAATTATACACTTTTGAAGTTGGGTTTATTTGCACAAGAGGACATACGGTCAGATTTTGATCTCAATAATTGGCATGCTCTCTCTTACAGATTTCCTTAATGATTACTTCAGAGAGCCCTAAGTAAGCACTGAGATATCATTTATAACAGACTCTAACAATCACCTTCATGTAACAGTCACTAACAAAAACTCCAGAGTTTGGTTCCTAATACGTATAAACGAAACAGAAGTTTACTACACAGCATTAACATTTGTATGTGAAGCTAAAACAATTCTCTAAATACACTTTTTGTATTAACTTGGCAAAAAACCACCACCTACTGATATTTTCAGCCTTTCACACTATGTCAGCCCATTGTTTAATGCTGAGTCACTACAAGACTGCTGCTCAAGTGTGTTGTGTTAGTGTGAGTCTGTGGTGTATTGGTGTTCTGTGGCGTGTTATTGTTCATAAAGTAGTTGTTTATTAAGTGTTCAAATATAGTATTTGATTGTGAGTGTGTTTTTCATTTAGAATGTGTTGTGGATAGTATTTATGGTGTTTGTATATCTCATAGTTTTCTACTCTGCTAGGTTTGTTGCTTTTTTGATGTAGTGTAGGATTTTAGATTGGCGTCTATGTTAGTCTGTGAGTGTAGTGTGTTTTATATGTGTATGACAAAATTTGATACAAACAACAAACTTAACACAACAGAAAACTATGAGATATACAAACACCATAAATACTATCCACAATACATTCTAAATGAAAAAACACACTCACAATCAAACACTATATTTGAACACATAATAAACAGCTACTCTATGAACAATAACACGCCACAGAACAACAATACACCACAGACTCACACGAACACAACACACTTGAGCAACAGTCCATGATTCACAGCATGGAATACCGTGCCTGCTGAAAATATCAGTAAGTAATGGTTTTTTTGCCGAGTTAATAGAAAAAGAGTAATTATAGAAAAACCTTAAGATGTACAACACAAAATTCCTGTGGAATATTTAACAAATTGCGATCAAGTTGAAAGTATAATGGGACAAGTCAGTTGAACACAACTTTAAATATACAGAGAGAACCTGATGCATGTGCATCTAAACCATCTTCTTAAATCTTTAATTGAGCAGTTGATGCTACTATTAACTGAGGGTTTTCTGTAAATTTTCCTAACTATGAATTATCTCATCATTTTTCTTATCTTTCTACTCTCATTACATGATCTGCATGTTGCGATTAACTCGATTTTATATTAAATTCATTAAATTTATGTACTTTTTATTCTGTTTATGTATTTTTATTGGGTTATAATGTGCCCATAATATCTTCAACATGTATCGATATAAATATATAAAATATATAGATATATATTAAAGATTTGATCCTTTATTCTCAGAGAAATGCTGTTTAATTTAAAAGCTCTCCTGTTTCATAATTTCTATAGAGATTTTTATAGCATTCACAAATGACAAGTTTGCAAAGAACCAAAACAATTAATTTGCAAAGTTAGTTTTAGTTCTTTTACTCTGTAAATCGAAATCATAAAATTATTAAACAGCAGTTCTGGTAATTATAAACGTTATTCAAATTTCCAAATCCTTGATTCTTCTATTAAACTTGTGAGTGGCATGTCAGTACTATACGGGAAGTTAAATTTAATCTCCTTCTGCCATACCTTCATTGGAGTATGAAGATCAGGAAGCCTTGTCTTATTTCAATTATTGCTTCCTTTATCGCACAAACTTATTATTATAACGTCACATGTTTAGAAATGCAAGGATTCTGACCTCTGTTCCTTTTCAACCATGAAAAGTTTAGTTGTGTGAGTACTTGTAGCAGCATATTGTAACCCATCCCTACCTCTTGCAAAACTGTTTCATTTCCCCATGTGCAAACACATTTAATCACTTTTTTTTAATGTATCACGTAAGTTGATAAAATTTTTAGTTTACATAGGTATAAGTTTAATTATTTTAATTAAAATTAATTACTTAAACAAAGATTTTATAGCAATAGCGAGAACTTTATATAGTTTTAAAGAAGTTATATTGTTACACTTGTCATGTGGCTGTCATTTAATATTGAAAACTGGTTAATTTGACAAACTAAAGAGTTTGCTAAAACTTTTAAAATATAATAGATCGGGGCTAAAATTAATTTAAACTATGAGTGAAACGCAATTCCAGAAATACAGCCAAAAGAATATCTATTAGGAGAACAGACATCTTTGTAATGACTTTCTTAGGTTTTTTAATAAATAAATGTAAAATATTTCACTGTGTCTCCAATTAGTATGTAATCTGCGATACAAACATTGCTCTTTCTTCCATCACACATGTACACATCACTACTTTAGTTTCTACAAGTACCCTTATCCTTACTGTCTGCCAGCAATGGAACTCTGTTACATAACTAACGATTTATGTTACACAGTTATGCCTCAAGAAGATAGCTGTGGTTATCAAAACCGTAACACACTGTACCGACAATACTAGAAAATATTTTCAAATAAAATTTATAAATTCAATTCAGTGATGAATTAGTGCATGTTAACACCTTCGAAAAAAAGCTACTGTCCACCTGTAATTTAATAATAAACCAAAACTGCTAAAAGTTTTCCTAGCCCATGTGTTGAACTTGTGAGGCAAAATGAGATAAAATTTAATATTTACTGCATATTTAATAAATTATTATTTTTTTAAAACAAAACATTTTTGTTTTTAGTTATAAATATGTGTACAGTTTTAACATTTACTTTTGTTCAAGGCAGTAAATAAATTTTATCTAACAATCATTTATAAAATGGAGTTAAACATGTGGCATAGGACAATCTCTAAAATGCTTGAACACTGGTTACTAAACAAGAATGAGAACTTATCAACTGACAAGGGATGGAACAAATATCAATGTGAAGAAAGGCCTAGATCCAATAACTATCTCAGTTTTCCTATCAGTACCAAATAATTAAATTTTCTTTGTATGAAACTGCAGTGTATCCAAAACAGTATATTGTCCAGTTAAAATATTATTACTAATTTAGATATAGATATAATTTACTCACCTGCAAAGAAAAGCCGAGGCGGATTTGTTTGAGGATTTGCCTGAGGAGTTGGTGATGAAGGCGCAGAAGGAATGACTGGAGTTGCCAGAATATCATAGTCAGAACCTGAGGATCCAACAGCCACAAAAGAATATGATCCTCTTGCCCATGGGTCAGCCCGCCAGCGTGTCACAACAGTTTCTTTTGGCTAAAAAAAAGTTAATAAATAGGGTTTACATTTTGAAAATAAACATAATGCATTATAACAAAACTTGCCATAATTTTCTAAACATTTTAAATGTGTTACCTATGAATATCCCTTTTCAATTATAATCTACAGAGAAATAAAGTGGTTATACACATTAATAAGCCCTATGAGACTATATAATAATAATAATAAAAGATTTTCCAGTTATTTTTTAAGGAAGTCTTTTAGAAGGAAGAATTTAATAGGCTAATATACCCAATAACTTTTTTATATCAAAGGCTATTTAAAATTTAAGATAACTTATTTTGCTTTAGTTATTGGCAGAAATTACTACTTAATTATATAATAAAACAATAAATTTTAAATTAAACGAATAATTTGTTTCACAGATTTAATAAAAAACCAAAAAATTTAAGGTTAGGCAAAAAACGAATTGTATAGGTAAATAATATACTCTAGTATAACCAACTTTTTAAAGATCTTTAAAAGTACATGTTTATTTTCAGTCATAATGTGAAATTAAAATTCTTATAATGGTGGAAATAAATACTTTTAAAAAATTAAATATCATATTTATTTTTTTCAAAACCAAACTTATTAAATTATTAATAACAGGTTTTTATTCATCCAATCAAATTCAAATAAATTTTTTTAACCTATAGTGGAACTATGCATTTCAAGTTCAAAATCTAGCTTTGGCACTGCACCAACTCTCCAAAACCAAGAAATTAATTTCTCAGACATATAATAATTTTTTCCTCCATCTGGTTCTCCTCGGAACCTCGAATGAAACGAATAAAATAAACAAACTGGAAATAAGCAAACAATGATATTTTTTTCTTTCTTGACATCAGTAGGATACTTTTAAAAGATTTTTCCAGGTATTCTCCTTCATGTTATTTTAATACTATAAAAGAGTTTTAATAAATATTAATACTGAATAGTCATGGTTAAGAATGGATTTCTACAAATTGACAGTATTACACTATTCGTAACATGAACTGCTGAAACAAATATTCTCTTGGGGTAATTTTATATAAATTACTTTTCCTCTTTCATTTGATGCTACAAGGGTGCTTTGAAGGATCCACAAAAAATATTTTACAGCAAGTTCTCACTGCATTGATGGCTTTACCACACTGTTTCTATTATAGTTTTATATATATGTATGTGTATATATATATATATATATATATATATATATATATATATATATATATATATATGCTGATACGTATTCCTTCACGGATGGAAAAATATGATGAATAGTTATTATCTTGAGTACATCCGTTCATTCTGAAGTGCACAAAATCGAAGTTCCGACATTTCGCTAGAATCTCATCTAGCATTGACGAGGTGAACCCAACAACAGTTAAAGAGCGAGTTCTTCCACAATTTCATTAAAAACCTGTCCATTATGTTTCATTGTTATTTTTTAAAATAAAATTCAAATTTCTATGTACAAGAGCAATGGAATAATTGAAGAGAAAAAACATAAGTAGAACAGTTTTTTTACAAAATAAGACTTTTGTTATCTCTCTACCTAATCTTCCCCCAAAACAATACACCAATATAAAGAAATGCATTAGTTTTTTTAAACAATATTCAAGAAGTCTTTGTCTTGTTGTTTGAGTCGCTTTCTTCCTAAATCTCCTCCTTATCGCTGACATTTTTCCATGCAATTCTTCTTTGAGTGGACCAAACAAATGAAAATTAGAATAGGTCAAGTTTGGAGGCTGAGGAAGTTACTCCCAATGGATTTTTTTCAATGGTTTCTTGGGCCATCTGGGTGGGGTGTGAGTGACCATTGCAGTATAGCAAAATAAAGCCTCTTTTTTAAGATCTACAAAGTTTTTCTCTCATTGCTGGCTTCATTTTATTAATGAGCATGTCTTAGTTATATTTTGTTGAACCCTGGCCTTCCAAATATTCAGAAAATAACACCTTACACAAGAAAAAATGACACCTTAGGAATCCCAAAATACCTTCAACATGATTTGTTTCCTGATGTTATGTTTTAAATTAAATCCATGAGAACCTGTATGTTTCCATTCCTTGCTTTGTCCTATGGACTAAGCTTCAAAATGGTGAACTGATGTTTCATCTATGGATAAAATCTTATCCAGAAAGGATCATATTCTATTTCATAGCGATCAACTCTTTACACACCTTAAATCTTGTGAAGTTGTGTTAACTCTGTAGGGAGCTCCATGCACTGGTTTTCCTGTAACTGCACTTGTTGCCCCTAATGTTATGCCTGCTCCAATGCTTTTTGCAAACATTATTTACCTGCACCAATGCTTTTAGCGCAAATAATTGTGCTATAAGTTCTTCACGAAATTCACGTTTCAAGTGAAACAGTTAACATTATTTCAACTAGCTTTACTCATCAGTCACTGAGGTTCAACTGTTTTTTTACCATTCTACTCACTTTTTATTATTTCCATGGACTTTGCAACTATCTGGACATTTCCATGGACAATGGACAACCATAGTGTAAAATCATTTGAAAAAAGAGGGTTGCCTCTTTAGAAAACATAAAAATGTATCACTGAAAGTTGTTTAAATAATATGAAACCTTCAAATGCAATTGTAAAATGTAGTTTTGAGGTTATAAAAAAATTATGCAAATTGTTCTAAAAATTTAAGGTTATAAAAAGTAATGGCATATTGAGGTTATAAAAAATAAAATTTTAATAATGCAAATTATAGTCAGCTGATCCCAGTGATACCAACATAAAACTCTAAAATTACCAAATGCCTCCTACAAACTGTTCAATTACTACAGAAATGTGTCTATGTAACTATTCAACGATCGTCATACAATAATACTACACACAAAATTCGATTTGAGTCCAAAGGTTCAGAACCAAATTATAACTTTTCTCAGCGGAAAAATTTCATTTCGATGATGCCGAAGTCATTGATATAGTAGCTACTAGCTACAAATCTAATAAACCATTTTCATGTTCAACTAGAAAAAGTGATTGTCCATTAAACCATTCAATAATTGTATCAACAACCCTGTAAGAACCAAGTGATCGCCTTCACTATTTTAGGTTTCATCTTTACTCTTTCTTTCATCATTTACATCTTTCGAATACTGGCCATATTTTGACGTTATTTTTTAAACCAAAGAAATATTTTTCCAGATTAGGCTGGTCCTGAATAATGACGATAGTTTGTAACTGCTTCCAAATGCAGAAGCAGAACTTGTTGAGCCTAGGGTTTAGAGAGTCAACGATCTCTCAGCAATGGTCATTCTAATTAGTTCTGGTTTATAAACCTATTTTTGAAACATTTTAAAAATAATCTCGAAACATTGTAGCACACTACCAAAACAACCAACAACTACTACACACAGCAATTTAGAGACTATCTATTAGAAGTGATGCTACTTTTGTACCATTTTAAAACAATTAAATTTAAGTTTCATAAAATGTAAACAAGTAACCGGAGATAGCTTCTAAACATAAAACTTTCGTTGACTATATTGTTATAACTAAGACATTGCAAGCAAATATAAATTTACAAAAAATATTTATGAAACAATAAAATGTATTTTTCATGTGAGTTTGTAGTAGTAACACTCACTGATGATGATGACTTTGTCATTTATACGCGTATAAGTTAATAAATGAATGATTTGTGAGTTTTGTGTACGTTTTTATTTGTTTAACCTAACCTCACAAGCTAAGCTCAAAAAATAGTTGTATAAATACTCATATCTTTAATTTTATATAGTTTTCATACAAAGCAAGTAAAACAAACTTGTTAAATAAATCTCTGCATTAAGGAATCAGCAGGCTGTGTTTGTATTGGAACATTCTTATTAAACCTTACACATACATTTCATAAACAAGAATAATTTGATTGTGGTTGTGTGTGTGTGTGTTACAATATGAATTTATTACAATATGAAATTCCTTGCGACCAGACATTCTATTAATAAAAGTTGTTAAAATTATAAAATTACACTTGGAGGTAACGTTTTCATCTAACGACTTCCTCAGCCTCACATAAGACGTCGTTAGATGAAAGCGTTACCTCCAAGTGTAAGTTAACAATTTCAAAAATTTATATTAATAAAATATCTGGTCTCAAGTAATTTCTATTGTAATAAGTGATTAACAACCAGATCGTCAAGAAGAACAACAAATTTTTGAAATATTATTATCTGTCAGGGATATATAAGTAATAGTTTGATGATGGGGAGTAGGGATAAGCATTTATTCTGGTCAGATCCTGTGGACAGAGAACAAGGATACTATCTCTACGCAGTTACTCTCCAAAGGGACTTATTTGGAGGTTATTATGTTTCTTTTATTTCTGATTTATTTTTAATATAATTAGGAAACTGATATTAATATTTATAATGACATTTTGCAAAAGGCAAGTACAGTAAGGTACTCAATAAAACAAAATATATTTTTGAATCACTTATAGTTTTCATACCTGAGGAACAGCACTGTTGCCGAAAATTCCTTTAAGGACAGCAATACAACGACCAACAATCACATCATCACTGACATTTTCCATGATGGCTGCTGCTTCCCCTGCAACGAGTGCAAGCAAAACAGGCGCTCGGTACAGATTCCAAAAGAGAAAGAGCTCCCCTGAGAAAAGTAATTTTTATGAAGATTACCTGACTTAACGGCATTGTATAGTTTTAAATGCATTCAAGTTTCAAGAAAAAGGAACTAAATATACAAATAATCTGAAGTACAAGAATATTCTACCAATTTCCATCAACTTCACTCAGGTTGAAAATTCTTATAGTAACAATTTTGTATAATTTCTACTTTTGGTATCACTTGGCAAAAAAAACATTGACAAAACCACTTACTGGTATTTTTCAGCACTCATGTGTTTCGCACTAGGTCAGTACATTGTTCAATGCTGTAAGTCACGGACAAGAGTGTTGCTCAGGTGTGTTGTGTTGGTGTGGGTCTGTGGTGTATTGGTGTTCTGTGGTGTGTTATTGTTCATAGAGTAGTTGTTATAATTATGTGTTCAAATATAGTATTTGATTGTGAGTGTGTTTTGTCATTTAGAATGTGTTGTGGATGGTTTTTGTGGTGTTCGTTTAATTTGTAGTTTTCTGTTGTGTTTAGTTGATGTAGTATAAGATTTCTAGATTAGAGTCTATATTGGTGTGAGAGTGTAGTGTGTTTTGTATGTGTATGGTGAAATTTGATTTGGGTTGTTTGTTTTTTATGCCTTTTATGTGTTCTTTGTATCGTGTAGTACAGTCTCTCCCTATTTTACCTATGTAAAAACTGAGGAAGTCATTGCGTGTAATCTTGTATACTGTTCATCGTGTTTGTTCTGTGTTTTTTGTACTATGTAGGTGTTATTTAGTTGTGTTAGGTCTTTTAAAAGGTAATTTGTATTGCCAAGTAATACAAACACTAGTAATTTATATAAAAAAATCTCAAGATGTACAACACAAAAACTGCAAATTTTGTTAAAAATTTGTTACATTCGTATTGTTATTTTTGTCTGATATCATTAAAGGCTTGACAGGAACGTTTGGCCATCAGGGGAGTAAAGCCTTCTCAGAAACAAAAATTAGGAATAAATTACTAAATTAAATGAGACAAACAAGTTAATTGTAATATAAAGTAACCTAATAATAAACTGAAAGTAAATGACAGACATATATTTTATTATTAATTCAATTATTGTCTCAAATCATATAAGAAGCTACAAAACATGTGAAGCTACAAATAAGATATATATATATTATTACATTAAAATATTTCAAAAACAAAAATACTTTTAATGAATATATTTATTCAAAGCTTTTCGCCGATAAAATAGTATCAGCATCTTCAGGAAAATAATTATCTAATAAAATATTTTTACAAAGTTAAATCATATCTTTAATTATGATTTAATTTTGTAAAAATATTTTATTAGATAATTATTTTCCTGAAGATGCTGGTACTATTTTATCGGTGAAAAGCTTTGAATAAATAAATTCATTTAAAGTATTCTTGTGTTTGAAATATTTTAAATTTATTAACTATATATACAAGAAAACATATCACCATATTTAATATATATATATATATATATATATATATATATATATATATATATATATATAGAGAGAGAGAGAGAGAGAGAGAGAGAGAGAGAGGGAGAGATTATACACACACACATGCACGCACGCACGCAGGCACACACACACACACACACACACACACACATGCACGCACGCACGCAGGCACATACACACACACACATATGAAGATACAAATAATATTAAAATGTATCACACCTTCACTCTATTGAATGTATCACATTCAATAATTAAAGATTTTTATTTTTTTTACATTAAAATTGTTTAGATAATTATTTTGCTACAGATTAATAACTTAACATAATTAATTTATTCTTTTTCATCGTATTTGATTTTTATTAATAAACTATTTCAAGTCACAAAACATATAAGTTCAGACATTACCTCTACTGGCTGTTGTACTACCCACATGCCCAAACAAGTTGGCACTAGGATCCCAAAAAATTCTTTCAAAGCAAAGTACTACTTTGTTTAAATTTCCAAATCCTAGTCTCTGAATAGCAGCCACCTTCCAGTCAGGAAGAGGTGGTACAAACTGTACAGTATTTGGAAGCCCTTGAGAGTTTGGAGCTGTAGATTGCTTCAGAACTCCAAGTGGAAGCGTGCACAAAACAACATCTCCTGAAAGCAACAAAAAATGTCATATTCTGAAGATCCTTTAGTCATTGCCATAAATATTAAAAATGAAACAAAACAAATATTCTCATAAATTGATTTGCGTTCTTAAATGAAAACTTTTATTCTGTTTTACTTCTTGCCATTATATAACTATAGCATGAGCTTACAAACTCCTTATTAAATTCCTTCTATTAGCTCACACTCTCCTGATGTACAAATTTTCAATCGTTAATAAAATACGTTTTTATTCATCCAAACAAGTTCAACTACTTTTTTTTTAACCTATAGGGAATGACAATTGATATTAATACAGTTTCTTCAAATATTTATTCAATAATTAAATTATAAAAATTTAGGGGTCTATCTGGATTTGAACTGAGTATCTTCATGTTCAAAATCTAGCGCGCTTTGACACTACACCAACTTTTCAATATCAAGAATGGAATTTCTCAAAGACGTATATGAATTTTTTCCCCCACATGATTGTCATCGAAACCTCCATTGTACAACCTCAAACTGTCGCCATGGTTACCACAAAATGTCATAAATAGTAGTCTAGGGTTAAAAACGAATGAAAAGAATAAAATAAACTAACAAACTGGAAATAAGCAAACAATAATAACAATTTTCTTTCTTGACCTCAGTAAGAATTTACTTTGAAAAAAATGTGTGTATATTACTTGTTAAGTACGTAACGTCCATACTTTATGGTCACTTCACTTAAGGATTGGAAGTCAAGCTTTGATTCCTTCAGGGCCTTTAGGTTTACTTTATTTCATGCCTGTCCTCTCCATGACCTCCACATTCATGGTCTAACTGCATTGAGGCCTAACATTTTTAACCAAATTTATAACCTCCTAATTTCTGATTAGCACACTTTAGGTTCAAATTATTTGAAAAGCTAAATAGTTCACAGATTTCTTTTACCTCACACAGAAAATCTATTTACACTGAAACAAGCTTTATCCATTATATATTCTTCTGTTTCCAAGGGTATATTGTACTAATATAAATATAATTAACTATTTGAGTTTACTTCAAACATAAAAGCAAACTTACAATAGCATTCTAGAGGGACCTTGAGCAAACACATAAAAGCTGCTATATTCTAATTATGTAATTATAAAAACAAAACTTTTTAATAAAATAATAACCGAGTAGATTTTCATTATTCAATTTATTTAAAATGATGCTTCTAAACAAGACACCGCTTTTTAATAAAGTAGATTATAAACTTTTGTGTTATAACCAATAAAAATCATTGAGGAAAAGAACTTTATAATGAGGAGAGCGGATGAAGGGACCCACTCACAAGTTGCACAAACTTTTCCAACTAACCCCAATTATTCTGTTTCAACAATTTTATGCGGAAACGAAGAGACGTGATCATAATTTTATAACAAACTTTCAACTATCAAAGTTTACACACAAAAATTAAGCCTATTTAATTAGTGCAAAGCTGTGGAGTAGTGTAAACTGTGTTGGGCTTTTGTCAAATAAATCAACTCATATGGGAAAAACCTCTCCTATACTTGTACGGGATAATACTGTTGGAGGATAAATCAACTCATATGGGAAAACCTCTCTATATTTGTACGGGATAATACTGTTGGAGGATAAATCAACTCATATGGGAAAACCTCTCCTATACTTGTACGGGATAATACTGTTGGAGGATAAATCAACTCATATGGGAAAACCTCTCCTATACTTGTACGGGATAATACTGTTGGAGGATAAATCAACTCATATGGGAAAACCTCTCTATATTTGTACGGGATAATACTGTTGGAGGATAAATCAACTCATATGGGAAAACCTCTCCTATACTTGTACGGGATAATACTGTTGGAGGATAAATCAACTCATATGGGAAAACCTCTCCTATACTTGTACGGGATAATACTGTTGGAGGATAAATCAACTCATATGGGAAAACCTCTCCTATACTTGTACGGGATAATACTGTTGGAGGATAAATCAACTCATATGGGAAAACCTCTCTATATTTGTACGGGATAATACTGTTGGAGGATAAATCAACTCATATGGGAAAACCTCTCCTATACTTGTACGGGATAATACTGTTGGAGGATAAATCAACTCATATGGGAAAACCTCTCTATATTTGTACGGGATAATACTGTTGGAGGATAAATCAACTCATATGGGAAAACCTCTCCTATACTTGTACGGGATAATACTGTTGGAGGATAAATCAACTCATATGGGAAAACCTTTCCTATACTTGTACGGGATAATACTGTTGGAGGATAAATCAACTCATATGGGAAAACCTCTCCTATACTTGTACGGGATAATACTGTTGGAGGATAAATCAACTCATATGGGAAAACCTCTCCTATACTTGTACGGGATAATACTGTTGGAGGATAAATCAACTCATATGGGAAAACCTCTCCTATACTTGTACGGGATAATACTGTTGGAGGATAAATCAACTCATATGGGAAAACCTCTCCTATACTTGTACGGGATAATACTGTTGGAGGATAAATCAACTCATATGGGAAAACCTCTCCTATACTTGTACGGGATAATACTGTTGGAGGATAAATCAACTCATATGGGAAAACCTCTCCTATACTTGTACGGGATAATACTGTTGGAGGATAAATCAACTCATATGGGAAAACCTCTCCTATACTTGTACGGGATAATACTGTTGGAGGATAAATCAACTCATATGGGAAAACCTCTCCTATACTTGTACGGGATAATACTGTTGGAGGATAAATCAACTCATATGGGAAAACCTCTCTATACTTGTACGGGATAATACTGTTGGAGGATAAAGAAACTAATTTGGGAAAATGAGTAGACATATTAAAAATCCAACCCAACTTTGTCACAAAAAGGTTGCCAAATACTAAAGCATTGAAGCATGGCAACGTCCAGACTGTACCACATTATGGTATGCTTACATTTACACATATATTCAACATTTTTACACATATATTCATTCAATAATAAAATAATAATTCAACTCAGAATATGGGTTAAACATGGCCTTGTAGAACCACGATCAAAACAATGACCTTTCAAAACAATGAAAAATTTTTCATTTAAATATTTTTCAGAATCAGAAATGGAATAGGATGTAAATAATGCATAATTTAAAACATAACAACATATATTTACATTTCATGTTACACTGTTATCAGAAACATGTATAAAATTCAGTTTTAAGCGTGCCAAAAGACGACGTAATTAAAGATTTTGTGTGATCTCAGCTTTTCCTATCAAAGGTAGCACGAGAAGGTGTTCTAACAGTATTTTTAAATCACATTTCCCTTTCTTTAACATGAAATGTTCCAAGTCTTATTAATTATAAATTAAAATATGAGTATCATGAATGGATTAAAATACAAAAACACAAACAAAACAGCTGCTGAGTTATATTTGATACCTACACTATAGACGGATTTAATTCAGTTCTTACAAAATCTAATTGGATGGTTTCTCATTACCTTTCCTCGCTGATTGTAATCACTGTCCAATGCAGCTTTTATTGATGTATTGAAAATATTCGTTTGAAAATATAAAAATTTTCTTAAATAAATATTATACACTTTCAATGAAAAAAAGACAGCCACTTCGGAACATACGTAAACTTTTTATTTCAGACCACAAAAGCAAAATAAATTGACTTTATTGAGAAGTTTTTAAATGTTAGAAGTGTAGTATTTAGCAACTCAGGTTTAAGATGGAAAGAAATTAAATAAAAAAGTTACATAAATATGTCATAAAAAGTTACATATAAATGTTTGTTATAAATGTTTTTAAATCATTATAAATATTATTAATGAACCATTGCAAAAATATTTAAAGAGTGTAACATAAATCTAGAATGTTGTAACACTTCGCAAAGCCCATAAATAAAATTTGACAAATTCATCTTCTGTTGTCTTTTCTTACTGTTGTTATTCTTGGTGTTACTGTACTCTTACTCTTACAACATGAATTTAAATGGGCGATTTTTATCTTCTTCTGGATTTTCCCAATGGTATGGTCTTTCGGCTTCATTACTCACTAACTTCACAATTATGTTACTATGTTATCCATTCTCGTGCGATGATGATACCATTTTATTCTTTCCCTGGCTATCTTCCTAGATGTTAAATTATTCTCTTATGCTATCATAACTCATACGGTCGTCAGGTTTTATCTACTATACTTCATAATATTCTCATTTTTAATTATTGGTTTGACTTGGTGACATCTGCTCAGGATTTTATTGGGAGTGGCACCGGTTCTGTTGTGTTCTTGCGTTCGTTGTGAGGTTAGTTCATTCCAGTTCTTATTAAGTAATAGTCTGTATGCTCAAGGTTGTTGATGTAACTAGACATTTATGTATTTCAACTGATATATAGCAGGAAAATGTGTTTTAGGGTAAACAGAAAATAATTCAGCTACTTTACAAACCTTCAAAGCATTTATCAAGTCTAGGTGTGCATTTCCTTGTATTGGAGGAAAACTCTCAACGCTGTACTAGACAGATCAGGAACAAAACAAAAGCAGATGCAAAATCCTATGGAATAATTTTAACTGGAGATTTATTAGGAGTAAACATTTCTTTTCTCAACCCTCAACAACTGTTTCGCTTTCAAGAACAGTGCAAGTGTTTGCCGTGTAGGTCTTACTATCCATGGTCCTAGCCTCCAGTAATCGTTCCCCAAACCTCCTTTCTCTTCCTTTTGCGACAATTTCAGAAAGTGATCCATTTCTTTCAGTGTATCCTTCTACACGCGTCTTCATTTTTTCCTCCACCCTTACTGCCAACTTTCAATATCATGTCCAAACCTGGATTCTAATACTTTAAATAGTTTTTCCACTTGATCGTAAATAGTAAAGACAATTTCGAAAACATTTCGTCAAAAAAAAGGTTTCACAGTTGCGTCAAGCAGGAGACAGTGAGTGGTCAACGCATTTTGATAACGGAAGCTCTGTTTAATACTGTTGATTTTGTCAACGTTTCAAAGATATTCCTCAAGAAAACAAAAAATGAAATATTCAAAATATTTATATTCATGGCCTTGTAGAACCATGATCAAAACAATGACCTTTCAAAACAATGAAAAAATTTTCATTTAAATATTTTTCAGAATCAGAAATGGAATAGGATGTAAATATTGCATAATTTAAAATATAACAACATATATTTACATTTCATGTTACACTGTTATCAGAAACATGTATAAAATTCAGTTTTAAGCGTGCCAAAAGACGACGTAATTAAAGATTTCGTATGTTCTCCGCTTAATACTTCTGTAACAAAATTTCCTATCAAAGGTAGCACGAGAAGGTGTTCTAACAGTATTTTTAAATCACATTACCCTTTCTTTAACATGAAACGTTCCAAGTATAATTAATTTCACTTGAAAGAATTCCTAATTTCAAAGCATTACCTAAACTTATTAAGTTTCCAATATGGCTGCTTCACAAGTATAATACAAAGGGTAATGTTGGAATATCTGTTTTTACAGTTATCTCTTTCTTTCATATTTTCTTGTTAGCTTTAGTAAATTTATGTAGCGCATTCGTTTACCGTACACACTGATATATAATTGAATTGCACGGCTATTTTGAATTAAGCCCATTAATCAGAGGGATATTACACTTATTAAATTCCTTCTATCAGCTAACACTCTCCTGATATATATGTTGTATAAATTTTCAATCCTTAATAAAATACGTTTTTATTCATTCAATGACGTTCAATTCAAAAACATTTCTTTTTACCTGTAGTGGATGGCAACTGATGTTAATAGAGTTTTTTGAATTACTTATTCAATAATTAATTTATAAAAATTCAGGGATCTAGTTTGGATTCGAACTGAGTGTCTTCATATTCGAAGTCTAGTGCTTTTAGCACTGAACCAACTTTCCCATAGCTAGAAATGTACTCTGAAAGATGTATATGCATTTTTATTTCGCCCCCATCTGGTTATCGTCGAAACTTCCATTCTACAACCTCAAACTGTTGCTATGGTTACCACACAATATCATAAATAATGCGCTATGTTTAAAAATATAAAAAGAATAAAATAAACAAACTGGATTAACGGTATCGAACCTTACTTTACAAACGGACAATGCGAAACAAAAGAGAAAAGAAACACAACACAATGCAAGCGACGAAAAAAGTGTATAAATAGAAACAAACAAAAATAATAGTCCAACACCATACATAGAAAGAGAAATGGAAAATGGAAATTTCAGGACATTTGCTTTCTATTTTGCCACTTATTGTTATTCTCACAAATCTATATTCATATTTATAATTAATAGTAATTATAAAATAAAAAAAAAACTAAAATAAATTTTTCTTTGTTGATTTTAAAAGTAGTAATTGACTTTTTTTTAAATGTTTATATTAGGTCTACTTGTTATATTAACTATATATAGATGACCGAAAATACCGCAAATTTTTTTAACACTACTTATTTATTATGTTGTTAATTAGATTTATATTACACTGAAATATTTATTTACACTAGCCATTATAGATTTCCATTACTTATGGAAAATTATGTCAGAAAGATATTGTCCTTTTTCTTTGTGCATGTTGCAATCCTAATTAGAGAGTCTTCCATTATGTTGCAATCCTAATTAGAGAGTCTTCCATTACGTTGCAATCCTAATTAGAGAGTCTTCCATTATGTTGCAATCCTAATTAGAGAGTCTTCCATTACGTTGCAATCCTAATTTGAGAGTCTTCCATTATGTTGCAATCCTAATTAGAGAGTCTTCCATTATGTTGCAATCCTAATTAGAGAGTCTTCCATTACGTTGCAATCCTAATTAGAGAGTCTTCCATTATGTTGCAATCCTAATTAGAGAGTCTTCCATTACGTTGCAATCCTAATTTGAGAGTCTTCCATTACGTTGCAATCCTAATTAGAGAGTCTTCCATTACGTTGCAATCCTAATTAGAGAGTCTTCCATTATGTTGCAATCCTAATTAGAGAGTCTTCCATTACGTTGCAATCCTAATTTGAGAGTCTTCCATTATGTTGCAATCCTAATTTGAGAGTCTTCCATTACGTTGCAATCCTAATTAGAGAGTCTTCCATTATGTTGCAATCCTAATTAGAGAGTCTTCCATTACGTTGCAATCCTAATTTGAGAGTCTTCCATTACAAGTTCCAGTAGCGCACGGTCACGATTAAGTGTTGCCACTTACCTTAAGATCCGCCAATGTTTGGGGTTTTGTGGGTGTAGATACGAGATTTTAGAACGCTCCAAAGAAAAACATCACAACAGTTCAAATCTGTCGACCTTGGAGGATGAGCCTTCCTGGAAACATGCGACGCAAGACGACCAATGCTTCTGGAGAAGTGGGTGTAGCGGCGCCATCTTGCTGGAAATAAACATTGTTTTTGTCGATTAATCGTTGCCATCCCTGCTGTGGTCTCAAGAAAGTGAGAATGTGAATTAAACGTGCAAAGCTAACTGTCGCAGTGTCTCCGTTTGCATCCTCAAAATAATGCCGTTACTGTAACACGGAGTGAGTGCAGTGGTGTCCCATTTACTCTCTTAATAACGAAAGTTTTCCTTATTAACGGAACCCTTTAAATGAAAATGGTCCTCATCACTCATGATGAGTATAGCATTTTCTTGTCCTTCAAACAACACTTACATTCGAACAGCAAAATCCTCTCGTTGATCTCGTTCTTTCAACGTTTTGGTCACGGACGTCTTGTAAGGTTATAATGATGTCTTTTAGCAAAATTGTTTCCACTTATTCACGAACTAGTCCTCACGGTTTATATAAATAACAACTGAGATAAACACAAAGCCAAGATAAATAACACACGAGAACAGTACGCATTTCAGACACTTAAATAATACCTGAGATAACCATAGGGCGAAGATAAACAATACCTGACAGCAGCAAGCGGTGAAGATATAATAACACATAAGAGTAGCACACGGAGAAGATAAATAAAAACTTAAAGCAACACGCGGTGAGGTTAAATACAATCCGAGAGCATAACACTGTGAAGATAAGAAGATACCAACTGAGAGCAGTACTAGTAAATATAAATTACAGCTGAAGATAGCACTTGAGAGCAAAAAGCGATGACGTCACGGGACGCAGGTTTATAAATGTCACGTGAGATCAGTTCATATATCCACTAATAACCATAAACGAAGTCATAGATAATATCACTGGATAATTGCAGTAATAATTATCCTAAAGCAACTTGCATATTACCAACCTTTGGAAAATTAAAAGAACTATATCCTCATGTTTTCTAGTTGCAATTTTTATTTCCGTTTAAAACATTTCTCCCTTATAGCTTATGCTTTCTGTACCAAAGTTACATAAATGTATACTTAATACGAACCTTTGTAGGTCATCGGGTTGCCATGGTTACGTGCGTTGGACGTCATGATCTCAACTCCCTTCGGGCCATAGCGGATTTGTCGGACAGCGGTGTTTAGTTTGATATCCAGACCTTCCGACAAAGCGACGGGCACGCAGGAATAGCCGTTGCGAACTGAAACAAACAAAACTATAATTTAGAACAGGAGATATTACAATGTCTAAATGGTAAAAAATCTAACAAAGTAAAGTAAACCATTTTAAGGCGTTAGTCAACCACTCCTAGTGAAAAAAAATTAATAATAACTCTACAAATAGAATAACGTTTAGGTATGAAAAATATAAAATTTAATATAAACAAAATATAATTTTCAATTAAAAAAATTACTAGACTGCAAATACATGAAACTTATTTAATGAATTTGGTTAGTTAGAGCTTAGCTAGTGAGAACTATTCACAAAGGTAAAAGTCAAAATAGTGAACACAAAATCTTACCAAAAATTAGTTTTTAATAAACAAACACACAACAGACTAGTTTCAGCGACAATGTCGCCTTCCACAGTGCTTGGCTACTACTGTATGTCTTCTCACATTTGAAGACATTGAAATGTGAGCTTACAGATCTGTAGTTCCAACGTTTTGGGGCCTTCATGGGTAGAAGGCTTCATTGGTGGATAAGGGAAGAAAGAGAGAGAGAGAGAGAGAGGGAGAGAGAGAGAGAGAGAGAAAGAGAGAGAGTGAGAGAGAACTGTGAGCTTACAGATGTGTAGTTCCAATGTTTTGGGGCTTTCATGGGTAGAAGGCTTCATTGGTGGATAAGGGAAGAAAGAGAGAGAAAGAGACAGAGAGAGTGAGAGAGACAGAGAGTGAGAGAGAACTGTGAGCTTTCAGATGTGTAGTTTCAATGTTTTGGGGCCTTCATGGGTAGCAGGCTTTATTGGTGGATAAGGGAGGAAAGAGAGAGAGAGAGAGAGAGAGAACTGTGAGCTTACAGATGTGTAGTTCCAATGTTTTGTGGCCTTCATGGGTAGAAGGCTTCATTGGTGGATAAGGGAAGAAAGAAAGAGAGAGAGAGAGACAGAGAGAGTGAGAGAGAACTGTGAACTTACAGATGTGTAGTTCCAATGTTTTGGGGCCTTCATGGGTAGAAGGCTTCATTGGTGGATAAGGAAAGAGAGAGAGAGAGAAAGAGAGAGAGTGAGAGAGAGAGAGAGAGAGAGAAATGTGAGCTTACAGATGTGTAGTTCCAATGTTTTGGGGCTTTCATGGGTAGAAGGCTTCATTGGTGGATAAGGGAAGAAAGAGAGAGAAAGAGACAGAGAGAGTGAGAGAGACAGAGAGTGAGAGAGAACTGTGAGCTTTCAGATGTGTAGTTTCAATGTTTTGGGGCCTTCATGGGTAGCAGGCTTTATTGGTGGATAAGGGAAGAAAGAGAGAGAGAGAGAGAGAACTGTGAGATTACAGATGTGTAGTTCCAATGTTTTGTGGCCTTCATGGGTAGAAGGCTTCATTGGTGGATAAGGGAAGAGAGAGAGAGAGAGAGAGAGAGAGAGAGAGAGAGAGAGAGAGAGAGAGAGAGAGAGAGAGAGAGAGAGAGAGAGAGAGAGAGAGAGAGAGAGGGAGAGAGAGAGACAGACAGAGACAGAGAGAGAGAGAGAGAGAGATGTGAGCTTACAGATGTGTAGTTCCAATGTTTTGGTGCCTTCATGGGTAGAAGGCTTCATTGGTGGATAAGGAAAGAAAGAGAGAGAGAGAGAGAGAGAGAGAGAGTGTGTGTGTGTGTGAGAGAGAGAGAGAGAGTGAGAGAGAACTGTGAGCTTACAGATGTGTAGTTCCAATGTTTTGGAGCCTTCATGGGTAGAAGGCTTCATTGGTGGATAAGGGAAGAGAGAGAGAGAGAGAGAGAGAGAGAGAGAGAGAGAGAGAGAGAGAGAGAGAGAGAGAGAGAAAGAGAACGAACAGAGAATAAAACTATAATACCTGATAATCTTACGGGGAACAGTAAATGTAGGATACTTCAGCTGATAAGTCAATTACAAATTGACAGTATCAGAGGGGCAGACTGAAGAAGACGTCCTTCGATCTATAATTTGTGGTTATAATCGTTATCTAAGCACTGTCAGCTAAAATCATCTGTAAATATTATGAGAACAGTCTTGTTAATAAGCAATGGTTCCCAAGGAAGAAAGGACAAGAAAGTGGTTTCCTGAAGCAATTACATATTAATACTTCTTCCATCGCGAGATAACCGTAGTACTGTTTAGGTAAGCGCCCTAAAGACAACTTGACCTTGTTCTCAGTGCAGAATGTTGGAAACGGTAAACAACAGAAAAGAAAGCAAGAGGAACAAATTTAAGAGAAAATAAATAAAAAAACAAAACTCGGAAAGAAACGACTACGCCATTATCGGCCTTTGTGATATTAAACGAAATAGCCTTCCCGGCTGAAGAGTTATTATATACTGGGGTAACTACATAAATTTCGAGTAATCGATTTGGTAAAACTATTCAAATAAACCAGATCGCACCCGGTTTTATCACTGTATATAACATCAAGGGGAGGACGTAACGCGCAGTAAATCATTGACAGATACGGCCAATAAGTCATTTCCAGCTGACCTCACAACCAGCCTTAATTCCACCAGGTTTAGTTTTTTGAATTTGTTTTCGTTTAGTCTCACTAGACGGCGATGGAACAACTTTTTTCAAGGTGCAGGAATGAACTGTTATTTTTGTCTCGCCTAGTCGTTTCTTTTTCTAACGCTTTCAATTAGGTTTCGGTCCAATCAAACGAAAAGGACGGACTGCTTCATGGAATGAAATATGTGTTAATGTCTCTCCTGATTGTTTACTTGGAAGTTCTAATAAATTATGAAGTTTACTTTGTTGCAAAGTTTTTACCCAGAGACGGCACAACAGGACCTACCAGTGCATGTAGGTCTAATCGGAAAAGGAAATGAGGATTAACTTTTCTATATCTTCCATGAGACGTTGGTATATACTTCGAAGCGAAAAGGTAGAAGCGTCAGGAAGTGAACAAGGTGAGGGAAAACGCCTTTTGCAGTTAGAACCCTTTAGGAATATTATACGATGGAGATGCACTATACTCAATTCCAATGGTGTAGCAAGGACAATGTTTGGGGGAGGGCACAGCCCAGGGGATCAGGGGGCTGGAACCCTCCCGAGGAGATTTTATCTCCAGAAATCATATTTTGTGCTGTTTTGGCACTTAAAATTACATAATTATTGGGTCGTCGGGAAGTCGTTTTGCTAAAAACCTACAGCTTTAGAAGTTACTTGGGAGAGCAGTGCTCCGAGCTTAACTCTCTGTACTACTGAAATATTTAATTAATTGAATAGTTTATAATTCTTGAAATAAATAAAGATGAACTAGAAGCAAATGTTAGTTTTGGGGGTAATTCAAGGCAAATTACAGTTCCTTTTGGAGAACTTGGTTTTTCAGATTGCAGAGAAATAAGTATAAGAATTTTTTATCACAGTTCCTGGGATCTTCCTGACGCTCAGACTAGTTTTAAATTTATTCCAAATTGTCTTGATATGGAAATTAAATCCCCTGCGTAGTTTTTTAGCTAGCTCAGTTGCTTCCTGCTTTCGGTTGTAAGTTGAAAAGTCGGCTGCTAAAAGCTAATACGTCACCATAAAATGACAATTTTTTCTCCGATTTTATTCCAAGTTATTACTCGTATTTTGTCATTTGGACACAATATTTTTCCAGAAGATTGTGCGATTTAAATATAAGAAATATTAAAGGCAAAGACTTCAAAGAGCCTTATACGTTAAATAAAGCCTTATATGTATTGCGTTAAAGGCAAAGAGCCTTATAACTAAATATGTCAAATATAAAGTCCATTAATTGTTTGATAAATAAAGACTTGAAGTAAAAAAGGATGTGTGCAAAAAATTGAAAAAAAGTTAGTTAAGATCAAAAAAGTGATGTATGTGGCAATGTATCTCTCTAGCAGATAGGGCTTAATGTAAGTGCATTCCAAAAATGATCTGCCGCGGGATTTTTCCTGGCGCGACACTTACCGTACTGTTTCATTTCACTATCTCCTGATTCTCCATGGAAAGATCTTATGACCTTGGTACATGGGCAATCAATCCCGTTTCCTTCACTCGCGGTAGGGATACTAACCGCATGCGCATGTGAGACGGAGGTAGCTCGCTAGAGGCTGGCTGCCAAGAGGGCTGGGCGGGTTTGGGGGGCTCAGACCCGGGTAAAACATTAAAAAAAAACTAAATAATAATAATACAGATTTTGGTCCACGCGCAGTCACGTGATCAAACAGCTGCATTTGCTGTTATTGAAGCTAGACTGTGCCTTCAGTTTGAGGTTAGGTTGTGCTTTTTGCCTTTTCCATCAATTATACTGTTTAGTAAGAGTTGTATACTGTCATCAGACTTGAATATTACTAGGATGTATAAAGCTTTCAGGAGGAAGTATCCAGACGCCCTCATAACCAAAGAAAACCAAACCTTCATTTTATTCCCCCAGAACAGATACTTGTGTGAAATGTGTTTTGTTAGCAGCAAAACCTTGTGAGGGAAATGAAAAGAACATGTTATCAGCAAAGCACAAACTGCATCATTTAAAAGCCTATAATGAAGGACAACAACCTAATGGAAATAAAAATGTGTTTTTAAATGAGTTTGTTAGCTGTTTATCGTATAAAGAGATGTATGTGCCATTTGAACTTACATCCTGTTTTACGTTGGCTAAGTGGCACTTAGGTCTAACCTAAAACTGGCACATTAAAATGATTATTCAAGCTAAACCTTTGTAGATTTAATTTTCTAATTTTCCTGGCCAGTTAAACGGAAAGTATTTTAATTTTTTGCAATATATTAGGATGCCAGTAAAAAGAAAACCATGTATTATGAAGAAAATCTCAATTTACTAAAAACTTTAAAAATGGCACTTACATCCTTTTTTACTTGAAGTCTTTAATTATTGATTGCTGTAGAAACATATGGTATACGCAGTAAGAAGTTACCACGTGTATAGGCTAATAGTTCCAATTGTAACAGTTCTACAACAGAAGATTGAGACTAGAAAGAAAACTAAATAACGTAAAGGAAATATACAGGCTACTTATTCTTAAGCACCGTTAGTAACGGCCTGGCGTTAGGAAAGGTGGGCAATATAAAGAGGCAGAATAAGGCTTAACTTCATGAATCATATAAAATGTACATTACTTTCGCTAGTATTTTTGTTAAATATTGGCGAGTATAACCCATAGAGCAAATGGAAATTATGAACGTATTTGTGGGATGCCGAATGATACGGTAAATACGCAGGTAGACCAGGTATCTGGCCGTTACGCCTAAGAGGCTAGATAGGGCAGATACGGCAAGGTGTCCATATCAAGGTACAACTTGATAGCTGGAGTTATAAATGCGTAGCCACATACAAAGAACATTGATAGCTGGAATTATAAATGCGTAGCCACATACAAAGAACATTGATAGCTGGAATTATAAATGCGTAGCCACATACAAAGAACATTGATAGCTGGAATTATAAATGCGTAGCCACATACAAAGAACATTGATAGCTGGAATTATAAATGCGTAGCCACGTACAAAGAACATTGATAGCTGGAATTATAAATGCGTAGCCACATACAAAGAACATTGATAGCTGGAATTATAAATGCGTAGCCACATACAAAGAACATAAAGAAGGGAACTTGCAAAGCGTTGATAAAGAACTTATTGATGAATAACAAAACCGAACAAAATTAAAACATAATTAAACTTGGAAAGATTATTACTTTATCTACGGCAGACAAAATGTAAAAATATAAAAGCTAGAAAACAAACAAACAAAACAGAAAGTTTTTACAGTGTTATTATTTCGTTAATAATTTCTGCTGAGTAAAACATTTCGGAAAAACACACGGATTGCTGCGGATAAAATTAGAAAGGTAAAACCGCACGTCCCTCCACTTCTTTTATTATTCAACGTCCTCGCAATCCAATTTTGCTCCCAACTTAAGTAAAAAGTTGCGCCGTAAAGTTTTACGTCTCCTCTAATATTATTTAGTTCACTGTTGGCAGCACTGCGTTCAGTTACAGTTACATTATACTTATACGGCTGTTTGTAGTTGAAGGCATTTGTTAAGCCTGCCTCGAAAATAAAACCAAATGATACACATAAAAGTTTATTTGTCTTGGCGAACATGTTTCACCGCAAAGGAGCCGTTTAAAAATTATATTAGAGTCACTGAGCGTTATGGTGATAGCCGAAGTGAACGGCGCAACTCTGCTAGCCTGAAAGTAAAGCCCGGATATTTGCAGAGGTGGCGTTTTTAATGGCACAGAACTGTTTCGGATAAACGGAACGGAAATGTTTACAGTTTATAGTAGGGAAACATGAATAACTAAAGACACGTCCCCTACTAATTAAAATAATTCATTATTATTAAAAGACACCACCTTAAATCTATACTAATATATAAAAATCTAATGGGGAGTGTGTGTGTGTGTGTGTGTGTGTGTGTGTGTGTGTGTGTGTGTGTGTGTGTGTGTGTGTATGTGTGTGTGTGTGTTCCTCAATCATGTAAAATTTCTTCTACATATTGAGCTGAAATTTTACATAGACATTCTTAGTGTCCTTGGTTAAAAAACAGGCTTATTTTTATTCAGAAATTCCGTCAGGGCACCGCCCCACAAACCTTGAAACCCCCTTAACACTCAATTTTCTATACTCCATTTAATGCTTAACTTGATTTAATCAGCTGATAATCACCTGTAACAGTCAGTTTTAAACAAATTTAAACAGGTGATAGTAAATGATTTTTATTCATTTTTCTAGGCTAGTTTACTTCACAAATTTTATGTTACAAGCAGAAGTTTTTCTTTCCTTTGGTTTTCAAGACAATAAACAGTAAGTTTATAATGTGAATACTAATCTATACTAGTATATAAAAATCTAATGTTGTCTGTCTGTGTGTGTGTATTACTCAATCACGTAAAATCTACTGGACCCATTGAGCTGAAATTTGTAATTTACTTCCCGTTCCCACGTGTTCGATTTTAGTAAAAAAAATATACCGGGCGAAGAAGAAATTCATCAGAGATACGAAAAAAAAATATTAAAACTCTCGCTCACAACCAAATATCCTGACTGGATACTTTACATATATATTTTAATATAATTATATAGTATTGTATAAAGTTACAACCAAATCTATCGTAACTGGATACTCTATAGGTAGGCCTATATTTAAATACATGTATACATAGTACGACGCTTTGATATGCGGACTTAGTACTTCTTTATCCACGCGAAATGATTTTTTACCAAACATTAATTTGATAAAAAGTTTATTTATTTCCCTTACCGAGAGTTTTCATTACTTTTCGTACACCTGACGACTTTCTGCGTCGCCCTGTATAATTGTTTCCTTATCGATCACGTGGTAACGGGAAATAAATACCTGAACTTTTCTTGGACATTCTTAGGGTCCCTGGTTTCTACATAGGCATATTTTCATTTAGAATTTCCGTCAGGGCACCGCTCCACTGGCCTTGGAAACTCCCTTAACGGTAGGTTTATAAACTATAGTTTGATATATTTATTGGGATTTAATTTCAGTAAATTACATTCAACCCATATACAAATACAAATTAAATCAATACAAATATTCGTCAACCCCGTACGGAGGACGGGTACTCTGCTAGTAACTTATATATACAATAGTATAATGTAAGTACAGGACCACCTTTAAAATAATGCATGAAATACTTACACACGCACACACACGCGCGCGCGCGCAAGCACACACGGAAGCACACAAGCGCGCACACGCACACACACACACACACATATATATAAATATATATATAGTCTATATATATATATATATATATATATATATATATATATATATATATATTTTTGTAGATTATGCAACACTGTTTTCTTGTATACACTTATCACTTTCACTTATGTACTTAAACAAGAATCTTACTTGGTATTTATGCGAGCGCTTTCAGAGACTAGTGGGTGCATAAACACCAAGTAAGATTCTTGTTTAAGTACATAAGTGAAAGTGATATATATATATATATATATATATATATATATATATATATATATATATATATTATAACGAAATTCATTAAGTTAAGAAGGCTGTTGGTAAAATTATTTGAATATGTGCGCTAGTCTATTGTCACATCTATCGGCCGAAATAAGTTACTGCACACACCTGCAAATCATAAATAAAAATAATTCGAAAAGGGTTCATTGTAAGTAAACCAAGATGTGCCTCGTTCATGGGAGAGAAGCTTTACCTAGACATCCACGGACCAGGGAGATTTATGACTAGGAATCCCTGAGAATACAGAAAAACACATGCATCTGTGGGAAAGTTCAACAAATTCCCACGAAGCCAAAAAAGCAAAGTGCGGGAAGTGTCAAAATTTCATAGGCTAGCCAGAGTTTGAGCGCCTTAAGGGAGCCAATCAAATTTGAAGAGGGGATGAAACACAAACGGATACGATCCAAGAGGATGTTCAGGAACGACAGTCAATTTTCAGTACTCGAAAGGGTCAAGTGGTAGGACTCGAGGAGAAGTAATGTTGAGTTTTTAGTAAAAAAAAAATATCAAATTCAAACAAGTAACGTGGAAATTTAAAGTAAGGGAGATTAAAGGGTAGCCAGGGAGATTATTAAATAGAAAGTGAAGTATAAAGAGGGAGATTAAAGGGTAACAAGTGAGATTAAAATAAGGGAGTGATTAATAAAATCAGTTAAGGAATAGAAGCATTTCGAGAAATTAAGAAAAGTGAAATTGATAGGAAAGTATTACTAAGTGAATTTGTGTCAAGTGAAGTAAAACAAGGAACCACGCAATTAATAAACGATACATTTATTTTAACTTAAAGCCAACTCTTTAAAGCAACAAATATTAAGCATCTTTTAAAGTTTTATAAATTCATTAAAAAGTCATAGTTAATTGAAATATAAAATTTATCAAACCAAGTGCAGTAACTTATACACGCCCTTAGATAGCTAAAGAAAGTAAATTTAGAATTATTAAAGAAATCAATAGTAAAATAAGAGTCTTGATGCCTATCGGCAAATATTAGAGTTAGTAAAAGAATTATATGAACTACCTGTAAATGCAATATTGATCTCAGGATAAAATAAATCTGTAATTATAAAAGCAAGTAGCTGGATTATTAATTTAAATTCCTAAGAGTAAAAATTATCCTGTAGAGAAGCATTAAGTGAAGGTTCGTTATATAACAATTGTCGCCCAACGTGGAAGGCAAGGAACGTTATAATATATATATATATATATATATATATATATATATATATATATATATATATATATATATATATTTGGAAGGAGTAATATCCAAAAATGATAAAAATGTAAAATCTGTAGTTTTCAGTGAAAATCTTTGTCATACATTTTAATACAGCCTATAGGACATACTGTTTTTCTGATATTTTATTTTAAAAATTTAGACAAATAAATATTCAAGTTAAATGATATGTTCTCAAGGAAAAAACATCGTTAAGTTATAAGACAAAAATATTTATACAAAATGTATAAAATGTATACAAAATAAAACATAAAACATTATTGGGTCAATAAGTAATTTTTTATAATATTTATATAACTACACGTACGTATTTCATATTCATATATTACACTGGATATATGACAAGTACATAGACTTCATATTCCCAGCTTGATATCACAGTTAAGATCTTCGGAATATATATTTACATCCCAAGGTAGTAATTATAAAAGCTCTAGGTAGCTAACAGCGTCAGTGTCAATTAATCGTTAGGCAAATGAGACATCATTATCAAGTCTCTGGTCGGCCTTTTATCACACCCCTTAACGAGAGCACATGAATAATATTAGCGCATGTTGATGATGTGACTTATAAATAGGGTTGAGGTAAGGAAATAAAATTGTCTGTTTTATATGTGGTGAATGAGATTTATGATAGGCATGCTCTTACGATAGCATGTTCTATAGGATGACCCGAGTTGCCCACTGTATTGTTCCCTGGGACTATAACCAGGGACTGACTAAAGGAGGAAGTGACGTCTCTAAGACTAGTAAGTAAACAAATCGACACTTTGACAAAGTAGTTACTAAGGTGTGTGCCGGCTACCAGGAGCGCTAATATCGTCAGAGGCGCCGCGGCGTGCAGCAGAATTGACGGTTTACAATAAAATAACGCTAAATATACAGTACACAGCGCTGTAGTCAGCAGTAAAATTGTCAAACTAGTTTTGTTTAAGAGTAAAGAGCTGCTACGTTGTATAATATTTTTATGTGATACATTTTTTAATAACAAGGCAAAATTCTTGAGACACATAGCCAGTACTTAGGTAAAACTATATTTCTATTGGTTTCTTTATAATTATTAAAAAATGTCTAAAACATACTGGTTTTTATAATTCATGTATTAAGTACAGTACCTACAGTAGTAAGAAAATATTAATTAATATACATTGAGTTAAAACTTTACTACTAACAAAATAATGACCAATTTCTGTAGCGGCGCCGCCAGATAATTTATTTTACCTTAAAGACCCGTGGGTTAAAAAAGTTTAGGAACCACTGCATTAGGAACCACTCCCTTGTTGCCATAGAAACAAAATAGCTGTAATCAGAACTCTCTATCCATTTGGGGTATGTGGAAAGCTGTGTAAACCTGTAATTAAAGTTTGATTTAAATCAGAATAGAACTCTACGCTAGTGAAATCGGCCAGAATGGATGTGGGCTGCCATCGTCTGGGCGAATTTGAAATCCACATCCTGCCGAGTCGGTAAGGCTTGTTGCAATTCTACGTTAAACTTCCGCTAGTCGGTCAGTACAAACTGACAACACCGCATCCCTACCCCGGCACATAACAGTTCCTATTCTGCTTAAAATCAAACTATAGAAAGTGACAGAGCAACGGGAAAATACCACGAGTGGGAACACTAGGAACAGTGCAAGCACCCAGAGTTAGGTGGGATAATTTTGGTAGTGGGATATTTAGGCTTACTAGTGACAGCGATAGGAGACATTTGACAATATCAATTCTGAACTCATTGATTACAAATGAAACGTATCCTGTATAAAAATCTGAAAAATATAAATCATATCAACTTAACGAAAACAAAATCTATACAGAGCACAGTAGCGTATTCATAATAAATTAACATCAATAACTCTTGTTACAAATATTTAAACACCCTTAAATGTACATTTCGCTACTAGTATCACTTAGAAGGGTGCAAACATACTCCAAGTATTTGTAACAAGGGTTGTAGTTGTTTATTTATTAAACGAAAACAATTTATCTTTACGTTTTATGCTGAACAGTAGACCCTCGCTATTCATGAATTTGGTATTTGCGGTTACGTTTAGTCGCGATTGGTAAAATTACAGCAAATAAAACTAATATGTATTGTATTTTAAAACAAAGCCAAGACAGTTATTACTACTGTACATAAATCTTTCTAAAACAAACACTATAGAGAACACACTCATTCATTTTAAGATACAATGTTTCTGAGACAAACACTTGGTGTAAATGTGAGATTTCAACACCATTCTGAAAAAGCAGAAACTTTGCTTTTGTAAGAAGCAAGAATACCGGTTAATTAATCAAAACAATGATGCAGTAGCTTCACTGCGCTATTTACTGTGCACACAGGAAGTAATAAAGTGTTGGAGAAATAGATTAGACGCAACTATTTCAATTACACAAGCATTCTATTGTATCTTATAAGATTTAATCCATTTTGTTTTCAGATTAAAAAATACATAAAAATTTTAAAAAAATAAAAACAAAGAAAAGGGAAAACAAACACTATGAAGTTCTGGAGGAAAGAGACAGAATAAAAAGGAAAAATTGGTTGAAGAAACAGATAATTAGAATAATATATGTAAAAGTGACGGAAAATATTAATAAAAGAATAATAAAAAGAAGGACAAGTAAGAAGAAGGAGAGTAGAGAAAAGGAAAAGGATTACAAGTAGGATGAAGGAGAAAAGGAAAAGGAGGACAAGTAAGAAGAAGGAGACTAAAGAAAAGAAAAAGGAGGACAAGTAAGAAGAAGGAGACTAAAGAAAACGAAAAGAAACACAAATAAGAAGAAGGAGACTAAAGTAAAGGAAAAAGAGGACAAGCAAGAAGAAGGAGACTAAAGACAAGGAAAAGGAGTACAAGTAAGAAGAAGGAGACTAAAGAAAAGGAAAAGGAGGACAAGTAAGAAGAAGGAGGTTAAAGAAAAGGAAAAGGAGGAAAAATAAAGAGAAGGAGGAAAATAATAATAATTTGGAGTAAAAATATTTTACGATTGATATTACTAGCTATATCTTATCGAAACACAGAAGCGCCCCAGAAAAATTAGCGACCATCACACACTTGTACTGAACCGGCTTGTCTTCCTTCCTCCTAAGATGAGTCACCTACCTGGGACCGATATGTCACTAGGCGTTGCTCAGAACCAAAACCAAAATTTTAAACTGTAACATTTTGATAGTTTTTAATGACACTTTTGGATTCTACACATCTATTCCTTGCAACAGAGGCCAAACACGATGTAATTATGCCACTTTTAAAGATCCTAAACTGTCATTAAATATTTAGCAACATCAAGCAAGTTCATTAAATATTTATCCTAAATCTAACTAAAAATTCAATTAATATTGGCATACTTGCATGGTGGTTGGGCTCTATAATCAAGGAGTAATACGTAGAGTCCAAAATGTCAGTAAAAATACCTAAATGTAATAGTTTAAGACATTTTGAGAGCAATGAGTAGTAGGTGACTTATGGAAAATTATCGCGTCAAGTATGCTGCTCTAAACTGGTGCGCGATCGATCGATAGAAAACCTGTACTAGTCCGGTTCAAAAACATTGGTTTTCGTAGTGCGTGTTGCATCAAAGGCCATCGCTACGCAATTGCAGGCGTTGCGGTCGTTTAGAAATCTGATACAAGAAATTTTTTTCAAACTTTTGAATAAATCATCTGGGTAATATAACAAATCAAATAGAATAATACTTATAGCGGTTTTGGGCCATGTCAGATCTAATTTAACGTAATATAAATACAATATTTCATATCATGATGTTTGTGCAACAGTCTTTTCCTTCGCGTTTTGGCCATAAAGTTAACTTCCTGGTATTTCGTAGTGACCAGGCACGCAGAAAACAGTTATGTTCAATAGCCCGTGACAGAAGGAATATGTAAAGCAATCGTATACAGCCAGATTAAATATAAGCGAACAAATGTCTATACAGTCTAAGAAGCGGGACGTATTTCTTTATCATGCACAGTAAACACGGTATATACAAGCTTTTCAACGTAAAAAGAATTCATTTTACGTATTTACTATATACGGCCTATCTATTTGCTACAGTTTGTGCAGACAATATTCAATTTCAATGCCCCGGGTTACGAAGACAGTCTCCGGCATTTTCGGATTTAATTGCGTTAGCTTCCTCTCCGAGTTTTTTCTCTCCCGCTTTATATATTTCCGTTACAAACAAAACTAATTTGAAATCTTTTCGGGAAACACACCAAATTGATTTCGCCCGGAGCAGTCAAAGTTTCCATGTTTCTATAAAATCTTTATCGTTTAGAACTTTGCTTTGCTCGGATTTACCGCGGCCCTTAATGGCGGATTCGGATCTTTTCGGTCGTTACTTTCAGAGAAAATATTCCGTAGCTCCAAATTGTGTTTAAGTCGAAATGGACTCTGGCTTCTTCCGAGAAAACTGATATTTCGTAAAGTTAATTGAATTACTATATATATATATTTATTTTTTAACCTTGCAACGTTGTTTTCTTGTATTCACTTATCACTTTCCTGTATGTACTTAACAAGAATCTTACTTGGTATTTATGCGAGTTAACTTTCAAAGATTGATAGTATCTTCATTATTGAGCATCACTGACCATGGGTTGTAGTAGACTGCGAGCTGTGTGGAATTTCCGTTGTCACAATGTGTGGTGTACCGTTATTGTTCTATTTTCGGATTCACTGCACTCTAGGAGTCTTTTAAGTTTGTCTTGAGGTTAATTTTGTCTATTAGGTTAAATAATTAATGGTTTTTTGATTTTATTTGTATTTGTTCGTTTATAATATTATTTTATGTTTATAAATTTGTAGTTGTTCCCAGATTGTCATTTTGAGGCCTTTTTGTACTTTTTGTATTAGATGTATGTTTTCTAATGTGGGGAATGTGTGTTTGTTTTTAATCGCGTGTGTAGCTAAGTTTGAGGTTTGATGTATGCATTGAGGTGTTCTTGATATATCTCTTAATTTCTTTTTTGTTTAGCCTATGTATATTTTATTACAGTCCGGTCATTCGGTTTTGTATATTCCATTATTAAGTGTGGGACATATTTTTTCCGGTTGGTTTATTTTATTGATTATGTTTCCTGTGTTTATGTAAGCTATGTTAATATTATTATTTTTAGTATTTTAGTTATTCCTTTTATGTTGTATCCTGTATATGTGAATGTGGCCCATTTTGTTGTTGTTTTCAGTTCGATTGTAGGTTCTTTTAATTTATTTAATATTTTAAATTCTAATTCATCTATAGTTTTTTTTATTGTATCCATTTTTTGGGCTATTTGATATATTATTTGTTTTTCTTTGGCTTTTTCTTCATTTTTAAAGGTAGTTTTAGCATTCTGTTTAAGAGTGAGTTGTAAGCAGCCATTTTATGTTGTGGGGGATGGTTAGAGAAGTTTGGTATTGTATTAATGGTTTGTGTAGGTTTCCTAAAAATTGAGTACTCAATGTTATTTGTATTTCTGGTTATTTGTAGGTCTAGATAATTTATTTTATTGTTTATTTCTTCCTCCATGGTGAATTTATGTTAGGGTGTAAGTTGTGGATTTCCATTAGGATTAAACTATTATTTATTGCTTTATTTTGTGAGATGTATAATCCATCGTCAACTTATTGTACCCAATTTCCGATGGGGTCGTGTGTTTTTATGGTTTGTGTGATTAATTCGTCAAGGTTTTGGAGGTAAATGTCTGATATTATACTTGAGAGGAATGATCCCATTGCTAAGCCATATATTTGTTTATACTGTATATCTTATTATTAAATATGAAATAGTTTTGGTTTAGTATAGTCTTTAGGCAATTTGTAATTTGGTTTGTGTATTTGGGGTTGGGTTTAAGATCAGTTAATTGGTTTTTTATTATTTGGATGGTTTCGTTTATTGGTATATTTGTTTACTTGATATTTATACCTAATTACCCATTCATATTGCTTTTTCTTCCTATTATAATAGTTGTCTGTTTATTCCGAAGTTATTCACTAATAAAGCCTAAAGGAAGGACTTCATTACTTTAAATGACTTCTTTTGAAACGTCTTACTAAATTCTTGTTGTCATGCAATTTAAATCTGTCCTCATTACGATGTTGCAGAAGTCTCGATTTATACCGTCTTCTTACAACATAATGGCGTACTATTTATTCAAACATATTTGTAAAACATAAACTGTTGTTAATACAACAGTCAATTAATACAACAGTCAGTTAATATATGCAGTCAAAAGCGAAGCGTAGAGACGGAACTGAAAACCGATACGGTAAGCTTTAGACGTACTAACGGCGATACCAAAACCGAAATTAACAGGGCCACACACATACATACTCACACACACACACACACACACACACACACACACACACACACACACACACACACACACACACACACACACACACACACACACACACACACACACACACACACACACACGCACGCGCACGCGCACGCGCACACGCACTCACGCACACACGCACCCGCACACATACATACTCACACACACACAAACACACACACACACACACACACACACACACACACACACACACACACACACACACACACACACACACACGCACGCACGCGCACACGCACACACACACACGCGCACGCACTCGCACGCACGCACACACGCACACGCACACGCACACGCACACATACATACTCACACACACACACAAACACACACACACACCACACACACACACACACCACACACACACACACACACACACACACACACACACACACGCACGCACGCACACGCACGCATACATACTCACACACACACACACACACACACACACACACACACGCACGCGCGCACACGCACGCACACACGCAAACGCACACGCACACATACATACTCACACACACACGCACGCACACACACAAACACACACACAAACACACACACACACACACACACACACACACACACACACGCGCGCGCGCACACGCACGCACACACGCACACGCACACGCACACATACATACTCACACACACACGCACGCACACACACAAACACACACACACACACACACACACACACACACACACCGGTGACGTGAGTAAACTTACAGGGTACAAGAGATGTAACTTACAGCCATCTCCTCCAAATAGGTGTTCACTTTCTAAGTTTGGTTAGTTATGGGCTACGCTACAGAAAGCATCGACGTACCATTAGCATAATGTCCGTGTATGTAATTCGAAAAGGCCGCAATCAAACACAAAACTACAACATAGCATTTGAATAAAATAAATCGGACGTGAAGGTAATGTTGTCACGTTTATGGAAATGAAAGATTTTGACGTTAGTCGCATTCTCCGTGTGTGGTCCGGAGAGAAGGGAACTCTGGAAACAATGATGGCATGCTTCAGGAAGCCGTCAGGCAAGGAACCACCTAATGTGATAATGGGGTAACACATTAAGCGGCCTATCACTGCGACATTAATTCCAATCTGCCCAGTATAAAGACATCACACTCGGCGCACGGTACTGCCGAATATTCAAATGTTATGGCTTTTCGTATCTTGCATCATATATCACGCGCTCACACACAAGCGTATACAGAGGTTAATAGGTGAAACAGTGGTGATCAAATAGAGAAAGTTCGGGAGCTTCGTGGACGTTGTTAGGACAATAGGCGGAAGAAAATTGGAAGGAGTAGGGCCCCAGAGGGCCCATTTAAGTACCATATCTGATAAAAACACTACGTTTATTAAAATAGCTAGTTCTAAGAATATCTGAATCTTCAATTGAACAACAAATTTTAAGATATTTAGAGACTGACAAAATACCTTTCTAATTTAATTTCCAGTGCCTTTCAAAAGAAAAAAATTTTGGTTCTGGCACTCGGGGAGTCCCGATAGAAGTGATAACACAGTAGAGCTATAGGTTTCGCAAAATTTTCAACGAAAATCACCGAAAATATGAATATATATATATATATATATATATATATATATATATATATATATATATATATTGCTCAATTTTTACATCTTTGTTTGAGGAATGTATTTAATACAGATTAATATTTATTATAGTTAATAATGACATAATGTGGGTAACAAATAAAATATTTCATGCTAAGAAAACTTAACATTCAAGTTAAAACTCTGAATAGGACCATTATTTTATCATTAACTACAGTAAATATTAGTCTTATACATTCCACAAATAAAGATGTAGGTTTTAATACATTTTTCATTCAATTTTTACATCTTTTTTTGACGAATGTATTTAATAAAGACTAATATTTATTGTAATTAATAATAAAATATTGTGGGTAACAAAAACATTTATTAGACGTTGAATGAATACACTTTTCTGAAACAAATTCAATTCAAATCTTCTTTAAAACGTATACCACGGGCCTAAAAATTTTCCTTTCAAAAATTGGATTATTAATACATAACTTATTATTATCTCTATATTGAATTATTTTTATTGAGATTTATCAAAATTTAAATAAATTAATATATTTATTATTAGATTAAAACTATCTATATAATAACCTATGATTATAAATAAATAATATTCTACGTGTAAAACGGCTGTTCTATAACATAACCTATAACACAAAATCAGCTGTTATATGAAATCATATGTTGTAAGGTATCCGTTTCAGAAATAGCGTGACGCGAAGCAATGATTTAATTCCGTGTTTTGTTCACAGCGCGTATAGAAGTCATCACAAAATATACAGTATTTTGCACCAGAACTATCACACTGGCGGTTGGGAAGAAATTAATGTATTGCATGGTGATCATTTATGTTACATTTATAACTGTCCCTTCATCCCGGATGGCCTTGGTTAGAGAACTGCGCTACCATCAGTGACATTCATCTACAGTACAATAAATACTACTCGTGGTAATTTTGAATGATTCTTCCCAGATGAACAGCCACAGTAACATAGTTACGGATTCGGCTGTAGTTACTTCAATATATTTCAGAAATCTGCTGACAGAATTGTTAAAAATCGAAAACTTGAATAAATAATATTATTTCATATAACTAAATTGCATATTTATACAGATTTAAAACAACTGAGAAATCGTAATAACCTTGTCAGTATAAATGCTTGTAAATAGATTTAAGAAAACGTGTGCTAGGAAAACGCCCCCTCTTGGTTAAGACGGAAACACGTAACATTAAGCAGTGTTGTCAGCGGTGCAATTATAACCTTGTCTCATCCCCTAATCTATATCCTTTTCACTCTTCTTTACCCACTTCTTCTTGCCACGTGACTTGAGTTTAATATTTAATTAAGTACACACTTTATTATTTGTTCTTCATATATAAATCCAATTGCTACAACCTAACTGAAGAGAGGAATCAATGCATGCGGGCAACTCCTGTATTGTCCCAATAAAACTTAAAATAGTTTAATTATACTAACAATAATTAAACATAGAGATTGACGCCAACTATGTGTAAACATAAAAATAATTAAGGTGTTTCTACAACTTAAAAAATTCTTGTTACATATAACATTTGACAAAAATTGTTCTTTTAAAATGTTTTTAAAAAAACTTATAATTATTTAAAGATGTATTGTTTTTGTTTACATATCTTGCTAAAATAGTATTCAAAGGCTTAGTCAGAGCGTTAAAAAAAGGCTTTTGTGAGTTTTGTACTTAGCAGAACGAACGAAAAATAAAATTTTATTTGGCTTATACCAAAGTGTAATAATTATTTATTTTAATATACAGTACTTCACATAGGCCTTCTTTCTATCTATGAACAATAAGCAACACTATGTAACTTATGCATGCAATATACAAATTAAATTCAAAAGACTTCGTTTCTATTATAAAGTGAGATTATACGCACATGAAACCCTCAAACCCCTCTTTCAATGTTTTGTTTCATACATTAATTAGATAAAAAGTAAAATTAGGAACAAAGTGTGTAAAAAAGTTTTAATTACGTGGAACATGAATGTTCTTTTGGCGGAGATACTCAGAAGGGAATACAGCCATTCATCAAGACACTGTTGGCTAAAGTTAGCAACGGTACACACAGAAGCTGGCTGTAGCATGCGCCCATATTTCATCAAGCAAGACAGAATATTTTAATTTAATTAAACATTCACACGCTGCTTCTCGGAGTTAGCGAATTAAAACAAACATCCGTCAACAGAACCGACACATTTTTTCAACTGAAAACAGTTTTACTCCTTGAATTTTCTTTTCAACTACATATTTCAATTTTTTCTATTAGCTCACTGTCTCCATATACATACCTTGTATACCTTTGTAATTGTTGATTTTTTCATTCAACCATGTTCAATTACATTTTTTAAACCTCCATTGGATGAAATTGATGTTTATACAGTTTTTTCAAATATTTATTCATTAATTAAATTTAAATTTAAAATGATCAATATCTCACTCATATTAGAACTGAATGATTACATGTTTGAAATTCACCACTTTGGCACTGAGCCTACTTTTGAAGAGCTAGAAATCTATTACCTAATATGTATATGATATTATTAGAGAAAGGACTCTTGCAATGAAAGATTATAAGAGATGGTAATAACAAAATGAGAAACTATAGACCACCACCAGCTTCATAAATTAAAAACGAAAAAAAACAGGAAACAAATAGTAACAAACAAAAATAATATTCCAACACCATATACAGAGAGAGAAAAATGGAAAATTGCTAGGGAATTCGCTTTCTATTTTGCCACTTAATATTGTTATTTTCACATGTAAATACATATTGACGTTAATTGTAATTATAAAATTTAAAAAAACTAAAATACAGTTTTTCTATGTTGACCTCAGTAGGAATTGACTTGAAAAACATTTTATTACTAGCTTTAAAACTACACTATGAATGTTGTATTCCTAAAGTAGCAATGTGATAATACGGAGATCCGTTGCTATGTGGCGCTACATCCAATTTTAAAACGTAAAAAAGTCATTATAGCATCTATAACTACACTGTTTAAAACCAGTTGCAAATAGTTAGAATTTGGGAGAAAACTGAACGGGCTGGAGGAAACGGAATCACCGTAAAACGACCGGAAGTCACGTTAGTGTGTGTGTGTGTGTGTGTGTGTGTGTGTGCGTATGCGTGTGTGTGTGTGTGTGCGTGTGTGTGTGTGTGTGTGTGTGTGTGAGAGAGAGAGAGAGAGGGAGTTTAACGTGTTTTTTAAAAGTACAACTAGGCTGGCGCATGTAGTTAAATATTAAATTAAAACGAAGTTTATAAATAAATTCCACTGTGGAAGCAAGTTCCAACAATGTGGGCAAAGGTAGATATTCTTGATAATATAATTAGCTTCACAGGCTTCGCACGTTTATATCATAAACTCTAATATTGATTCTACAAATTACGTAAATAAATTAAACATTCCATGAACTTTATAACACGTAAAAGAGCGAAAATCTGACGTTTCAAGTTACACAAAGTAAAACAAAATCCTCATTCATTTATTATATTATAAAACTAGCATAAACCTTTTCAGATTCGGTCAAGCAGTCGAATGTTGTAGTTTAACCGACAAACCTCTCAACTATATTTCTCTTTAGTTTTAATTTACTCAACGTTGCCGCGTAAAATTGGAAAACAAATAATATTTTAATAAAGAAACTAATACAAAATAGATCTGGAATTAATACCCGATAATAACATAATATGGGGTGTTTTTGAAATATGTTAAGGAAGAGATTTATTCACGAAATTGGTAAACTTCTTACAGGACATTCAGCCCCGTGACCTTAATACAAATATTTAAAATTCTTCTCGATAAAGGTGTAAATTATTTTGAGTTTGCTAAAGTCGGTTTGTTGGATGTTTTTTCTGTGAAAGAAACTCCTTGCTCATAACTTCCTGGTGTCTCTGATTTACACAGACATTAAACGAAAGAAAGAGAAGTCTACACTCCACAACGGCCATTACCGTACATCAAGAACAGTATGGAAGGATGCAAAAGAACACATTTTCTCAGATTTATTCAACTTGCAACCGAAACTTTACTTCGCAAACATTTTAATGTAAACATGCCCTAAATGTTTATAAATTTATTTCTGTTTGAAGCGTACATTCGTTCTGCACGTAGCAGTTAAGGGACACCAAATTCAGAACTATTCGATACTGATATAAATGTACAGTAAACAAACTTGAAGCTATACAAATAGTGTAACTATTTCACTATAATAGTGAAAACTATTTCCTCTCATTGGTAGAAAAACCAGATGCTTAATGATTTCTTTAAAAATATCATTAAAAAAATATTCATTAAACAAATTATTGATTATTTTGTTTTATTTTTGTATGTTAATAAAGTCTGAAAGATGAGTGCGAACACATATTTTTTTTCATGACACAACAATGAAACCGCAACAGCGGCAGGACGGTAAAGCAATTAATCACTTAAACAATAGTTTATGACTATCCGAACTTTAAATTTTGTAAATTTGTAAAAACTTACGGAGACAGAACGTTTTCGATTGCTAAGTGGCTATCTTCATCAGTATCTTCTGCTTGGAGTTGTTAAGAAAATCGTCACCGCTTAACTTAACAACTCCAAGCAGAAGACACTGATGAAGATCGCTACATAGCAATCGAAAACGTTCTGTCTCAGTAAGTGTTTACAAATTTACAGTTCGGATAGTCATAAACTAATGATAAAGTGATTAATTAAGTTTCAGCGAACGTAATGGACTACAAAATTCAAGATTTAAAGTAATCATACAATACTAATTGAATTTGTTTATATAAACGTTTATTTTACTTTTAAAGCGATCAGCTGGTAAGAAATTATCGCCAACGAAGGGTTAGGGATATATGTAGCATTAATCTAGAGAAATGAAGCCCCTGGTAAAGGTTATTTGCGGCATCATGTTTACAGGGTCTCGTACAATCAAGTATAGGGCACATTTTATAAGCTGGCACTTGGCTCTTAGGTAGAAATTGTGTGTTAGTCATCTAAAAAACATTAGGGACTGTCGTCATTCCTCATCGGAGCCGTAAATCGTGCCTACCCGTCCCAAGCCTTAGACAATCCTAGTAGCACGCTTCCGTGAACGCCCTATTAACATTTGTTGTTATATTTACTATACTTTAAAAAGTATTAATAAGTAACAAAATAACGAGTCAACCCTATGAGTCAGTGGAAGTCCATGGGTTGATGTTTTTGAAAATGACCTGCGAGCACCTCCACCCTCCACTCGTCCTCGGCGAAGTGTCAGATTAAACAATTTTACCAATAGAGCTACTGCCTAACGCCGTGACAAGAAGATGTCTACACTTCACGAAAAGATGTGTGATATAACAGGACTCCGATACAAACCTACTCTCGGAGACATGGGGAGGTACTTCAAAACCGTTATCTCCTCCTCCTCCTAACTAAGAATAAGGAGAAAACTCCAGCTGAAACGAAGCTGGAAAAGTTAGACAGACAACAAAATGGAAAATATTTCTACGCGGAAGTAACGTGACACCCAAAAGTTTAGCTCACTATTTCAGTTAAAAATGACAAAAGTTTATTATACGGATTAATATTATGGAAGTTTACAATTTACACATTTCATATTTCCACTTCACTTAGATACTGAGCGACCTAACCAGTATCTGTCCAATCTATCGACCGCTTACACAGTAATATCTAACAAGATAGCCAATAACTCAGAGCTCTCTGCCTTACAAAATGTAAACTACGGGCATAGTAAAGCACGTAACAACAATGCGTGTTACGTCACTCGACCCAACATGCGGTTAACAATACGTGTCAAATGTCCAATGTTAAGGGTGTTATCTAGTGTGCGGATCTAAGGGGGAGAGGATGGAGATGCGTTATTAGGCTAATTCAGGGCATTAGTTTGGCAACACGTGGACCTTTACAAGCACGCACAAGCCAGTAATCTACGCGTGGAGTCTTGTGTGTAAATATAACGGTGTTGCTACATACAGGCCAAACGAACAAAAAACATAAAGAAGGATATAGGGAACGTTGAATGCATTCTGAAAACCAGAAATATATAAATCCAATCTAAATCACTATTATATTAGCCAAAGCACAATTATGATTTCCTGATTTGAGAGATTTTGTGGCTGTAATTTCATTCCCTAAACGCAAAATGAAAATTCCCGTTAAAATGTTTTTACTCAGTGTTGGCAGTGTTGTACTAGGACCCACTGCGCCATTCACCCAAAAAGAAAAGAAGCCCATCTAAATCATATCCGTAAGATGAACCCACCGTTATCTAACCAACACGGAGCCAGACTTGCTGTTCTGTCGAACATTATGCTAGTTTATTGCTGGCCATGGCCGACCCATGTGGATTTATCCAGGGTCGCCAGCTTTGCACAGATTCGGACATCCGGAAAAGTCACGTTTGCTAAATAAATACTGTTCTCGCCCAACCGCATGTTTGCACTGATATTCGTCACGAAACCAGGTGTTTTGCGGATTTGTAAATGCAAACTTTACGAGTAACGCTTTTGTGGGGAACGTGACCATGGCAAACACCTCTAGTCGCCAAAAGAACTCATATCCAGCCAAAATCATTACACAAATGTTAGCGTGCAGATATAGATATTATAAGTATAAAGTAAAGACATTAAAATCCCCTGACCTGATAGATAAGGGGGGGGGGAGATGACGTATTAGGAAAGGTAAAAATAATCTCTTTGGAGGTCGGTTTCGGCTGCAAGCTAAACGTGCGTGTAAGGATAGGGTTAAGCAAGGCTACATGAGCGTGAAGCTGCACTCATTCTGAGGTCTTCAACACTGGTGGAATATTACAATATAAAGTTGTTATTCTTCCATGAAATGATAGTGCAGAAGCCAAGTGATTCACTTAACTTAGAAGCGAAGTTCTAAACTCGTTACAAATCAGTAATTTCATGCTTTATATAATACTGTTATTATTTGTGACTTTTTTTAAAAATTTAACATAATTGTTTTCATTGTGTAAAGCCCAATTTTATTTTCTATATCCGAAGATAAAGCTCTCCAGCTCGGGTTGTAGCTCTCCTTTGTTGTTTACGTCCAATGGGCTGTTTTAAGCGAGAGAAAGGTTCGACTGTATTTCTTATTGTTTGATGAGGCATTGCTGAAGAGAAACATTGATAAGGAAAGGGTATAAGAAGGAACGCATTTTCTTGTGTAGTTCTACCGTCTAAACAATCGGTCAGTTCATCATTTTGAGGGAGTTTTATGGCGGAATTATGTGCGAGGGTGAATGAAGTTAGTAGATGTCTCAATTCCTGAGAAACACTTTTATCATTTTCATTTTGTAAAAAATACTTTAGTATTTAGATTAACTGTTGAAAAAATCGTTGTTAAATATTAACTCTATTACAAGTACATTTCAAGATAAATTTGTCCGTTAACATGGCTCTAAGAATAACTTATATAGTAATTCCTTGATAATATCGACACTTATGGTTACTACTTGTGGCCCTACATGAGTCTATACTGCTCAAGAAGTACTTCCTATTACAGATATAAATAAAAGCTATAAAGTGTAGGAATAGCTTTTTATTGTTTATAACATTGATAAGACCGCTGGAAAAGATATATTTAAAGGAGTGAAAATGGTGTTCAATAAAATGTTAATGGTCACATTGATGGTGGAAAACAAAGACGCTGAACCGTTCCTATGAAAGGCCGTAATCAACAAGTGTGGTTCAAAGTAACCACGCATTACACCATTCATCAACGGTGTTTCTGCGGGAAATGCTTGGGTATGCCTATGTCAAAAGTTATAAGGCCAGACGCACGACATCTTCGCTTCCGTGAGGGTATTGAAAATCTGATGAAAAAACTTACTACATATTATTAGGATAATAATATCACAAAATGTTATTTATTTTATATAGAATAAACAATAACATAACAATAATACTTGTAATAACAATAGAATATGCTTTCTTTTGGCATAGCTATGAAATTTTCTGAATTGCTCAATCTCCGACCAATAATAGAATATTCTTGAGAGAACAAAAGTCTTTTGGTTGATTTAATAAACAATGAGTGCTCATGTTTTTTTCACAAATTTAAATAAAATATTAAAGAGCGTAATTTAAAATTACAAGAAGAAAATCAGATTCTGTCTGATAGATTCTTAAAACTGTTTTCTTTCAATCTTAATTCACACAAAATGTTTTCCCTCAATTGAATACACGTCTAACAATCAGCTATGAAACAAAGACTCTATTTGCGGTAGATTTTACAGTTGAAGCTTCGGGCCTTTATCTTTCTCAGATGTTGATGTAACTGCAAACGCTAACATTCTTCGTAATTCTTCGTAACACCTGTATAGGACATCTTGACCAGAACGTCAAATTCAGGTTTCGTGACAGGTGACTGTGGTTTTTGCCACTTTTGTCTTCTTTAACATTAATTGTAGCTAAGATACTGGTACAGGGTTTTCGGAATTCAGCTGGTAAAAAAGATGGAGGTTTCTAGATGGAAGAACGTTTAGTCAGATTGACTAATAAGGTGGTATCAATCAGTCAGAGGAGGGGGTCGGTGGCCCCTTGAAGTTATACTCCTACCTGCACCGTCTATGGATAGCAATATGAGAGCTTAACTTCTGGTATAGGGATGGTTTTATAGGGCGGTGTAATGATTGGTGACAGTAGGCTATGTCTTTAAACTCAGGGAACAGATATTTTTTTCTTTCTGCATTTATAGTCTGTCTTATTTTTCTGTACAACAAATTTGTCTGTATATTGTAACTTAGAAACAAATGAAAATATCTGGTTTGTAGCTTACTGATATTTCTAAAAAGAAATAATTAATTATCATTAAAGGAAATGTATGAGGCTCCTTGGCTCACACAATTTCATATATTTTTCTATTTCTTTGCATTGTTATCCGTGTGAAACGTTCTATAACATTATATACGTAGCAATATTTACATATCCCAATTAACTGACGAGTATTTGAAGTAAATGGTGATCATTTCCAATAAAACTTTCCATGCACAAGCAACTATTCCGTTTCGAACCGAAGTGAACCGTTTCGACTACAAAAATGCTGAATTACATTGTGGTGATGTGTATCAAGTCCCCTATTGCAAGATTTAACCTTAATCTCACATTATTACTTTCTGTTCAAATGTTCAGTTTCTTTATGTATGTCACCTATTTGTTAATTAGTCGTTATATAAAAATATATGATTAATAGTTAGTATTATTGATTTACATTTAAGTAAAAATAAACTACATGGAACCAGAAAAACTAAATGGCAGATTTTGTGCAACTTTATTACTACATTTGTGATTATGTAAATTTCATTAACTTTTTCTGGGTAAAGGGCAAGATTTCTTTATGACCATAAAAGAAATTCGATTTACTTCTGGTACCTAACCCCACATACTTATTGCGTAAAATCTTTCATATTTCCTCTACCAGGGGTATTATAGCCTTACCTTAATCCCTCTTATATTACCAATCCTATTATATCATATCCGCTACCATTAGTATTATAGACATACTTTATCTCTCCTATATTCACAATCCTAACCGCTGCCATTAGTATTGTAGTCTTACCTTAATCCCTCCTATACTAACAATCCTAACCGCTGCCATAAGTATTATAGCCATAACTTAATCCCTTCTATATTCACAATCCTATCCTCTGCCATTAGTATTATAGCCTGACCTTAATCCCTCCTATACTAACAATCCTAACCGCTGCCATAAGTATTATAGCCATAACTTAATCCCTTCTATATTCACAATCCTATCCTCTGCCATTAGTATTATAGCCTGACCTTAATCCCTCATATACTCACAATTCTAACGAGTGCCATAAGTATTATAGCCATAACTTAATCCCTTCTATATTCACAATCCTATCCTCTGCCATTAGTATTATAGCCTGACCTTAATCCATCCTATACTCACAATTCCAACGAGCGCCATAAGTATTATAGCCATAACTTAATCCCACCTATATTCACAATCCTATCCGCTGCCATTAGTAGTGTAGCCTGACCTTAATCCCTCCTATACTCACAATCCTAACCGCTGCCATTAGTATTATAGCCATAACGTAATCCCTCCTATATTCACAATCCTATCCGACGCCATTAGTAGTTTAGCCTGACCTTAATCCCTCCTATACTCACAATCCTAACCGCTGCCATTAGTATTATAGCCATAACGTAATCCCTCCTATATTCACAATCCTATCCGACGCCATTAGTAGTGTAGCCTGACCTTAATCCCTCCTATACTCACAATCCTAACCGCTGCCATAAGTATTACAGCCATAACGTAATCCCTCCTATATTCACAATCCTATCCGACGCCATTAGTAGTGTAGCCTGACCTTAATCCCTCCTATACTCACAATCCTAACCGCTGCCATAAGTATTATAGCCATAACGTAATCCCTCCTATATTCACAATCCTATCCGACGCCATTAGTAGTGTAGCCTGACCTTAATCCCTCCTGTACTCACAATTCTAACGAGTGCCATAAGTATTATAGCCATAACTTAATCCCTCCTACATTCACAATCCTATCCGCTGCCATTAGTAGTGTAGCCTGACCTTAATCCCTCCTATACTCACAATTCTAACGAGTGCCATAAGTATTATAGCCATAACTTAATCCCTCCTATATTCACAATCCTATCCGCTGCCATTAGTAGTGTAGCCTGACCTTAATCCCTCCTATACTCACAATTCTAACGAGTGCCATAAGTATTATAGCCATAACTTAATCCCTCCTATATTCACAATCCAATCCGCTGCCATTAGTATTAAAGCCTTAATTTAAGCCCTCATATATTCACAATCCTAAAAGCTGCCATTAGTATTGAAACCTTACCTTAATCCCTCCTATATTCACAATCCTATCCGCTGAAATTAGTATTATAGCCTTACCTTAATCTCTCATATATTCACAATCCTATCCGCTGCCATTAGTATTATAGCCTTAACTTAAACCCTCATATATTCACAATCCTATCCGCTGTCATTAGTATTAAAGCCTTAGCTTAATCCCTCCTACATTCACAATCCTAAAAGCTGCCATTAGTATTGAAGCCTTACCTTTATCCCACCTATATTCACAATCCTAAAAGCTGTCATTAGTATTAAGGCCTTAGCTTAATCCCTCCTACATTCACAATCCTAAGAGCTGCCATTGGTATTGAAGCCTTACCTTAATCCCACCTATATTCACAACCCTTTTATATCATATCCGCTGCCATTAGTATTATAGCCTTAACTTAATCCCACATATGTTCACAATCCTATCCGCTGCCATTAGTATTATAGCCTTACCTTTATCCCACCTATATTCACAATCCTAAAAGCTGCCATTAGTATTAAGGCCTTAGCTTAATCCCTCCTACATTCACAATCCTAAGAGCTGCCATTAGTATTGAAGCCTTACCTTAATGCCACCTATATTCACAATCCTTTTGTATCATATCCGCTGCCATTAGTATTATAGCCTTAACTTAATCCCACATATGTTCACAATGCTATCCGCTGCCATTAGTATTATAGCCTTAACTTATTCCCACATATGTTCACAATCCTATTATATTATATCCGCTGCCATTAGTATTATAGCCTTACAATAATCCCACATATATTCACAATCCTATTATATTATATCCGCTGCCATTAGTATTATAGCCTTACCTTAATCCCACATATATTCACAATCCTATTATATCCTATCCGCTGCCATTAGTATTATAGCCTTACCTTAATCCCACATATATTCACAATCCTATTATATCCTATCCGCTGCCATTAATATTATAGCCTTACCTTAATCCCACATATATTCAGAATCCTATTATATTATATCCGCTGCCGTTAGTATTATAGCCTTACCTTAATCCCACATATATTCACAATCCTATTTTATCCTATCCGCTGCCATTAGTATTATAGCCTTACCTTAATCCTACATATGTTCACAATCCTATTATATTATATCCGCTGCCAATAGTATTATAGCCTTAACTTAATCCCACATATGTTCACAATCCTATCCGCTGCCATTAGTATTATAGCCTTACCTTTATCCCACCTATATTCATAATCCTAAAAGCTGCCATTAGTATTAAGGCCTTAGCTTAATCCCTCCTACATTCACAATCCTAAGAGCTGCCATTAGTATTGAAGCCTTACCTTAATCCCACCTATATTCACAATCCTTTTATATCATATCCGCTGCCATTAGTATTATAGCCTTAACTTAATCCCACATATGTTCACAATGCTATCCGCTGCCATTAGTATTATAGCCTTAACTTAATCCCACATATGTTCACAATCCTATTATATTATATCCGCTGCCATTAGTATTATAGCCTTAACTTAATCCCACATATGTTCACAATCCTATTATATTATATCCGCTGCCATTAGTATTATAGCCTTAACTTAATCCCACATATGTTCACAATCCTATTATATTATATCCGCTGCCATTAGTATTATAGCCTTACCTTAATCCCACATATGTTCACAATGCTATCCGCTGCCATTAGTATTATAGCCTTAACTTAATCCCACATATGTTCACAATCCTATTATATTATATCCGCTGCCATTAGTATTATAGCCTTACCTTAATCCCACATATGTTCACAATGCTATCCGCTGCCATTAGTATTATAGCCTTAACTTAATCCCACATATGTTCACAATCCTATTATATCATATCCGCTGCCATTAGTATTATAGCCTTAACTTAATCCCACATATGTTCACAATGCTATCCGCTGCCATTAGTATTATAGCCTTAACTTAATCCCACATATGTTCACAATCCTATTATATTATATCCGCTGCCATTAGTATTATAGCCTTAACTTAATCCCACATATGTTCACAATCCTATTATATTATATCCGCTGCCATTAGTATTATAGCCTTAACTTAATCCCACATATGTTCACAATCCTATTATATTATATCCGCTGCCATTAGTATTATAGCCTTACCTTAATCCCACATATATTCACAATCCTATTATATTATATCCGCTGCCATTAGTATTATAGCCTTAACTTAATCCTACATATGTTCACAATCCTATTATATCCTATCCGCTGCCATTAGTATTATAGCCTTAACTTAATCCCACATATGTTCACAATCCTATTATATTATATCCGCTGCCATTAGTATTATAGCCTTACCTTAATCCCACATATATTCAGAATCCTATTATATCCTATCCGCTGCCATTAGTATTATAGCCTTACCTTAATCCTACATATGTTCACAATCCTATTATATTATATCCGCTGCCGTTAGTATTATAGCCTTACCTTAATCCCACATATATTCACAATCCTATTATATCCTATCCGCTGCCATTAGTATTATAGCCTTACCTTAATCCTACATATGTTCACAATCCTATTATATTATATCCGCTGCCGTTAGTATTATAGCCTTACCTTAATCCCACATATATTCAGAATCCTATTATATTATATCCGCTGCCGTTAGTATTATAGCCTTACCTTAATCCCACATATATTCACAATCCTATTATATCCTATCCGCTGCCATTAGTATTATAGCCTTACCTTAATCCTACATATGTTCACAATCCTATTATATTATATCCGCTGCCATTAGTATTATAGCCTTACCTTAATCCTACATATGTTCACAATCCTATTATATTATATCCGCTGCCGTTAGTATTATAGCCTTACCTTAATCCCACATATATTCAGAATCCTATTATATCCTATCCGCTGCCATTAGTATTATAGCCTTACCTTAATCCTACATATGTTCACAATCCTATTATATTATATCCGCTGCCATTAGTATTATAGCCTTACCTTAATCCTACATATGTTCACAATCCTATTATATTATATCCGCTGCCGTTAGTATTATAGCCTTACCTTATTCCCACATATATTCTGAATCCTATTATATCCTATCCGCTGCCATTAGTATAATAGCCTTACCTTAATCCTACATATGTTCACAATCCTATTATATTATATCCGCTGCCGTTAGTATTATAGCCTTACCTTAATCCCACATATATTCAGAATCCTATTATATCCTATCCGCTGCCATTAGTATTATAGCCTTACCTTAATCCTACGTATGTTCACAATCCTATTATATTATATCCGCTGCCATTAGTATTATAGCCTTACCTTAATCCTACATATGTTCACAATCCTATTATATTATATCCGCTGCCGTTAGTATTATAGCCTTACCTTAATCCCACATATATTCACAATCCTATTATATCCTATCCGCTGCCATTAGTATTATAGCCTTACCTTAATCCTACATATGTTCACAATCCTATTATATTTTATCCGCTGCCATTAGTATTATAGCCTTACCTTAATCCTACATATGTTCACAATCCTATTATATTATATCCGCTGCCGTTAGTATTATAGCCTTACCTTAATCCCACATATATTCAGAATCCTATTATATTATATCCGCTGCCGTTAGTATTATAGCCTTACCTTAATCCTACATATGTTCACAATCCTATTATATTATATCCGCTGCCGTTAGTATTGTAGCCTTACCTTAATCCCACATATATTCAGAATCCTATTATATTATATCCGCTGCCGTTAGTATTATAGCCTTACCTTAATCCTACATATGTTCACAATCCTATTATATTATATCCGCTGCCGTTAGTATTATAGCCTTACCTTAATCCCACTTATATTCAGAATCCTATTATATTATATCCGCTGCCATTAGTATTATAGCCTTACCTTAATCCTACATATGTTCACAATCCATTCATATCCTTCTTAGGTAATAACAGTTATATTATCTGTTAGCCTTAAATCTACCTTAACACCAACAAATTATCTTCTATGAATTGTACAAAAAGGATACTGAATAACACGGGTTTGAACATTCCCTATAACGTTGAGGTCTGGGAAGGGGTTTTAGGACCGCATCCTTAAGGGGAACTAAGACCACTAGTTACACTTCTGTAGATAAAATATAAATATTAATTGTGGGTTAAGTACCATTCCGGGTGCTCATGGTGGAATCATAGCCCGGGAGGGAAGGGCCACAAAATACAAACGGTTTAAATGTATTTAAAATTTATATATCATTTAAACGAAATGTATTTTTTAACTACGAGTTAAACTTCACTTCATGAATCACGTCGCAAAATATCTTTCCGTAAACGCCAATTCCCAAACAGACCGAGTTGTACACATAAAAATGTCCAGCAGTGAAAATAAATGCAGTTGTTTTTTTAAGGTAATCGCGTCGACAAAGTTGCAGAGGTGTATGAGGTGCGAGTTCACGGCGCCGATATGCATACGAATGTTTGCGAAAATTGGGCATTTGATTATCATAGGAATAGCGGAGTCCAATTTGGAACTGTCAGAGGCCGCGCTATAAATCGGCCGCTAATGCTATGCAGATTGGATACTCTATGATCTTCCCAGTTTCGGCGATTAATAGGCGCTATAAATCCAATGTCTTTACCCAGTCGATATTTCGACGCTTCCCATCCCAGACGGTTGCCAAATTAGTTTGGGCAGGTTACAAATTGGCTCATTAACAGGACGGGGGACAAGTAGACTGCTTTTGGAATGACAACTGCGTACTTGCCCGTACTTGTCTCTGAGGAGGTTTGTTGGTTTTTTCTTTATTTTCAGACACTCATATCCAAACACACACACAAAATAAATTAACATTTACCAAAGTATTTAAAGAGGATTTAAAATTCCTCGAAGGTATTTTTATGGGCTGCGTTTAATTTGAAGACTAAGAAAATGCCCTTTTTATATTAACACAAAGACCGCTTCAAACTAAAGTATCCCGGTATTTTCTGCTTACATTTGCATAACCATTTTAGAAGGTATAATGGTAGGCATCATTTAAAGAAACATTTTAAAATGGCTTCTAATGAAAAATATCTGCTTTATAATATACTGAAAGCTTAGAATTTTTCTAAAAAGCGTGTTATTACTTATTAACACCAATCAAATGTTGAGAAAATATCCTAGTGAAAAATGTATTTTTGACATTTTACTACCCCCCCCCCCTATAGATACTTTGGTATTTTTAAATAGGTAATAAAATAACATATAGAAAATGTGAATGTACCAATACATTTGTTTGGTGATATTAATGTTTAAGTATTGGCCTACTGGAACACCTCACTCTTGCCACGGACTAGAATGTTACATGCGAACCCTGCGGACAAATCGGTAAACTTGTTCTCGTTCAGTAATACAAGTTCCAATTTGATATTACTTAAAGACAGTTTTAAGAATAGCGAGATTATGCTACTCCAAAATAGAATTTAGAATGTCCACCCTTTATAAGGAATGTTGACAAATAACCGCCTTTGAGCAGTGGACGGTGTATACACTTACAATATATAAACATAAATTTAATAGATATAAAATATTCCCCCGGTACGATTGTCTATATAATGAATAATGTTACCTCTGGTGTTCGCTGGTTTCCTTCGTCCACTTCCACTTCCTTTGGGAAGCGTCGGAAGGATCGAATGTCATCAGCGGTACCTTTACGTTATCTTTCGGTTTGACTCTCTCTCTACGAACCTACTTTTATTTTTATCGCATGTTTGAAGGTAATACAAAACAAGTTACACTTTTGAGGTTAGCCGAACAAAAGATCTGCCTGTTTGTCCAATATAGAACTTATTGCAGTTGTTACATTGTAGTTTGTATACTCCTGGGTTATTATATGTGTTGGTATTGTTATTAATGCTGTGTCTGATAGCAGTTTGGCTTTTATTTGTTGTTCTGTATGCTACATTGTAAGCTACTTATGCCGAAAGATATAAAGAACACAAAAGCTCAGTGCACATTACTATTGAATCCTCCACACATGCAACAAAGGCCATAAATTAAACACACTAGAACAGTATGAAATATATAGACATAGCATCACACATAAAAATGACATCCTAAATGGACAAACACGGCACAGATCACACATACTCTTCGATCACATCACTTCTAACTTTCAAAGAAATAGTACCGAGGAAGCAAAACTGCAGCATTCCTGCAGCATTGCGGGAAAAATACGAGGCTGATAAAGTCGTAAGACGAAAACGTCTCCTCCAAGTGTAAGTTAACAATTTAACAACTTTTAGTTAACAAAACGTCTGGTCGCAAGTAATAGCAAAAGTGTAATAAGAATTATCAACCAGCTCGTCATGAACAGCAACAACATTTCGATATACTGCATATTTACAGTAAACTCCCGATTATCCGTGGGCGGTTTAACAGGTTTGCGGATTATCCGGGGTCTGCCATTGTTATACATATATCCAGTTTTTATTCCAATCAGATTCATGTGTTTAAATTTCCAAACGGTGAATTACGGCGTAAATACATATAAGGCTTAATAGAAGTTAAGATGAAGGGAATAGATATGTAAATATGTACTTACTAATTTTTACATTGAAAGGGAAGCATCCCGACGCGATAGTCTAGGACGTGACATATGCATTATCCATGTCTGTCATATACATTATCGATCTTTATGGTATTGTGACACAAGTAAACACTGTGTGACAAATAGTCTAGGACGTGACATATGCATTATCGATGTCTGTCATATACATTATCGATCTTTATGGTATTGTGACACAAGTAAACACTGTGTGACAAATAGTCTAGGACGTGACATATGCATTATCGATGTCTGTCATATACATTATCGATCTTTATGGTATTGTGACACAAGTAAACACTGTGTGACAAATAGTCTAGGACGTGACATATGCATTATCGATGTCTGTCATATACATTATCGATCTTTATGGTATTGTGACACAAGTAAACACTGTGTGACAAATAGTCTAGGACGTGACATATGCATTATCGATGTCTGTCATATACATTATCGATCTTTATGGTATTGTGGCACAAGTAAACACTGTGTGACAAATAGTCTAGGACGTGACATATGCTTTATCGATGTCTGTCATATACATTATCGATCTTAATGGTATTGTGACACAAGTAAACACTGTGTGACAAAATGGTTAGATCTCACATTAAAGCTAAAATCAATGCTCACAAAAAAAAACAAATGAAAGTGACAGATTATGTTTGTATTATTTGTAAAGGAAATAAAATATGTACATATATACTTACTTTTGACATATACTTATGTACGTATTGTAAATAGTTGAACATATAAATGTACATGTTATAATACATCGACATTTTAAATTATTTTCTGTATTTATTTTGTCCTCTGAAGATTATTTGTGAATTGCATTAACCGGGGTCATTATTTGTGTAACTTATGGTATAATAATTGATTATCAATCGTTTTGTGTATTCTTTGTTCATAGCGGGGACTTCGTTATCCGGCTTTGCTGGGCCACCCTATTCCACGGATAATCGGGAGTTTACTGTATTTATTTATATAAGCATACATACATATCTGTGTGTGTTTATATATATATATATAAGTTATATAAACATTTTATGTGAACATTTCATAATTAAATGCGTGCTAGGAAAATTCCTGCTTACGCAGCTTTAGTATTATATAGGTGTGAGAACAGAGCCCCGGCAGTGTGTAAGTCGCCTCTGTATCGCACAGACGTTTTCCACTCCGATTGAGTGCATATCAATTGTATTGTTTTATTAAGTAAAATTAATGTAACAGTTTTCTAAATTAATTGTTTATTAAATTCAAAGGTTTGTTAAAAATAAAAATCATTTTTAAAAACCTTTCTTGCTTAATATAAAACGTAACTGGCGCAGTCGGTAGGACACCTCAAGGAAGTTAGTGAATATAACGTCCGTCGGTTTTAACCGTTAATTGAGGAAACCTTAAGTAGAGTGAATATCTACAACCACTTAATAGAGCGCATATCTATTAAGAACACGAGCGAATATCGTGTAGGTGAAAAGTGAAAAGTGAAAGTTGTTCAAATGAGCAAAGTATTTTGGATCAACTTGTAAGTAGATCTTAAGATATAGAATTAAGAAAAAAAGTAGAGTAAATACTTTTTAATTTTATATAATTGATTTTTAATTTTTATTATTTTGAAAAATAATATTAAATAATGGCAACGCCAACATTAAAAAAGGAGTATCTTGACATGATACCCGAGTATAGTGGAGAGCCCACTATGCTCCACAGATTTATCTCGATATGTGATAAGATAGTGAATAAGTTTTATGTAAGCGAAAATCCAGAGGATTTTCAAAATGAGTATCTGTTCTCCTCTATTCTTTCTAAATTAAAAGGCCAAGCACTGGAAATGGTTGTAAACTCTAACTCTTACAATTGGCACGAAACTAGAAAAGTATTATTAGTTAGTTATTCAGACAAAAGAGATTGTTTCACATTAAACTTAGAGATGTCAGAATTAAAACAAGAAAGTAACGAATCACCATTTCAATTCTATGAGAAAATTCAAAAGTTACTAAATTTACAAATTTCATTTTTTATGAATAAAGAGCCTCAAAGGCAGATGGCTAAAGACATTTTAATAGAATACGTTCAGAAACTAGCTTTAAGAGTTCTCCTTAGGGGTTTGCATGAACCCATCGGGTCACTAATGCGTACCAAGAACCCTAACACTCTTAGTGAAGCACTTAATATGCTCACAAACGACTTCCAATTTAAAAATAATAAAATGTTTACTCAGCCAAGCAAACAACCAGTCTTTCAGAAAAGCCAAACTCATAACGTAAGAAGACCAATACATACTGAATTTAAATACCACCAAATACCTAAACAACCTTATCAACACCCAAATCCTTCCTATAAACCACCAACTTTTGCTAATCACGGTCAGCCTCAAAGGGGACAACCAAACAACAACACTACCAAACCTCAGTATCCTCAGCGAAATACGGGTTATCAACCTACCCCTATGAGTATTTCCACTAGACAGACAGATAGGCCTTCTAGACAAACGAATTTGTAACAAATGACCGGACAAGGAGCCGAAAAAGACGATTACACTATGTACCAGACTAATGGACAAGAATCATTCGCTTTTGAAGAAGATCTCGGGAAAGAAGAGTACTTCGAAGAATCCCAAAATTTAACCGACAACTACGAAGAAGAGACCGCTAAAATCGATCAGGACGATTTTTTAGGACATACGAGCCTCGGAATCGATTTTCAATAATGAATCTACAAAGTGAAAATAACGAGCTACCATTTATATACGACACAGACACCAAATCTAGAATATTAATTGACACAGGCAGTACTAGATCATTTATGCGAAAATCTTTAGGCTGGAAAAATTTTAAAACAAGCATAAAAAAAGAGCCGTTTGAAGTAATCACCGCACACGGCACTTCAAAAGAAAATTTTTGTTGCACCATACCTCTGTTGTCTAAAAAAGCAATTAAATTTTATTTATTTGACTTTCATCAGAATTTCGACCTATTACTCGGGCTAGACAATATAAAGGATTTAGGAATAAGCTTAGACTTTATAAATAATAAATTAATACTTTGTGATGAGGAAATCCCTATTCAATATTTTAACACTGAAAAAGGAAGTTGTAATAAAATAGACAGCACGTCAATAAAGCAGGAACAATTTAGTTATGTTATACAAGCCCGCACTAGCCAAACAGTTAAATTAAAAATACAAAATATTCATAATGGAGAAGGTATTTTACCACACAAGCAAGTGAACGGATTAGAAATTCCGCAGTGTATAGTTTCAGTGCATAAGGGTGAAGCCTATTGCCCTATTATAAACAATACGGAAGAAAATGTAAAATTAACAATAAGTAAACCATTAGAAGTAAAATCTTTAGAGGAATATAATATTTTCAAACCTGATACAATGCAAACGAACACTAATTTCAATTTATTAGATTATAAACAAAAAAATTCGAGAAGAAAAAATTTAGATTTATCAAAATTTAGAATGGAACATATGAACTCGGAAGAAAAATCCGCCATAACAAGTTTAATAAAAGATTATGCAGATTTATTCCATATTGAGGGAAACGATTTAACTTTTACCAACCAAATAAAACATGTTATTAGGACTACTGATGAAATTCCCGTATACTCCAGAAATTATAGATATCCAGAGATTTACAAGAACGAAATTAATAAACAAACTGAGGACATGCTTGAACAAGGAATTATTAGACCTTCAAATTCTCCATGGAACTCTCCTGTCTGGATTGTACCAAAAAAACAAGACGCTTCTGGCAAAAGAAAATTTCGATTAGTAATAGATTTTAGAGGATTAAACAAGAAAACAATTGACGATAAATTTCCCTTGCCAAACATTACCGACATATTAGATAAATTAGGACGATCTCAGTATTTTACAACTTTAGATTTAGCCTCAGGATTTCACCAAGTAGAAATGGATAAAAGTAGCATAGAAAAAACAGCGTTTTCAACAGAAACGGGACACTATGAATTTTTAAGAATGCCATTTGGACTAAAGAATAGCCCCCCTACATTTCAAAGAATTATGAATAACATTCTGAGAGGAATCCAAAATGAAACATGTTTAGTTTATTTAGACGATATTATAATTTACTCCACTAGCCTCCAAGAACATATACAAAGACTTAAAGAAGTATTCGACAGATTACGCAAAGCCAACTTTAAAGTACAGCTGGATAAAACAGAATTTTTAAGAAAAGAAGTAGCGTATCTAGGGCATGTTGTTACACCGGAAGGCGTAAAACCTAACCCAGCAAAGATTTTGGCAATCAAAAACTATCCAATACCCAAAACCACCAAACAAATTAAAGGATTTTTAGGACTAATAGGCTATTATCGAAAATTTATTAAAAACTTCGCCAAGATAACAAAACCCTTTACTAACTGTTTAAAGAAAAATGCAAAAATAAACATAGAAAATCCAGACTTCATAGAATGTTTTGAAACATGTAAAAATATACTGACTAATGAGCCCCTTCTACAATACCCAGATTTTGAAAAGGAGTTTACTCTAACAACAGACGCTAGTAATTTTGCACTAGGAGCAATTTTAAGCCAGGACAAAAATGGAAAGGACCTTCCTATAGCGTATGCCAGCAGAACTTTAAACGACAGCGAAACTAATTACTCCGCGATTGAAAAGGAATTACTAGCAATCGTATGGGCCACTAAACACTTTAGGCCTTATTTATTTGGAAGAAAATTTAAAATTTATACAGACCATAAACCTTTACAATGGTTATTTTCAGTTAAAGAACCAAATTCCAAGCTTTTAAGATGGAGATTAAAATTAGAGGAATATGATTATGACATAAGATACAAAAAAGGCAAATTAAACCAAAACGCCGATGCCTTATCTAGAATACAATTGAACATTACTAATAAAAGGTCAACAAACACCCAACACACTGTAGAACCAGACCTTGATTTATCTCCAGCTGGATTAATCCAACGTTTCTTCCCGGAATTAAATGAAGATAACGAGTCTATGGTCGTACAACTCGACGCAACAGATAATGCCAACTTAGAGTACGATCAAGAAAGTGACAGTCAAACCGTGCATTCCAACTTCAAAGGGAACACCCAAATTGAAATACCAATTTCCGACGAGCCTGTAAACTTTGGGAGAAATCAAATATTTTTGTCATTGGTAAAGTATGAGCCAAAGAAAGTAAAAATTATAAAACTATTCGGAACTTCAAAAATTCGTTTAATGGTCGAAATATCAGAAAATAACTTTAAAGAAGACATAGTTAACTTTGTAAAATCATATTTGGTACCCAAAATAAAATATAATCTATATTTTGAAGACGATTTTTACGAGAAATTTGCATCATGCGTAGCCAAAAATTTCAAACAAACTGAACTAAATTTGGTTAAGTGTAATAACAAACTCTTAGACCTAACTTCGGAAGAAGATACCTTAGAAACGATAAGTAATTATCATGTCAGCAAAACCAATCACCGAGGGATACAAGAAACATACGAACAAATTAAGCGAAGATATTATTGGCCTAATTTAAAATCACTAATCCAAAATTTCATAAATCAGTGTGACATATGTCAAAGAACCAAATATGACAGAATCCCCTTACAATTAGAGATGAACTTGACGCCTACAGCTGCAAGGCCTTTCCAGATAATTCACATCGACACTATCTCTTTAGAAAAGAATGCGTTTATCAGCATTGTCGACAGTTTCACAAAGTATGCTCAAGCTTATCGCTTGGGAAGCTCTCAAGCTACAGAGATTGCAGACAAGTTATTAGATTACTTTGCGCAGTTCTGCTTACCAACAGTTATTATCTCAGACAATGGAACGGAGTTTAATAACAGAATTGTGAAGGAGATATTAGACCTGCATAAAATCAAAATCCATTTTATCAGTACACAAAACCCCCAATCAAACGGATTATGTGAAAGATTCCATTCCACCTTCATAGAACACATAAGGCTGTTAAATAATCAAATCGAATTTAAAAAAGACAGTATAATTAAGAAAGTTAAATATGCTATAATAGCCTATAACAATAGCATTCATTCAGTCACAAAATTAACGCCGTGCGAAGTCTTATTTGGACACATAAATTCAAACTCTTTATTAGATATAGATTTAGAAAAACAAATTGTAAATGACTACGTTTTAAACCATAAGGAAAAAACAAAAATACTTTACGAAAACATTAGGGGTAGCAATCAAAGAATTAAAGAAAAAGTTTTAGAAAAAAGGAATGTAAACAAAGAACCACTTCCAGAAATACCATCTGAAGTTTATATAAAGTCAGTTCAGAAGCAAAGCAAAACGAAAAACAGATATAGCAAGGAAGAGATAGCTTCAATAAACAAGGAAAGAAAAACTGGTAAAATAAAGCCTAGACAACATAACACAAAAGACAAGATACATTTGTCGAAAATTAAAAGGCCTAAGAAGATAAAAAATGTAATTAATGCTCAAAATAATTTTCCAGGTCCCTCCTGTTCGTCATTGGCACAGCCACCGACTCAGCAGAGATCAGAGAAGTCAACAACAACCTCGGAATAATCCCAATAGACCTTGGGCCGGCCAAATTAGAATCTTCCTACCATACCTTTGTCCACTATTTTGATGTAAGAAACTTAGTAGCTCATCTAAATAACATTGATGCTTATTATTATGACGTATTGCAAAATTTTGAAACTAGTTGCTACAATTGTAACGGTAGCTTATTAAACAATGAATATGTAACCGATAACAGTAATAGAATAAGAGATATTGTTAATTATTTTAAATATGTTAATCACAGTAAAAATGTAATAGAAGAAAAATTAGAAATTATACTCTTAAGAGAGAATGGTAACAAAAGAACAAAAAGAGGTCTTATAGATGGACTAGGGTCCGTTATCAAATCTTTAACAGGCAATTTAGATGCATATGATGGTAAAAAATATGACAAAATAATTAAAGATATTGAAAATGAGCAAATTAAGATTAATTATCAAATTGAATCTCAATACTCCTTTAGTAATAATATTATGAAGGAATTAAATAAAACTTTTATTGTAATTGATGAAAATTTTGTAGAATTAAAAAATAAGTTAAGTATTGTGAATCGTAATGTAAATGACTTTGTTGAACTAGAAAAATTTAGAAGTATTCTAAACCAATTGAACATTTTATATGACATGATGTTACAGGTAATCACAGATTTAGAAAATTCTCTTACATTTTGTAAACTAGGTGTTGTACACCCTAGTGTTATTTCAACCCAAGAATTATATGAAGAATTAAACAAAATTTATAAATATTATAATGAGAGGTTACCTTTAGAACCTAAAATGGAAAATATGTGGGAATTAGAGAACCTAATTAAAGTTAATTGTAAACTAAATTCTGAAAGGATTGTTTATTTTATAAATTTACCCATTGTAGAAAAAACTCAATTTAAATTGTATAAATTACACTCTATACCCACAAAATATGAAACAGATTATGTAACAATTATACCAAAAGTAAGGTACATATTAGTGTCTAACTCTGTAATATTAGGTTTAAACAATGAATGTAACTATAAAACCGATTCCATATACTTTTGCTCATTCGACATTCTAACACACCATAAATTAGACTGTGAAGTGTCCATTATCAGGAACAACGATGCCAGCAACTGTGAATATACTGCATTGGAAGTTACAGACAACTTAATTAACTGGATCCCAGAAATCAACCTTTACCTAGCGACCTTCCCCAACAAGCAGACTCTGGAAATTACCAATCGCAAGGCAACTACCACCGTCACCCTTCAAGGCATATATTTGATAAAAACTAATAATGATTCAATCTTTTTCAACAACATGAAACTGAGCCATACATCAACAACTTCGGGAGGCCATCCTATTTTCATGGACACGTCCAAACTACAATTTTCAATGAGTAAAATGCCAGAATTCTCAGTAAACGTTAAACGCCTAGAGTTGGACAAAATAAACACAGAAATCATCTCAAGAATTGACCCAACTATGGAAATAACCCACCACATCAGTATCTGGACTATTGCCCTTTACGGAGGCGTATTCAGCAGCCTTATATACTTCGCCCTCATCAGGAAGAAGAAGAAGACTTCAACCAACGCCGAAACTTCGCCAACCCCCGAAGTTCTCTTTAGGGATGGAGGAGTTATATAAACATTTTATGTGAACATTTCATAATTAAATGCGTGCTAGGAAAATTCCTGCTTACGCAGCTTTAGTATTATATAGGTGTGAGAACAGAGCCCCGGCAGTGTGTAAGTCGCCTCTGTATCGCACAGACGTTTTCCACTCCGATTGAGTGCATATCAATTGTATTGTTTTATTAAGTAAAATTAATGTAACAGTTTTCTAAATTAATTGTTTATTAAATTCAAAGGTTTGTTAAAAATAAAAATCATTTTTAAAAACCTTTCTTGCTTAATATAAAACGTAACTTATATATATATATATTCTTGATATTTAACGTTATCCATTGTTTTTCCGTTGCACTGACTTTATGAAGTTAATATATTACTAGGTAAGTAATTTAATCCACCATTAAGTGCAATAATTTTACCTTGAGGATGAGGCACCTTTCGGTCTATTGACCATTGTCGAATCACTGATGTTTTTCTGTTGTAGATGTTCGGTCTGTGAAGTTGGTGTTTGTTGACGTTACGCGCACTTTCTCTTGATCTGTGTGTATGATATTTCTATATAGTATGTCTTCTGTATATGTTGGTGCCTCATCACTCAAGGTAAAATTATTGCACTTAATGGTGGATTAAATTACTTACTTAGTAATATATTAACTTCATATATATATATATATATATTTACATACGTTTGTGTGTGTGTGTGTGTGTGTGTGTGTGCGCGCGCGCGCGCGCGCGAGTGTGTATGATTAATATAATTTTTGCTTCACATTACATTAACCTAGAAAGCGATTTCGCAGATATAAATTATCCGAAAATATTTAAAAAGGTTAATAAATGAATAAAAATGAACATATATGATAGCTTTGAAATTTATAAAGAGGCTAATACATAATAATATAGAACAGGTGTAAGTACAAAGTAAACATGATACACTGCGTAAAATTTTGTTTAGTTATACAACTCTTAAAATAACAATTTGCCAATAATGTGACTAAATCATTTTGTATAGTATTGCAACAGTCCTTACTGTTTAGATATTTCTGTGCTGTGAATCAATGGAAACGTTCAACTGTAATAATTTGCCAATAATGTGACTAAATCATTTTGTATAGTGTTGCAACAGTCCCTACTGTTTAGATATTTCTGTGCTGTGAATCAATGGAAACGTTCAACTGTAATAATTTGCCAATAATGTGACTAAATCATTTTGTATAGTGTTGCAACAGTCCCTACTGTTTAGATATTTCTGTGCTGTGAATCAATGGAAACGTTCAACTGTAATAATTTGCCAATAATGTGACTAAATCATTTTGTATAGTGTTGCAACAGTCCCTACTGTTTAGATATTTCTGTGCTGTGAATCAATGGAAACGTTCAACTGTAATAATTTGCCAATAATGTGACTAAATCATTTTGTATAGTGTTGCAACAGTCCCTACTGTTTAGATATTTCTGTGCTGTGAATCAATGGAAACGTTCAACTGTAATAATTTGCCAATAATGTGACTAAATCATTTTGTATAGTGTTGCAACAGTCCCTACTGTTTAGATATTTCTGTGCTGTGAATCAATGGAAACGTTCAACTGTAATAATTTGCCAATAATGTGACTAAATCATTTTGTATAGTGTTGCAACAGTCCCTACTGTTTAGATATTTCTGTGCTGTGAATCAATGGAAACGTTCAACTGTAATAATTTGCCAATAATGTGACTAAATCATTTTGTATAGTGTTGCAACAGTCCCTACTGTTTAGATATTTCTGTGCTGTGAATCAATGGAAACGTTCAACTGTAATAATTTGCCAATAATGTGACTAAATCATTTTGTATAGTGTTGCAACAGTCCCTACTGTTTAGATATTTCTGTGCTGTGAATCAATGGAAACGTTCAACTGTAATAATTTGCCAATAATGTGACTAAATCATTTTGTATAGTGTTGCAACAGTCCCTACTGTTTAGATATTTCTGTGCTGTGAATCAATGGAAACGTTCAACTGTAATAATTTGCCAATAATGTGACTAAATCATTTTGTATAGTGTTGCAACAGTCCCTACTGTTTAGATATTTCTGTGCTGTGAATCAATGGAAACGTTCAACTGTAATAATTTGCCAATAATGTGACTAAATCATTTTGTATAGTGTTGCAACAGTCCCTACTGTTTAGATATTTCTGTGCTGTGAATCAATGGAAACGTTCAACTGTAATAATTTGCCAATAATGTGACTAAATCATTTTGTATAGTGTTGCAACAGTCCCTACTGTTTAGATATTTCTGTGCTGTGAATCAATGGAAACGTTCAACTGTAATAATTTGCCAATAATGTGACTAAATCATTTTGTATAGTGTTGCAACAGTCCCTACTGTTTAGATATTTCTGTGCTGTGAATCAATGGAAACGTTCAACTGTAATAATTTGCCAATAATGTGACTAAATCATTTTGTATAGTGTTGCAACAGTCCCTACTGTTTAGATATTTCTGTGCTGTGAATCAATGGAAACGTTCAACTGTAATAATTTGCCAATAATGTGACTAAATCATTTTGTATAGTGTTGCAACAGTCCCTACTGTTTAGATATTTCTGTGCTGTGAATCAATGGAAACGTTCAACTGCAATAATTTGCCAATAATGTGACTAAATCATTTTGTATAGTGTTGCAACAGTCCCTACTGTTTAGATATTTCTGTGCTGTGAATCAATGGAAACGTTCAACTGTAATAATTTGCCAATAATGTGACTAAATCATTTTGTATAGTGTTGCAACAGTCCCTACTGTTTAGATATTTCTGTGCTGTGAATCAATGGAAACGTTCAACTGCAATAATTTGCCAATAATGTGACTAAATCATTTTGTATAGTGTTGCAACAGTCCCTACTGTTTAGATATTTCTGTGCTGTGAATCAATGGAAACGTTCAACTGTAATAATTTGAATATCCGTGACTCGATGAGATTATTAGAGTAAACAAACGTTAAGCAGAAGTAATGCCTACATCTAGCGAACAGTCGGATTGGCATCGGAATGAATGAAATTGTCTCCGGTACTAGAAAGTTAATGCACGAGGCTAAAGTTAAGGTCGGGCAATAAATACGGGTCTGGCAAAAATACGACTCAGTAATCCAATTGCGCCACCAAACTGCCAGACATAAGCCCACATAAAGTTATTGAATTATATAAGTACGGGAACAAATAGAAAACTCTACTTTATGTGCGTCATTTATCTCAATGACGGGGATTATCAACTTTGGCCGGGCGGACATCAACTTACAACTTGCAGCTTTAACCCAACTTTGTTAAATATTGCACGTATATTTTATTGGACGTGGACAACTGCACTGTCTCCATTAAGGCTCGCCAAAAGTCGGCGTCCGAATGTTTCGTTGGAATTGCTAAGGGAGATTTAAACACGAAAACATTGAAACATATTGCAGACTCTTTAAATTAAAAAAAATTACAAATAAATATAACCATCATATTCACAGAAAATTACTACAAGACTATTATAATGGCAATTTTCGATTACGCACAATTTTTTTTTATTGTGGGACTTTTTATTTACTAGGCTACGTAACTAATCGCGTACTACTTGTGTGATAGGTTTAATTCTTGTTTGTTCATATTTATATTTGATTGCGATATGGCTGTAGCAAATGTGATTGACAATTATTTACACTTCAAGACTTGTCGATAGGATATCGCTGAAATTATTCTGCGAGAGTAGTGAAGGGTGATGGAAATTATTACAGAGTGACTTATATAATCACATATTATGCGATAAATATGTATACATTTTTGTGTATAAATGATAATATTATATATAAATTATCATATTAAATTATATATATATATATATATATATATATATATATATATATATATATATATACATATATATACATACATGCATACACACACACACACACATATATATATATATATATATATATATATATATATATATATATATATATATATATATATATATATATATATATATTATAACATAAAGTACGAGGTTTTAGATTAAATTCAGTTAGTCGCTAAAATAATCATCTGTAGAATTAAGCAAGGAAAGACACAAATAGTTTTTCTAGTGCGGAAAAAGCAGGTACCATGTCATTATCCTTTTCCAGGAAAGCTATAAGTTGAGTCCGGCAACCATAGACAATAGAGAAGTGGTTACGACAGGGAAATCCAGCGGCCGATATAGCCTGGGAAAATAACCGTGTGCCGTTAGGTTAAGCTAATTGTAGAACTGTGGGAAACTTACAAAGAACGTTTGTGGTAGTGGGAAAGATTAGATTTTTCTATAAAAAATAAAGGGTCGGGGAAGTTAGGGAAGTTTGAGGAGAGTCTCAGAGAAAGGCAGGCAGATTGGTGGGGACCAGGATGGAAGTGTTGTAAAGGGAGAAATTGATTAAATTAAGTAAAGAGTTTTTTTTATAAGTAAAATTTAAAAAGTGCAACGTAAAAGTTTTTTTTAGAAATATAAAGTAAGTTTTTTTGTGTGTCATGTGTAAGTACAGATGGTAATAACCAAGGCCAGGATTCCAGGGACTCTTCAGAACATTATTTGTAGAAGTATTATTTGAATATAAGTGTAGCCAACAGACCTCTATCTTTTAGTTCAGAACAAATTTTTTTTATCAAAATTTATAAAAGTTATTCTAGTTTCACCATTTCTAATTTAAAAGCAAAGTTCCCGTAATAGCGACCCGAGAGCAATAATAAAATTTTAATACTGTTTTTTTGTTATGTTATTTTATTAGAAATCTAAAGCCTCAGAAGTCCACCTTTTATCATTGTAATATTAGTTAAGATATCAATCCTGTCACTGCAAAATATTAATATAAATTTGGAATAATGTGTAGAGTTAATTGAAGAGAATAAATGCAAGTGATGTTAAAAATTTAAAAGATTGTTAATTATTTATAAACCTGAAGGTGGGACATTAAATAGGTAAGGTAAATAAATAACATTAAAATATAAATTTAATTATAACAAATTAAATATATATATATATATATATATATATATATATATATATATATATATATATAATTAGCTCTTGTAATAATAACCACAACAGCGGCCTGAGTTTGACTAAGCATCGCAGATGGCCTCCTAGCTCTGTGCTGTAGACAACGACCGCGTGCTACTCATCTAACGCGAATCACTTGTTCTGTTCGCACCCTGAGAGTAAGTCTTGAAGTAATTTCCTCTGAAGATGATTGCTTTGTAATAGAAATGTACATCGGGATATAGATAAAATGTTTTGGTGGTGTGAGAGATTTTATTTCTTTATAATGAAAAATAATACCACAGTTCCTACAAATTATTAATATAATTACAATTGCTAAATGAAGAAATTAGTTTTGTTATTGTAATTTCTAAAGGCCCTTTATAGGAATTTATATTCAATCTAAATATTACAATTACGCTTCCGTACTTTCAAATATCAATAAGGTAAACATAATAAATTGCGTAACATATTTAAACGTCTGTTATAATTAAATATTAGCAAAATGGATCCGATCAAGTCACAGAAAAATCTACCATTGAAAATTCATTACCTGAAGTTTCGAGATCTAAACATGTCCTCTTCAGTAGTATTTATTTACCAAAATTACAACATGAAAAAAACTTGTAACAAAACATTAATAAGCTAATAATACAGTATTTTGCAAACGTAAACTTTAAGTTAAAATTTAGTCATTGAAGCTTACAAGTGCAACATTAGCTGTAACCTAAATCTTTTTAATATTATGAAGTAAGTTTTGGTAAATAACTTCCCCTAAAGAGGACATTGTTTGGAACCTTTCTCCTGACTATAATATTGTTATATGATGCACAAATAATGAATGATATAAAAACTATAATTATGATAAAATCATATCATGATCATTACGTGGTCATATAATTAAATTTGCTTTTGGGACTTAAATTTTTCTGTAGATAGTTTATGTAAAGCTATTACCGACTTTAATAAAAGTGGAATGAAGTCTTACTGACTTTAGTTCTAAATAATTGTCTGAAGTACCCAAGAGGGGTACGAGGGGCCAGAGAGATTTATCAGAAAACTTATAGAAGAATTTGAAACATAAATTCTCCCTTTTATTTTTCCCAACTAAACACACAACAAAAAATGTATAATTGTACTTCGACTCGAGTATGCCCGATGATAATGACAAGGCCACTCATTGAAAGTTAACTCGCATAAATACAAAGTAAGATTCTTGTTTAAGTACATAAGTGAAAGTGATATATATATATATATATATATATATACACTAACCTATAAGTATTAGAGGCTAATAATTTTTATGTCGACTAAAGTTATAAAACATTTAAACAAGCTAATAAGCTATATAATAAGCTATAAGCTATAAATATAAAACACATAAAAATTATTAGAAAGCATTCATCTCATAAATGTAATAAAATACAATAAACGTTACAGTAAAAATCACCAATTAAAATCACCATGCTACACTCATTTGTCTATCTATTTAATGTCTTTTTAAGGTTGATTAGAGTCGAAAAATCATTAAATTATACATTTTTTGTTGTGTGTTTAGTTGGGAAAAATAAAAGGGAGAATTTATCTTTCAAATTCTTCTATAAGTTTTCTGATAAATCTCTCTGGCCCCTCGTACCCCTCTTGGGTACTTCAGACAATTATTTAGAACTAAAGTCAGTATGGTTGGTTTATAACTAGTCCAATCGTGATTGAGGCTTACAGGAGAAATAAATATAGGTCATTATTTATATTTCTACAATTTAGAGTAATAGGGAATTCATTGTAATTGCAGTAATTAACCTACAAAGAATTATCTATCGTAATTTTAATGGCTTATTTACTTTATAATTAAAATGTTATTACTGCATTCATGTTTAATTGCATTCATAGATTGTAGGTGAATTTATAAACCCTCTCCTTTTATACTTTATTTGCATAACTACAAATATATATATATATATATATATATATATATATATATATATATATATATATATATATATATATATATATATATATATATATATTAATACTAATAATATTACTTTACGAATTTGGGTACTTACGTATTATACGGAGGCCACTACTATACAGCGCGCTGCGATGGTTAGGTTAAGTTATCATAAATATGTTACTTTCTATAATTGCTGTTACAGGTTCAATATATTTTTTAAAATTTCAGTGGTCAATGATTTTGCATCACGATTTGGAACTTTGACTAGAAACCGCTGCTCTGTTTCGCGGTACAAACCACCGAAAACCCAATGTTGGGGCAACACTCTCCCGGCATTACTTTTCCGTTTTTTCTCGAAAGTAAGGCTCATCAAGTATCAACCGATTCATAATGTAACAGGCAAAGTAATACTAACGTATGTATGATAACTTAGCCTAACCGCAAGCGCTATATGGTAATGGCCTTCGTATAATACGTAAGTGGCCAAATTTGTTTTATTCATAATTAATTGTAAATTTTGGTTTTTTGAGTCTTGAGAAGACTCAAAGGTTTTCTGTAGATGGCCGAAACGCTATTGTATGATTGAGTAGGTAAATAGTTGATATAATATTGTAATTATCATTTGCTATTCAATAAACCTAATTCACGTTTATATATTGACCTGGTCTAGCCAACGCCTGTATCAGCAATTCGACGTCGCGAATCCCTGTAGCGGCCAGCGGGCTCCTCAAGGTAGCCGGAGGCACTATGACAAGAGTTCAGATGTACGCCACTATCCAAGAATATCCGATCTGGCAGGTGGAGTCTCACACTACGCTGATACGGTTGTGAAGGTTCTGCAAGTACTCATAGCCAGTCAGTAGGCGAAGTCTGGGACGGCCTCCATACGGGGCTGGGTTCTAGAGGTAGTCATAGCCAGTCAGTAGGCGAAATCTGGGGACGGCCTCCATACGGGGCTGGGTTCTGGAGGTAGTCATAGCCAGTCAGTAGGCGAAATCTGGGGACGGCCCCCATACGGGGCTGGGTTCTGGAGGTAGTCATAGCCAGTCAGTAGGCGAAATCTGGGGACGGCCTCCATACGGGGCTGGGTTCTGGAGGTAGTCATAGCCAGTCAGTAGGCGAAATCTAGTGACAGCTTTCATACGGGGCTGGGTTCTGGAGGTAGTCATAGCAAATCAGAAGGCGAAATCTGGTGACAGCTTTTATACGGGGCTGGGTTCTGGAGGGAGTCATAGCCAGTCAGTAGGCGAAATCTAGTGACAGCTTTCATACGGGGCTGGGTTCTGGAGGTAGTCATAGCAAATCAGAAGGCGAAATCTGATGACGGCTTCCATACAGGGCTGGGTTCTGGAGGGAGTCATAGCCAGTCAGTAGGCGATATCTGATGACCGCTTTCATCCGGAGCTGGGTTCTGAAGAAATAGGCCCTTGGGGGCTTGAAGCTCCTATTTTGTTATTTTTGGCCAGAACCGAGTATAGGCTTTAACAAGACTGTCAATAATGTTTTTTTTAGAGTTTAGGAATGATTGGGCAGTTGATTGGTCAACGGCGATATAGCATTCCTTTTCGCCAGTTAGTTCCCTACAATGCCTACGTGGGTAAGGAGCCATTGCAAAACACATGCCATCCTTCCTGGATTAATTTCGCAATTTCTAGGCGCCAATTGATCGTCCGAAGGCAGTCTGTAGAGGTTTTAGAATAGGCTAGTGCGAATATGGCTGCTTGTGAGCCAACACAAATTATTGTTTATATTTTAGATTACTAGATTTAGCTAGAAAAAAAGTTCTACAACTGGAGATCAAGAGCCTCATGTATAACCTGAGCTGTGGGATACAATGTGATACGTTCCTACAAACTAGACAAGATATGCGATCCTGTTTTGTAAATGCTACGCAGATAAAATTAGCTGTACGTTTAACTGCCAAAGCAGGTAATGTTTGAAAGTAAATGTTCTGTGTTTAAATTAATTTTGCCACGACTGTTTTTATGTCTTTGCTGTGTATTTTGAGATTAGCAATAACCGAGCTGGAATTGGATATAGGATCACTGCCCTGACAGATCGCTCCAAATAATTTATTGATCATAATTATCTTTTATTTTGCCCGTAAGCTCATTTATCTTCCCATTTATCTGCTCATTTATCTTCTCATTTATCTGCTCATTTATCTTCTCACTTATCTGCTCATTTATCGGCTCATTTATCGGCTCATTTATCTGCTCATTTATCTTCTCATTTATTAAATAATTTTAAGTTGCCATAAAATTCACTCTGAGCTATGCTTCTAAATTATATACTTTGGTTATACTAGATTTTGATTGTTATTAATTTCGCCCATCTATGCCTCCACAGTGTGTTAGGAGGTAAAATAGCAATCTTTATTGTAATTAATCTAATAACCCTATTCTACATTGATGCTAGTAGCAAAATTAAATTTAAAAAATTGTATATTATTTAAAGTGCATCCCTTAAACATGCATACGGTCTTTATTATGATCCCGAAGCTCTAATGTATAGGAAAACTTGGTATGTACAGTGCGTGAGGTCTAACCGTGTCTCTGATCTTGAGATCGCTAGGGTGGACTGGACTGGAGTGAGGGGTCAAAACCCAACACATCAGAAAACATTAGTATCGTGTTTAAAGTGTAAACAGCTTTAAATAACTAAATGATAATACTGTAATAGTTTGATGTAGACATGATCTTTAAATGTGTTGCTCTGCTTCTGCAAAGAAAGAGACGCGATTACGAAAGAGACGATATATGTATTGCACAATGTTTTCAGTTAGGCTAGTAGTCAAATTGCTAGAGCAGAACGAGGATCAACGTTAAACCTCACACCCTGTAGATGGAAATATATACTACTGCCAGAGTACCATGAAATCTATAAAGATTTCGACGAAGAGAGCTCGCCAAAAAGAGGATGAGTAGGGGATAGGATTATTCAATGAATACCAGAACTTTTGGAATATTCAGGAAGATTTCAGTAATAAACATGTTATGAATTTTAGGAACAATATTAATACTGTATATATTTTTTTAGTATGTAAACTGTAAACATTTCCGTTCCGTTTATCCGAAATAGTTCTGCCCCATTAAAAACGCCGCCTCTGCAAATATCCCGGCTTTACTTGCAAGCTAGCACAGTTGCGCCGTTCACTTCGGCTATCACCATAACACTCAGTGACTCTAATATAATTTTTAAACGGCTCCTTTGCGGTGAAACATGTTCGCCAAGACAAATAAACTTTTATGTGTATCATTTGGTTTTATTTTCGGGGCAGGCTTAACAAATGCCTTCAACTACAAACAGCCGTATAAGTATAATGTAACTGTAACTGAACGCAGTGCTGCCAACAGTGAACTAAATAATATTAGAGGAGACGTAAAACTTTACGGCGCAACTTTTTACTTAAGTTGGGAGCAAAATTGGATTGCGAGGACGTTGAATAATAAAAGAAGTGGAGGGACGTGCGGTTTTACCTTTCTAATTTTATCCGCAGCAATCCGTGTGTTTTTCCGAAATGTTTTACTCAGCAGAAATTATTAACGAAATAATAACACTGTAAAAAGCTTTCTGTTTTGTTTTGTTTTCTACCTTTCATATTTTTACATTCTCTCTGCTTTGCGACGTGTGTTTATATATTTCATTACACGCATTAAAATATGTTAAAATACTATACTGTTCATTACATGACCTCATTTAATTATTTCAGTTTTCCGTCCAAGGGTTTCGACTCGCAACTTATCTACCTTATCTAGACATACCTTTATATTAAACCTATCTCTAATACCGAACCCGTAGATAAAGTAATAATCTTTCCAAGTTTAATTATGTTTACATTTTTTCGGTTTTGTTATTCATCAATAAGTTCTTTATCAACGCTTTGCAAGTTCCCTTCTTTATGTCCTTTGTATGTAGGCTACGCATTTATAATTCCAGCTATCAAGTTGTACCTTGATATGGACACCTTGCCGTATCTGTCCTATCTAGCCTCTTAGGTATAACGGCCAGATACCTGGTCTACATCCATTACACGCATTGACTACATTAAAGTAATTCAGTTTGGGTGATGTCGAATTTAGCCCATACCTCTACAATCATGACCTACAAAATGGAATGATCCCATCCACATTAGCTTTAAATACATTCAAATATCTAAAATAGATCTTTGGTTACGGCCAGATGGTGATTAAACATCTATTATAGACGATTGAAACATTTCCTTTTTATATCAATACAAATAGCGGTGTAATAATATTTAATGTTATATATGTACAAAATAATAAAACCCAACAACGTAGACCTGGCGAGCATTACGTTATTGGATAGGATTATTCGTAAGTTTAAATAATAGTTAAAAGAAGAAAGTACAGTATTTTTAATGAATGTTTATATTTCCTTATATTTTAGTAAAATTATATTGTATTTATTTGCTTCCATTATGTTTTAGTTTTTAATTCTATCTTTTAATAACTGGTCACAACCAAATTAAAGTTGGTCAACTGACCGGGCCGGGGAACAATTCAACTCCAACCCCGACTCTTTGAGGCTTGACGGTAATCCGGCTAGGATTGTTTTGACCGAGGGCCCGGTTCGACTCCGACCCTTTGAGGCTTGACGGTAATCCGGCTAGGATTGTTTTGACCGAGGGCCCAGTTCGACTCCGACCCTTTGAGGCTTGACGGTAATCCGACTAGGAATGTTTTGACCGAGGGCCCAGTTCGACTCCGACCCTTTGAGGCTTGACGGTAATCCGGCTAGGAATGTTTTGACCGAGGGCCCAGTTCAACCCAGACCCTACGAGGATTGGCGGTAATCCGGCTAGGAATGTTTTGACCGAGGGCCCAGTTCAACCCAGACCCTACGAGGATTGACGGTATGCCGGCTAGGAATGTTTTGACCGAGGGCCCAGTTCAACCCAGACCCTACGAGGGTTGACTGTAAGCCGGCTAGGAATGTTTTGACCGAGGGCCCAGTTCACCCCGACCCTACGAGGGTTGACTGTAAGCCGGCTAGGAATGTTTTGACCGAGGGCCCAGTTCAACCCCGACCCTATTAGAGTTGACTGTAAACCGGCTAGGAATGTTTTGACCGAGGGCCCAGTTCAACCCCGACCCTATTAGGGTTGACTGTAAGCCGGCTAGGAATGTTGGCCCAGTTCAACCCAGACCCTACGAGGGTTGACTGTAAGCCGGCTAGGAATGTTTTGACCGAGGGCCCAGTTCAACCCAGACCCTACGAGGGTTGACTGTAAGCCGGCTAGGAATGTTTTGACCGAGGGCCCAGTTCAACCCCGACCCAATTAGGGTTGACTGTAAGCCGGCTAGGAATGTTGGCCCAGTTCGACAGTGTCTTTCAGTTTTCTGCCCACGGGCTACGCGAGTCTACTTTTCTCAAATATATCACCATTTACCTCATATTGGATCTATTAATTTTTAAAATCATTTACATAAACAAATTCTTTCTTCTTTCTCAACCCTTTAGCTATTTTTTCATCGCTATTAATCTTCCAAGAACGAAAGTAATAGCTGAAGACGCAGAGAGACCAATTTGTTTGTCTAACCAATACGATTCCTCAAGGATCTCTTGGTGTCCACAAGTATAATATAAAGATGATGTCTGTGTAACTCAGGATCTTACCTAGTCTGCAATAGCCAGCCACAGTTCTGCCAGTACCAGAGATGACTGAAATGCTAAGTATTAACATGTCCTACATATTTTCTTAAAATTTAATAACAGACAAACGTTTTCGTCTCAGTCCTACCGCTGTGTTTATTGTCCTTCCCCACTTACAGCAGAGACGATTAGAAATTTAATTTTCGCTGTACATAAAAACATCGACGAAGAAGAATCGAGTTATTTTCTTTACCACACCTTGGGTGCATTTTATAGTTAATAAGGATAATGCCTTGAAATAAGTTAATGTTTAAAATAACTTAACTGTTATATTACAAAAGAGCAAAATTCTTGTCCTACACTTGAATCCAAAAAAAGAAGAGGTGACCATGAACTATCTAAAGTAAGGTCACACATCTTATGCCCGTTTACATTGTTCAAGCAGATCTGTACGGAACCCGCAGAGTGAAGGTTCAAAAATAACTCTCAAAATTTTGAACATAACTAAAACTTATAACATTTTTAAAGTAGGAAATTGAAAAGGGAACGTATTGGGTCGGAAAAATTAAAAATCTTGACTTCTCCCTTGAAATATTTCTGAGCAAGTTATAAATTGATTTTTTTTAAATTCGCGCTTCCCTACTATCTAAAACTCAGCAACCACCTCTATCATATTACGAGGTAAGACCATGCTGTGCCAATTTAACAAAAACCCAGCAATCAATACATTTAACCAGGCGCGTATCCAAGGGGGGGGGCGATCGCCCCCCCAACCCTCAAGAACTTTGGGTTAAAAATCGACAATATATTATTAAATTAGGACTTTCTATTCAATTAGACTTTTACTTAAGTTAATTCGTCTTTTATTGTAAATAAAAAATAAAATTTTAATTTGAAAATGTGACGCGTTCCCTCGGCATACCCTCGTAAATGTCTAAACGTTTTAACAACAGATAGCGCTAGTGAAGCTTAGTCTCGAACATATGATTTTCAATACGTAATTTTGCAAGCGTAATATTCGCAGTTGACTCCGGAATTGTTCTTGTTGGAAGAATAACTACTTATATTAATTAATACACCATTGTTATAATAATAGCGTATTATGAAATTAATAATATTCTCTAGCCATAAGTGTTATCGAAACTGGAATAATTATTTCTTAAAAAGTCTAATTTGCTAATCTTTATCACGTTACCGATTTCTAACGCAAGCGTAGGAAGAACTTTTACTGTTCTATGTTTTTACGTGCATACCCGCACGCGCGCGCGCGCACACACACACATATTATATATATATATATATATATATATATATATATATATATATATATATATATATATATATATATTTAATAAATTAAAAATATTTCAAAAACAAGAATACTTTTAATGAATATATTTATTAATGGAATAAATATATTCATTAAAAGTATTCTTGTTTTTGAAATATTTTTAATTTATTAACTATATATACAAGAAAACATATCACCATATTTAATATATATATATATATATATATATATATAATGCATCGATCGCCCCCCCCCCAAAGCAAGTCGCTGGATACGCGCCTGATTTGACCAAATGACGAAATGAATAACCATGCTTTATCTTTAAACTTTAAGATTAATGAGTATTTCTAGAGCACAAGAGATACGCCTAAAAGGTAGGGGGATGTGTAGTTAGTGACAAGTAAGAAACCAGAGCATGTCTAGCAAATATATATCACAATTTGATACAGTCCAGTGTTATTTTTATCCCCCCGAAACTATCCATAACAGTTTATCTCTATGGAACTGATTACCATACAGTCGCAATAAAAGAAACCCTTTATTACAAAATGCAGCCCATTTAAAACGAGTGGATCCGCTAAGTTGCCGGTATCCAGGTTATAGCGGCCATTTGGATCTCAGGAAGTTATTCGGAACTGTCTGCATGATTATCCTCATTCCAACCGGAAACACTCGACTACCGAGGAACATCGGATTGTAAACCGTTCCCAGTTTAGAGATACCGCTTTTACGAACCCTTCCGTTTCGTTTCTTTACCGATAGTTCTACTTCGGTGATAATTTATGTTGGAATAATAACGACATTTGCAGAATTGCAGCTTCGTCGCCTGATACAGACTTTATCGTTGTACAGTCGGTGCCAAGCCATAGGTGAAATACTGTACTTTAATATTTGTATGGACTATTAGAATTAAATTTGGAACGTTATGTATCGTGGTGCGGTCAGTATTTAGTTGTAAAATATCGTAATTAAATACTAAAGCAATATTAACTTTGATATTGAGTGCATAAGCATTTATGTCATACCAGCGTAAGGCTTAAGGCTTTTAGGGCAGAAACCCTCTGTCCAATAAGACACATATTTACCCTATTTATACAAAGTAGTTTAATAAACCCCAAACACACAATTACAGTTCATATAAACTTATTTACCACCATAACGTAAAACCATATTGTTCCCATAAGGTGAAACTATAAAACACCGCAAATCACAGACACAGCTCTGATCTAGCGGCGACAATGAACGTGAGGTATGTAAAGATGCAGGACTCTTGTTTATAGGAACATTAACCCGGCAGTGATTGGTGGCCAAGTTACCGCCGCCATTGTTAAATATTACAAACTGTCACACAACAGATAACTTACATCATTTATGTTCTGTTTTACGAGATGGAAAAATTAACGTTAGCTTTACGCGCTGATATCGTTTCAACATTAAACATTAACGGGGCCGTTTTACGGGCTTGCCGTTATCGCTAATAGCAAACGGAAACTGGGAACATTTTTGCAGAATGTACAAAAAGTACGAGATAAGAGTGGCAAAATGAGAGTTTTAGGGGTTGTAAAATTATTATTGCCTTCAAGGTTTTTCAAATGAAAGTCAAACTGTTTTTTGTAGTATTGCGTACTTTTTTTATTTCTTCGAATTATTAACGGTCATATACTTATTATAAGTTGTTGCTCGTTATATTTGTTTAATCACAGAGGTTACGCCTTAAAAAACTACGATAGGCTTCTATTTATTTATGTTTCTGGCTTTGGTAACACTGATTGTTGCTTAGGGACCAGTTGACGTTTCCAGTGCAAAGTTCACATTGTTTACTGCATTCCCAACATCCCGTCGGAACGACTTTCCGCAGTAATTAACGGAGTGGCTTTTAACTAACATACATCTGTTAATTAAGCAAGTCGACCCCAAAAAGAGAATAAGAGAGTCTCAAATAGTGTCACCGGCCCACGAGGAGGCCCTGGTGTACAAATGAGTTACACTCGGTTTTTAGTTCTGCGCATGCGCTGTCGGTGTATTCTTGACTTACAAACATAACCTAACCGTACCGTAGTTTTTTATTACTTATATATTAGTAAGTTATATAAGTATTTACAAATAGGTAAAAGTACTAATTATATTAAGAAAGGGTGTACAAAATAAATTATATATGTCCCGTTTCTGGATTCTACTTTTCTGTAAGTTTAACGTTTTGTGTTAGAAAATGTTTTTGGGAATGACCTTATCGTTTTGACCTGCCGAAGGCCAGGGCTCTTTTCGTGCGTCGATGGTAGCAGATACATATCTTGGGCTATTGTAGTAAGGAAATGGTAACTTCGACCATCAGCGTGTGGGTTGGCACTTGACAAATCCATGCCATTATTGGATTGTTATTTCGAAAAACATCACCGTCTTTGATAATCGTGAGATATTGAGTTATTTTATTACTCTCTTTAAAATAGATTTTATAGTTCTTCGAAGTAAACGTCCACTTCATTGTTTCAAATTTTACTAAAGGTCATAATTTGCTTTTCAAATTTATCTCTATAAAGTTTTATATATGTGTCCAATCTATTATTAAAAATTTCATCTGTTTCTCACGGTTAAAGGTGTTTGTAGTTTATTTTAAAACAAGTATAAATATAATATTTTTTAAACTTTTAATATTGAAAAAAAAAACAGAGAGTGGTTTAACATTCTGAAGGCGAGATTGGAACAACGCCAACTCATGTAATAACATCTCTGGTAGATTGAGTTATTAAAGAGAAGGGTTCCATATAAAGTAAAATATCTTAAAATTTGGACGCTAACTACCTTGTTGCGGAAGGTGCTTGACTAAATAATTTTAAAATATTGAAATTAAAGGAATTTGAATTTTGTTTTGAAAATTTTCTGAATAACTCAAGAGAGTTTCCAATGCATTTGAGGCCTTCAATTATTCAGTAATGATTTCAACAAATATAAATCCTAATGAAATAATCAACAAACAAACATAAGATAAATACTTTAACTCAACTCTGGGAAAAACAGACGCAATGAAATAACAAATAAAATATAAACTCGAGAATAAATAGGCTACAACTCACAATTATAAAAACTTTAATATCAGACGCGTTTCAATGACATTATGTCATCATTCTCAGTGATGCTAGACCATCGAAACTTAATTTAAAAAATTGAACATAACCTATAATAATTAAATAATAAAAATATGGTACAACTCATAAATATACAATTTTTTATTTCAAACGCGTTTCAACGACTAATTTGTCGTCATCCTCAGTGAAAATACACAAATGAAATTAACTAATATATATATATATATATATATATATATATATATATATATATATATATATATATATTAAACATAACCTCACTCACAAGTCATATATGTATATAACTTTCACTCACAAGCCAGCTCGAATATTATTTATAACCTATAATATTTTAACAAAAGTAAGAACCAGATCTGGGCATTGCCAAATTTGCAACCACAGCTACTAATATATTTACATTGAACAACATATTATAACTACAAATATTTAGTTTTGATGAATCTATAATATGAATAAAAAGTATTATTAACAAAACTATCTAAACTTTAAATTAAAGATAATATGTAATCTTACATTAATTTACCATAATATTGACTTTTGAATTGTTCTTAATTCATTATTAACAATTTTATTTTTATTTATATTTATAAATAAAGTTTCCCAGCCTCTAATTCATTAAAATTTATCACATTCTCTAACAGGATAACATTTTTACTTTTAAACATGTTAGGCCTATTACTTTTAAAATGTTGTTCAATGTACATATATTAGTAGCTGTGGTTGTAAATTTGGCAATGCCCAGATACGATTATTTCTTTTTTTTAATTATTATAGGTTATATTCAATTTTTTAAAATTAAGTTTCGATTTTGTAGCATCACTAAGGATGATGACATAATGTCATTGAAACGCATCTGACATCAAAGATTTTATATAATTGCTTATTTTTCTCTTTTGTTCATAACCTTCACACACACAAGCCAGCTCGAGTAATATTTGTAATAAATAGAATATTTAAGTGTGAAACAGATATCAATATACCATTACACAAATATTACTCCATGAACATACAAGACATGAAAATGGAGTAAACAGTTTACATCTGAAACAGGTTCTCCAAATAACGTACTTACTCTTTAGTATAAATATAACATTCTAAACGACTAATAACTATATATAAGTTGGTGTGTAAATTTTTTCTCGGACACTACTCTACCGAGTTTCACCAAAATTGGTATATATGGAGCCCTACATATAATGGTACCTATTGATCCAAAAGCCTAAGTCAAAATTCTGAAAAACCCTTATCAAAGTTTTCGAAAATTGTATATATATATATATATATATATATATATATATATATATAAATAATTTGTTTTTCGAAAACTGCTTTAAGAATTTTCACCAAGGTATGGGGATTTTTAAGCTTAGCAACCCAACGGGATAAGTGAAATTTTTCTGAAAAATCGTTATCAAGTTTTCGAAAATACTTAAACATCTAAAGCTACTTAAAGGTTTTCACTGAAACTTGTAGTATAGGTCTATTAGGGGTTAACCTCAGTAATCCAATGGGCTAAGAGACCTTTTTCTGAAAAATCGTTATCAAGTTTTCAAAAATTTGTAAAAAGTTCATATTTCCAGAACTACATTGGACTCAAGCAAGAGTCAAGTTGGATGTACTATGCAATTACACCAATTCCAAATTATATCAGCATTTGCCATGACAATCCATAGGCCACAGAAGCAAACTTTTGTTATGTTGGTATCGACTTAAGAAACGAAACTCCGTTTTTATGCATGAGGTACTACAGTGCCATTGCATAGGATTAAAATAAGGAGTAGCTTAAAAATTCTTATAAAAATTTAAAAAAACACTGCTGAGTATATATATATATATATATATATATATATATATATATATATATATATATATATATATATTTAATAAATTGATATATACAAGAAATTATACAAGAGATTATATATACAAGAAAACATATCACAACATTTAATATATTAATATATATATATATATATATATATATATATATATATATATATATATATATAACATAGGAGAAACCACTAGGTCCTTAAGTAGACTGTAGTTGCTCAGATTTGGATCCAATGGTTTGGAAACATGAATAAAAAACTTTATTTTGCATTTTGCTTTGTTTGAGGTTAAACAATTGAAAAAAATTAAGTAAATTCCTACTGAGCCAACAAAAAATTATTTTAGTTACTTTTTATTTTATAATTACATATACGTCTTTTAGAAATTCTATTCTAGCTATTGGAAACTTTGATAGACTTTGAACATGAAGATTTACAGTTCGAATCCGGTTAGACCCTTCAAATGTTTATAATTTATTTATTGAATAAATAATTGAAAAGAAACGTAATAACATCATGGTTATATACTATGGGTTAAAACATGTATTTGTACTTGATTGGATGAGTAAAAACGTATTTTATTAACGATTAATATATACACAGACATAAACCATTTTGTTTAAGAAAAATTGTATGACTCGGGTTCTCACACCGCCGTAGGAAGGCTAAATGACGAAGCTATGCCCCAAAATAGAATTTAGAATGTTATGTTTTGGTTATGTTTTTTTCAGAATGTTATATTAAGAGATTTTGAGGCCTTCCTCGGGCCGTGGCCGGAGCGCATATATGCAATGGGTGTTATATATAAATTTAAAATACTGAAAAGATTTACCTTTTGTGTCCTGATATTATGAAAAAGTTACCTACTTTACTACTCAGATCGATTGTGAATTCTTCCCGCAGTCACCATCCAAACTTTCCGACTCTAACCCTTCAACTTCTCTTATGCGAATCAACTCAACTTACTATTTAAATTTAAAAGAGACCGGGATAATCAAGTAGGTAGTGAACAGCTGATTATAAACGAAGACCGGAATGTGCTGCCCTCATGCGGTGATTATTGAACTGTTACAACTACTTGGGTCAATCACCGGCTGTTTGGCGGCAATACAAAATACAACGTTACGGCATTAATACGTTTTTCCTTCAAAAAAATATGTAATAATATATACGTAATAATTCCTAAATGCTTCAGTTATCCTTTTTTAAATAACTACCTAATGAAATTTCCGTTACATTATTACAGTATTTACATGTAACTGTTTTCTGTTGTTTTAAAGAAATTAAAATGTTAGATTTGACTGATCCCGTTTTTCAAAAATACGGTATAAAATATAAATTCAATATTTATATACAAGTTTCTACAAAATAATGAAAGCTATCTTAAAACTCTTTTTGCAGGCAGTAGCTAAATGTTAAATGTCTCCGTCTACGGCTGATCCCGAACCATTGTTTATAGTAATTGCCCGACATATTACGGCGTGTCTAGTAGAGTATAGGAGACACCCTCCATTTTACATGGCCGCTTTTACATCCTCTAATATCACACATACTTTTATTACTCCATTTTATTTTCTGCTTCATCGTTGCAATTTGAAATTTACGGCGCATAAAACTCTGCTTGACAACGGCTTGTACGTTATAATGCGCGTTGTAAGGGCGCTTCGGTAATACGCTTTATTTACCCAGGCTTTTAAGATTCAAACTTTCTAAAGACTTTATGGCACGGAGATAACGGATCGGAGATTTGGCAGTTTTTATTCGCCACTAATTCTGGCGCTATAGCGACAGTTTTTAAGGTCAGTAAAACTTAGGGCCGCGTATAATTTAATGAGAATGTCTGGCTGTAGAATCTAAGGGCGCTTTCAACGCATGTAGGGTGTCTTAGGTGTCAATATATCCGTCACAGCCTTCAAAAGGGTAAACATTTTCCTACCCCTAACACTCTTCAATTTATAATCCTTAATATGTGCATTCATGTACATTACATCCATTATGTACCTGCATTCGTGTACATTCCGTCTTACTCTAGAAGGATACTGTACAATCTTCATGAATGCATTCTGCTACATTACATCTTACATTTCTGTATTTAGCAACATTATTTACTTACATGTCTGCATTCATGTATAACTTATCTAGACTTACTCATTCAAGAACCTTATTCTACCTTCATGTCTGCATTTTGGTTTTACTCTATGACGATTTTGATCGACCTTTATGTGTACCTACATTTATGTATATTATATCATATTTTTCAAGAAAGACATTGTCCGATCTTCAAGTCTATGTTCATGTACATTTTTCATTTCTCACTACGGAAAAAAGTAGTTCTTATTTCATGCGTACACTCATATACCAGCTTCCTGTCCGCATTTTACTCATTTTACTAGTTCATTGCTCAAGACGACGTACCTGCCGGCATCTGCAAGAGCTTATTGGCATTTTCTTTTCATGTCCTCCACAACCAGGCAGTAAAATAGTTTCAATAGCCGTAAAAAGCTCCTTTAAGGAGACAGTATTGATATTAATCATAGCGAGTTCTTATATCTAATTAATTTTTCCTATATTGCATTATTCTTCTAAAATCTCTATACCTTTCTAAAACTGACAGTTATACCCCAATAAAGAATATATTTAGGCCATGAGGTTGCCCTATGATGTATCAGAAGAGAGCAGGGTGATTCGTATTTTACCTTAAACGACAAAAAGGAAAATACTAATCTATCAGATTTAGTATAAAAGAAACAGGACACAAATACACAAACATTTACCATAACCTAGAAATCTTACACGTCAACATAAAAGTACCACATCTCAACACACTATAACAATAGGAAATTTACAAACTCACAAAAATACAAAGTACAAACATATTAAACGAACAAATCCAATACAAATCACACATATTTTTTGATACTATCGAAAACCTGCCTTTAAAACCGTCACCGCTTAACCTAACAACTCCAAGCACAAGACGCTGAATAAGATAGCCACGGAGCAATCGAAAACGTTCTATCTCAGTAAGTTTTTACAAATTTACAAAATTTAAAGTTCAGATAGTCATAAACTAATGTTAAAGTGATTAATTAAAATCCAGAATTTTACAAATTACGATCAGATTTGACCTTTTAAAGTGTTTAACGTTTACTTAATTAAATAGGCTACACGTTCTTGATTTGCTAATGTCAACACTTTGCCTCATAAGATACAGCACTTAAACAACATAAATTAGAAGATCGAAAGTTCACTTATTATTGATCTGGTACCGTGTTATTCAGAGTAGACTACTGCTTGCAAAGCAGTACTGCTCTAAAGTACAAAAGCCATTTATTTAACTATCACTGTACTTTAAACAAGTAGGCCTATCACTGTAAAGAATATGTGACTTTACAAAACCACTGTAACCCGTCAAACAAGTACACGTTGCGGGTTACTCTCGGAACGTGCTTGGACTCATTAAAATGCTCTACAAAACATAATGATCCATAACAGTCGCTAAATTTTATTGATGAACGTTTAACAATATCTTTATCTATTATTGAAAATCAGGACATCATAATTTTACAGCCCCTAAAACTCTCATTTTGGCACTCTTATCTCGGTACTTTTTGTACATTCTGCAAAAATGTTCCCAATTTCCGTTTGCTATTAGCGATAACGGCGAGTCCGTAAAACGGCCCCGTTAACGTTTAATGTTGAAACGATATCAGCGCGGAAAGCTAACGTTAATTTTTCCATCTCGTAAAACAGAACATAAATGATGTAAGTTATCTGTTGTGTGACAGTTTGTAATATTTAACAATGGCGGCGGTAACTTGGCCACCAATCATTGCCGGGTTAATGTTCCTATAAACAAGAGTCCTGCATCTTTACATACCTCACGTTCATTGTCGCCGCTAGATCAGAGCTGTATCTGTGATTTGCGGTGTTTTATAGTTTCACCTTATGGGAACAATATGGTTTTACGTTATGGTGGTAAAAATGTTTATATAAACTGTAATTGTGTGTTTGGGGTTTATTAAACTACTTAGTATAAATAGGGTAAATATGTGTCTTATTGGACAGAGGGTTTCTGCCCTAAAAGCCTTAAGCCTTACGCTGGTATGACATAAATGCTTATGCACTCAATATCAAAGTTAATATTGCTTTAGTATTTAATTACGATATTTTACAACTAAATACTGACCGCACCACGATACGTAACGTTCCAAATTTAATTCTAATAGTCCATACAAATATTAAAGTACAGTATTTCACCTATGGCTTGGCACCGACTGTACAACGATAAAGTCTGTATCAGGCGACGAAGCTGCAATTCTGCAAATGTCGTTATTATTCCAACATAAATTATCACCGAAGTAGAACTATCGGTAAAGAAACGAAACGGAAGTGTTCGTAAAAGCGGAATCTCTAAACTGGGAACGGTTTACAATCCGATGTTCCTCGGTAGTCGAGTGTTTCCGGTTGGAATGAAGATAATCATGCAGACAGTTCCGAATAACTTCCTGAGATCCAAATGGCCGCTATAACCTGAATACCGGCAACTTAGCGGATCCACTCGTTTTAAATGGGAGGATTTCTTTTATTGCGACTGTATGGTAATCAGTTCCATAAAGATAAACTGTTATGGATAGTTTCGGGGGGATAAAAATAACACTGGACTGTATGAAATTGTCAGCTATATTTGCTAGATAGGCTCTGCTTACCTACTACTTGTATGCCACTACCTAGACACCCTCTGAGTTTTTGGGGTGTGCATCTTGCGCTCTAGAAATACGCTACCATTAAAGTTTGTTTAGAGATTAAGGGTGGCTATTCCTTTCTGCATTTTCTTAAATGTATTAATGAGTGAGTTTATGATATGTGTTCTTCTTTAATCACTTTTACACTATTTCATGGCTATCCGAACTTTAAATTTTATAAATCTGTAAAACCTTACTGACACAGAACGTTTTCGATCAAAGAGTAGGGCCTATGTGTGATTTTTATTGGGTTTTGATACTATCGAAAACCTGGCTTTAAACCCGTTTCCGCTTAATCTGACAATTCCAAGCAGAACTTGATGAAGATCGCCACGGAGCAATAAAAACGCTCTGTCTCAGTTTTACAAATTTACAAAATTTTAAGTTAGTCATAAAATAATGTAAATGCGATTAATTAAGTTTCACCGAACGTAATGGATCACAAAAATCAAGAGTTTTCTTTTTCTGCGGAAGTACGGTAATAAGTTCCATAAAGATAAACAGTTCTGAATAGTTTTGTGACCATAGACACCAACTAATCCTGTTATTGTTAGGGACTGATTATTTTGCATTTTGCTTTCTGTTGTAAAAAAAAAACCGCTTGCAATGATCGTCTGAAGTGCTAATGAACGTTGATTCAGGGAAATGAGTTAAATTTTCCCTAGTAAATGACGAAATAGACTAACATTTATACTAATAACTAATGTGGAAGAACAGCTAAATAGCTGGGCTCAGCAAAATAGCTATGATGTGGACAAGTATGTAGTCCTATCAAGAAAAGAATAAATGTGAGTGCATATGTAAGGGCATATTTGAGACAAAGTTATTAACAATTCATTCCTGTGCAAAACATTCAACAGAAGATATAGTACAAGATAAAGAAGAAAGGTACGACAGTATTCCTAAAACATAACATAAAAGTAATGAATGAAATTTATTTAGGGAAGGAAAACAGGAAAACAAAAGGATAAATTATAACTCTTAGGAAAAACTAGTAAAATTAACGAGTTTCTAGGGATGTTGCAGGAAAGAAGGATTTCCAAAGAAATGTTTTACATACTGGAGATTGTATTCTCGTTGGAGAATATTACATCCTTGAAGGAGAAAGCTATACACAGAGGATTATATTCTCGGTATAGAAAATGATTTGCTTTTGGAGAAGATTATATCCTCGTTGGCAGATACCATATCCTTGACGGAGAAGATTGTATTCTCGTTGGAGAATATTACATCCTTGAAGGAGAAAACTATACACAGAGGATTATATTCTCGGTATAGAAAATTATTTGCTTTTGGAGAAGATTATATCCTCGTTGGTAGATACCATATCCTTGACGGAGAAGATTGTATTCTCGTTGGAGAATATTACATCCTTGAAGGAGAAAACTATACACAGAGGATTATATTCTCGGTATAGAAAATGATTTGCTTTTGGAGAAGATTATAACCTCGTTGAAGAAGACAATAGTAGATCGCGCCCTAGACTAGGACAGCCACCCCTAAACTCGGCCGCTACGTAACCTAGGACTATAGGGGTAGTTTTGGATGATGCTCAAGGTCATCCTGCCCATGACCCCAGACCAAGGGGCGGTTTCGACCACGTTTAGAGGGGTAGGGGGTAGTTTTTCGAAAAAAAAAAAAAAAAAAATCGGCCGCTACGTAACCTAGGACAACAGGGGTAGTTTCGGATGACGCGGGAGGTCAATGCCTACCGGATCCCAGCCCTAGGGGTTGTTTTTGACCGCGTCTAGAGGGGTAGGGGCAGTTTTTCGAAAAAATTTATTTCCAAAACACTAACCTAAGCCAGCCAAAATGGATCCAACCTAACCTAACCTAAGTGTAGGGGGTGACCTCGGCTACGCTCAGGACCTTCCCCGGCGGATGCTCCGGGTGTAGATTGGGGGTGGGGCGATTTTCGATAAAATTTTGGAACATGTGCCTTGTCCGATAGGGTGCGTAACCTAGGACTATAGGGGTAGTTTTGGATGATGCAGGAGGTCATCCAGGCCGCGACCCCAGACCCGGGGGCTGCTTCGACCGCGTCTAGAGGGGTGGGGGGTAGTTTTTCGAAAAACATTTTATTTTAACCTAACTCGGCCGCTACGTAACCTAGGACTATAGGGGTAGTTTTGGATGTTGCAGAGGCCTGACGCCGACCCTCACCCAACCCTAAGGGCGGTTTTGACCATGCCTAGAGGGGTGGAAAAAGGAAAAAACTAATTCCAACTAGCTAACCTAAGCTAGCCAAAATGGATCAAACCTAACCTAACCTAAGTGTTGGGGGTGACCACGGCTACGTTCAGGACCAACACCGGGGGTAGCTCCGGGGGTGGATTGGGGGTGGGGGGTAGTTTTCGAAAAAATTTTGGAAAAACGTGCCTTGACCGATAGGGTATGTCTAGAGTCTAATACGGGCTGCTGAGGGGTAGTTTCACCTAGGGGTAGTTTTCACAAAAAATACGAAATTGCCGAAAATCGAACGGTTGGATCAACAGACAGTACGGGATATGTCTAGAGTCCAATAAGGAACGCTGCGGGGGTAGTTTCACCTAGGGGTAGTTTTTACAAAAAATATAAAATTGCCGAAAATCGACCGGCTGGATCAAATGACCGTATATGGTATGGTTAAAGTCCATCTTGGTGGGCTGTACGGGCGGTTTCACCTGTTTTTAGATCGCCAAAAATAATCGGGGTCCTAGGTAAAATCCACCCAGGCACCAGTTAAACCCGCCAAGGTAGAGCCAATATGGAGCACGCTATCGGTTAAAGCCAAACCGAGCCCAGCCACCCGGCAGCTAGGCCTTAGGTAAAGCTAACACGGAGCTAGCCCCCGGGTAAAGACATCTCAAAGCCGACCCTTAAGTAAAGTAACCCAGGAATAGCATTGGTGGTGGGGGTAACTTTCGAAAGATTTAATGGTTATCCGATGGCGTATCAACGCTCGAGCAACTCTAGGCAAGTAGTAGGCTCACCCTAACTATAGCGGTCTACCCCAAATGAATCGGGTGATGAGGGGCCCAGGGGTAAACGATTGCCAAACTCAAAATTTGTCTATCCTACTAAATTAATAAACAATGCAGCCAGCCTTTAGGTAAAGCTACACAAAAGCCGGGCTGGGAAGGCTGGTATATCAACTACCAAGACAAATACCTCCACCAAGTCCTAAGAAAAACTAACACAGAGCAAGACCTCAAGTAAAAGCCATCTCGAAGCCATGCCCTAGGTAAAGTAACCCACGAACCAGACCATCGGTAAAGCTACCACGGGGTCGGGGCCTAGGTAAAGCTAACACGGAGCAGGGACTCAGGTAAAAGCTATCCCGAAGCCATGCCCTAGGTAAAGTAACCCAGTAACCAGACCATCGATAAAGCTACCATGGAGTCGGGGCTTAGGTAAAGCTACCACGGAGTTAGACCGTAGGTAAAGCAAACACGGAGCAAAGACTCAGGTAAAAGCCATCTCGAAGCCAGCCGATAGGTAAAGTAACCCTGGATTCAGGCATCAAGTGGGGGGGGGGGGTGGTTATCAAATAATATATGAAATTACCAAAAATGATCGGTTAGATCAAACGACCAACGACCTACATAGAGTTCAAATAGTCAACAAGTTGAATCGACCAATCACAACGCAGGGGCTGGTAGGCCTACGTAAACGGTCAATGTAAGACGAGAAGGCCTATATAACGTGTTAAACCAATATATATGACAGCCCACATAATGTGTTAAACAAATATGCAAGCTTACATACATGCTATGCTAGGCCGACATACTATGTCGGTAAATCACCGGCCAAAGCCTATATGAACTGAGATAGTTTCACCCCATATATCAGGCAGAACCACGGGCAGGCAACCGTATAATATGGGGAGTACTATAAGGTATAGCTAAACCAATATATACGATAGCCCACATAATGTGTTAAACAAATACGCAGGCTTGCATACATACTATGCTAGGCCTACATACATGAATCCCTAAAAGCGCCTACTATGTCGGTAATTCACTGGCCACAGCCTATATGAACAGAGATAGTTTCACCTCATATATCAGGTAGAACCCGGCAATCGTATAATATGGGAAGTACTATAAGGTACATCTACCAATGCATAACCTATCAGGCCCACGTAAAGATATAATATATCTGATGACGTACGAGCGACATGCGCACCTATAACCAGAGTGGCCTACCCCTAAATAACATAGAAGGAGTAAGGATATGGACAGATAGGAGAAGCAAGGACCTGGACCGATAAAAAGAGCAAATACCTGGACAGATAGAAGAAGCAAGGACCTGTACCGATGGAAGAAGCAAGTACATGGACTGATAGAAGAAGCAAGGACCTGGACCGATAAAAGAAACAAGCACCTGGGCAGATAGAAGAAGCAGGTACTTGGACAGATAGTAGAAGTAAGCACCTGGACAGACAGAAGAACCCAAGGCCTACATATATAATCAGAAATCAATGTAAATAATCAAATAGCCTCAATGGATATATCCTATAGCTGCAAATGTATCTAGATATAAAAGTATATATGGAGAAACACTAAGAAAGAGGCCCATCACAAAACGTGAATAAATATATGTTATAAAACGATCCTAAAACGGTGCTAAACCAACATGCATGCTATCATACATATTCGTATATACCGTGTTAAGCCTACATACGTGATAGTCCACATAATGTGTTAAACAAATATGCATGTAAACCTGCACACATACTATGCTAAGCCGACTTACATGTGCCTACTATGTCGGTAAACCGCCGGCCAATGCCTATATGATCTAAGCCTGACACACATTTACACCTCGTCTATCAGGTAGAACCAGGCAACCGTATAATAAGGGAAGTACTATATGGTATAGCTAACAATGCATAACCTATCACGCCCATCACGGTCAACAAATATTACAATATAATTAAAAAAAAAAAGTCGCGCAACCTCTATACATACAGTGCTAAGCCAACATTCAGGCATATATACTATGTTAAAACAGCGTGCAATATACTCTAAATAGCCAAATATACGTTGTTAAACCAATATGCAGGTTAACCTATATACATCCCGTTACCCACATATGCCTATATAATATGTTAAGCCTGTATAAGTGATTGCCCTTATAGTGTGTTCAATAAATATGCGTGTAAACCAAATAAATACTCTGGTAAGCCAACATGTATGCTATCATAGATAGGCGTATATACTATGTTAGGCCTACATATCGCGTTAAACAAACATGTGTAAGCCACCATACATATTATGCTAAGCCGACAAGGGCCTGAACACATTATATCCACTGCATAGTTTAGCTAAACGGCTATCACACACTATCCTACAGGTACCACATAATACCTGATCAATAACACATAGTATCCAATGCATAGCCTAACGAAGGTTTAATATATAGTATCCAGAGGCCCCGCTAACGATTAACACGTTGTATCCATAAGGCCTACTATGTCGGTAAACCACAGGCCCAAGCTTATGTGATCAGAGCCTGACACACATTTTCACCCCGTCTATCAGGTAGAACCTCAGGCAGGTGACTGTATAATATGGGAAGTACTATATCGTATAGCTAACAATGCATAACCTATCACGCCCATGACGGTCAGCAAATAATACAATATAATTAAAAAAAAGTCACGCAGCCTATATACATACAATACTAACCAATATAGGCATATATACTATATTAAACCAACATGCAATATACTCTAAATAGCCATATATACGCTGTTAAACAAATATGCGTGTAAACCTACATAAATACTATGGTAAGCCAACATGCATGCATGCTATCATACTGTGTTAAACCTAAATACATAATAGAATACATAATGTGTTAAATATATATGTGTGTAAGTTTGCATAGATATTATGCTAAGAAGACATGGGCATACAAAGTATAACACATTATATCCAGTGTATAGTTTAACTAATTGATATCACACACTATCCCACAAGGTGCCCACAAACTACCACATAATACCTGATACATAGCCCGGTTAACCATTATACATAGTATACGATGCAAATCACGACTAGGGCTAACAATATATCCAAACCATAGCCTGACTAGGGCTAACACATAGTATACGATGAGAAGTATGAATACATAATATCCGTTACATAGCTCGGCTAAAGTTCGTCATATAGCACCCGAAGTATAGCCTGACTATGGGCTAACACATAGCACCTCATGAGTGGCGTGATATAAGGTAACACATGGTATCTGATGCACAACCTAGGATCGAATATGACGTCATCCAGGGCGGAGATGGTGGCTATGTTGATACCGTGATGGCCAGTGTAGGCTAGATCAAATAACCAGCGTTTCAACCAAACTACTGTCTTACGCTAAGTTTAACCAACCAACCAACATACGCGAAGTTCAAACGAACAACATATACACCAAGTCCAAATAGGCTATAGCGGCTATGCCCAGATCAACGTATCAGCTAATCAAAATGAAAAACTTACGATAATCAACCAACATCTACACCGAGGCCAAATGGGTTATGGTTAGCGAAGGCACCGGCAAAAGCTTTAAGCCCAAGACATAATTATAGCTATCAACGCGTACCAAAATAGCTATGCAGAAACCGTCAAGGCCATTACACATATTGTCCAGGTATGTTCTCCATCAAACCGAGACTTTAGACACCATCTCTGTAAAACAGCTAACAAATTATACTCTACCACAATAGGTATGTCAAAACTGTTACCGGCTCATAATCTAAGACAGTGGTTACGTAATGCCCTTTATCAATTTAAGACCTTAAGAGATATCTTCGTAAAGACAGCTACCAACCCATATTATATCACAATAGTTACGTTAGAGCTACCGCTGCTCACCCTACCATAATAGCTACGTACAGACGGTTAATATTGTATAACCTATCACAAGACTTATGTAAAAACAGCTAGGCATAACCTGTCACACAATAACTGCGTAAAGGCAGCTAACAAGGCCTACCCATTAAAATAGCTACGAAAAGATAACATCCAATACATACCCTATCATATTAGCTATGTAAAGACAATAAATGCGTAAAGGCAGCTAACAATGCCTACCCCATTAAAATAGCTACGAAAAGATAACAACCAATACATAACTTATCATAATAGCTGTGTAAAGACAGCTAAAGATGCATAACCTAACTCAGTAATGATTGCTATTAAATAATGAACCATTACACTAGCCACGTAAAGACAGCCACCAACATCACAATAGCTACGTAAAAACAGTTATCGACCCGTGACCAAGATAATACTTACGTAAGATCTATATCAGTGCTAAGACAATAGCTCCGTAAGGAAAACCTACCACCTCATGAACTACGACAACAGCAAGGTGTGGACGGCTACCAATACATTACTTATCACAGCTACCAACACATAACTCGGCACACTAGCTAAGTAAATAGCGCTACGATTGAATAGCCTATCACACAGGCTAATTGACGGTCACTAACTAAACCATCACAATATCTCTGTACATGGCAGATGGCGTGATGATCCTCATCTTTATCGCACACCTAACAGTGGGTTAGGTTAGAAACACTCTGGCTAGCTTAGGTTAGTGGGTTGAAAAACTACCCCTCTAGACGTGGTTGAACACCCAACAGTAGGTTAGGTTAGAAGCACTCTGGCTAGCTTAGGTTAGTGGGTTGAAAATAATTTTTTCTAAAAACTACCCCTCTAGACGTGGTTGAACCCTCCACCAAGGCTACGATCAAGGTCACATCGACCGCCTGCATCATCCAAAACCACCCCTAACTTCTACAACCACAGGCCAGTGATGCGGGTGATGGAGATACGACCAACCTTTGAAAGTTAGGGGTGGTTTTGGATGATGCAGGCGGTCGATGTGACCTTGATCGTAGCCTTGGTGGAGGGTTCAACCACGTCTAGAGGGGTAGTTTTTAGAAAAAATTATTTTCAACCCACTAACCTAAGCTAGCCAGAGTGCTTCTAACCTAACCTACTGTTGGGTGTTCAACCACGTCTAGAGGGGTAGTTTTTCAACCCACTAACCTAAGCTAGCCAGAGTGTTTCTAACCTAACCCACTGTTAGGTGTGCGATAAAGATGAGGATCATCACGCCATCTGCCATGTACAGAGATATTGTGATGGTTTAGTTAGTGACCGTCAATTAGCCTGTGTGATAGGCTATTCAATCGTAGCGCTATTTACTTAGCTAGTGTGCCGAGTTATGTGTTGGTAGCTGTGATAAGTAATGTATTGGTAGCCGTCCACACCTTGCTGTTGTCGTAGTTCATGAGGTGGTAGGTTTTCCTTACGGAGCTATTGTCTTAGCACTGATATAGATCTTACGTAAGTATTATCTTGGTCACGGGTCGATAACTGTTTTTACGTAGCTATTGTGATGTTGGTGGCTGTCTTTACGTGGCTAGTGTAATGGTTCATTATTTAATAGCAATCATTACTGAGTTAGGTTATGCATCTTTAGCTGTCTTTACACAGCTATTATGATAAGTTATGTATTGGTTGTTATCTTTTCGTAGCTATTTTAATGGGGTAGGCATTGTTAGCTGCCTTTACGCATTTATTGTCTTTACATAGCTAATATGATAGGGTATGTATTGGATGTTATCTTTTCGTAGCTATTTTAATGGGTAGGCCTTGTTAGCTGCCTTTACGCAGTTATTGTGTGACAGGTTATGCCTAGCTGTTTTTACATAAGTCTTGTGATAGGTTATACAATATTAACCGTCTGTACGTAGCTATTATGGTAGGGTGAGCAGCGGTAGCTCTAACGTAACTATTGTGATATAATATGGGTTGGTAGCTGTCTTTACGAAGATATCTCTTAAGGTCTTAAATTGATAAAGGGCATTACGTAACCACTGTCTTAGATTATGAGCCGGTAACAGTTTTGACATACCTATTGTGGTAGAGTATAATTTGTTAGCTGTTTTACAGAGATGGTGTCTAAAGTCTCGGTTTGATGGAGAACATACCTGGACAATATGTGTAATGGCCTTGACGGTTTCTGCATAGCTATTTTGGTACGCGTTGATAGCTATAATTATGTCTTGGGCTTAAAGCTTTTGCCGGTGCCTTCGCTAACCATAACCCATTTGGCCTCGGTGTAGATGTTGGTTGATTATCGTAAGTTTTTCATTTTGATTAGCTGATACGTTGATCTGGGCATAGCCGCTATAGCCTATTTGGACTTGGTGTATATGTTGTTCGTTTGAACTTCGCGTATGTTGGTTGGTTGGTTAAACTTAGCGTAAGACAGTAGTTTGGTTGAAACGCTGGTTATTTGATCTAGCCTACACTGGCCATCACGGTATCAACATAGCCACCATCTCCGCCCTGGATGACGTCATATTCGATCCTAGGTTGTGCATCAGATACCATGTGTTACCTTATATCACGCCACTCATGAGGTGCTATGTGTTAGCCCATAGTCAGGCTATACTTCGGGTGCTATATGACGAACTTTAGCCGAGCTATGTAACGGATATTATGTATTCATACTTCTCATCGTATACTATGTGTTAGCCCTAGTCAGGCTATGGTTTGGATATATTGTTAGCCCTAGTCGTGATTTGCATCGTATACTATGTATAATGGTTAACCGGGCTATGTATCAGGTATTATGTGGTAGTTTGTGGGCACCTTGTGGGATAGTGTGTGATATCAATTAGTTAAACTATACACTGGATATAATGTGTTATACTTTGTATGCCCATGTCTTCTTAGCATAATATCTATGCAAACTTACACACATATATATTTAACACATTATGTATTCTATTATGTATTTAGGTTTAACACAGTATGATAGCATGCATGCATGTTGGCTTACCATAGTATTTATGTAGGTTTACACGCATATTTGTTTAACAGCGTATATATGGCTATTTAGAGTATATTGCATGTTGGTTTAATATAGTATATATGCCTATATTGGTTAGTATTGTATGTATATAGGCTGCGTGACTTTTTTTTAATTATATTGTATTATTTGCTGACCGTCATGGGCGTGATAGGTTATGCATTGTTAGCTATACGATATAGTACTTCCCATATTATACAGTCACCTGCCTGAGGTTCTACCTGATAGACGGGGTGAAAATGTGTGTCAGGCTCTGATCACATAAGCTTGGGCCTGTGGTTTACCGACATAGTAGGCCTTATGGATACAACGTGTTAATCGTTAGCGGGGCCTCTGGATACTATATATTAAACCTTCGTTAGGCTATGCATTGGATACTATGTGTTATTGATCAGGTATTATGTGGTACCTGTAGGATAGTGTGTGATAGCCGTTTAGCTAAACTATGCAGTGGATATAATGTGTTCAGGCCCTTGTCGGCTTAGCATAATATGTATGGTGGCTTACACATGTTTGTTTAACGCGATATGTAGGCCTAACATAGTATATACGCCTATCTATGATAGCATACATGTTGGCTTACCAGAGTATTTATTTGGTTTACACGCATATTTATTGAACACACTATAAGGGCAATCACTTATACAGGCTTAACATATTATATAGGCATATGTGGGTAACGGGATGTATATAGGTTAACCTGCATATTGGTTTAACAACGTATATTTGGCTATTTAGAGTATATTGCACGCTGTTTTAACATAGTATATATGCCTGAATGTTGGCTTAGCACTGTATGTATAGAGGTTGCGCGACTTTTTTTTTTTAATTATATTGTAATATTTGTTGACCGTGATGGGCGTGATAGGTTATGCATTGTTAGCTATACCATATAGTACTTCCCTTATTATACGGTTGCCTGGTTCTACCTGATAGACGAGGTGTAAATGTGTGTCAGGCTTAGATCATATAGGCATTGGCCGGCGGTTTACCGACATAGTAGGCACATGTAAGTCGGCTTAGCATAGTATGTGTGCAGGTTTACATGCATATTTGTTTAACACATTATGTGGACTATCACGTATGTAGGCTTAACACGGTATATACGAATATGTATGATAGCATGCATGTTGGTTTAGCACCGTTTTAGGATCGTTTTATAACATATATTTATTCACGTTTTGTGATGGGCCTCTTTCTTAGTGTTTCTCCATATATACTTTTATATCTAGATACATTTGCAGCTATAGGATATATCCATTGAGGCTATTTGATTATTTACATTGATTTCTGATTATATATGTAGGCCTTGGGTTCTTCTGTCTGTCCAGGTGCTTACTTCTACTATCTGTCCAAGTACCTGCTTCTTCTATCTGCCCAGGTGCTTGTTTCTTTTATCGGTCCAGGTCCTTGCTTCTTCTATCAGTCCATGTACTTGCTTCTTCCATCGGTACAGGTCCTTGCTTCTTCTATCTGTCCAGGTATTTGCTCTTTTTATCGGTCCAGGTCCTTGCTTCTCCTATCTGTCCATATCCTTACTCCTTCTATGTTATTTAGGGGTAGGCCACTCTGGTTATAGGTGCGCATGTCGCTCGTACGTCATCAGATATATTATATCTTTACGTGGGCCTGATAGGTTATGCATTGGTAGATGTACCTTATAGTACTTCCCATATTATACGATTGCCGGGTTCTACCTGATATATGAGGTGAAACTATCTCTGTTCATATAGGCTGTGGCCAGTGAATTACCGACATAGTAGGCGCTTTTAGGGATTCATGTATGTAGGCCTAGCATAGTATGTATGCAAGCCTGCGTATTTGTTTAACACATTATGTGGGCTATCGTATATATTGGTTTAGCTATACCTTATAGTACTCCCCATATTATACGGTTGCCTGCCCGTGGTTCTGCCTGATATATGGGGTGAAACTATCTCAGTTCATATAGGCTTTGGCCGGTGATTTACCGACATAGTATGTCGGCCTAGCATAGCATGTATGTAAGCTTGCATATTTGTTTAACACATTATGTGGGCTGTCATATATATTGGTTTAACACGTTATATAGGCCTTCTCGTCTTACATTGACCGTTTACGTAGGCCTACCAGCCCCTGCGTTGTGATTGGTCGATTCAACTTGTTGACTATTTGAACTCTATGTAGGTCGTTGGTCGTTTGATCTAACCGATCATTTTTGGTAATTTCATATATTATTTGATAACCACCCCCCCCCCCCCCACTTGATGCCTGAATCCAGGGTTACTTTACCTATCGGCTGGCTTCGAGATGGCTTTTACCTGAGTCTTTGCTCCGTGTTTGCTTTACCTACGGTCTAACTCCGTGGTAGCTTTACCTAAGCCCCGACTCCATGGTAGCTTTATCGATGGTCTGGTTACTGGGTTACTTTACCTAGGGCATGGCTTCGGGATAGCTTTTACCTGAGTCCCTGCTCCGTGTTAGCTTTACCTAGGCCCCGACCCCGTGGTAGCTTTACCGATGGTCTGGTTCGTGGGTTACTTTACCTAGGGCATGGCTTCGAGATGGCTTTTACTTGAGGTCTTGCTCTGTGTTAGTTTTTCTTAGGACTTGGTGGAGGTATTTGTCTTGGTAGTTGATATACCAGCCTTCCCAGCCCGGCTTTTGTGTAGCTTTACCTAAAGGCTGGCTGCATTGTTTATTAATTTAGTAGGATAGACAAATTTTGAGTTTGGCAATCGTTTACCCCTGGGCCCCTCATCACCCGATTCATTTGGGGTAGACCGCTATAGTTAGGGTGAGCCTACTACTTGCCTAGAGTTGCTCGAGCGTTGATACGCCATCGGATAACCATTAAATCTTTCGAAAGTTACCCCCACCACCAATGCTATTCCTGGGTTACTTTACTTAAGGGTCGGCTTTGAGATGTCTTTACCCGGGGGCTAGCTCCGTGTTAGCTTTACCTAAGGCCTAGCTGCCGGGTGGCTGGGCTCGGTTTGGCTTTAACCGATAGCGTGCTCCATATTGGCTCTACCTTGGCGGGTTTAACTGGTGCCTGGGTGGATTTTACCTAGGACCCCGATTATTTTTGGCGATCTAAAAACAGGTGAAACCGCCCGTACAGCCCACCAAGATGGACTTTAACCATACCATATACGGTCATTTGATCCAGCCGGTCGATTTTCGGCAATTTTATATTTTTTGTAAAAACTACCCCTAGGTGAAACTACCCCCGCAGCGTTCCTTATTGGACTCTAGACATATCCCGTACTGTCTGTTGATCCAACCGTTCGATTTTCGGCAATTTCGTATTTTTTGTGAAAACTACCCCTAGGTGAAACTACCCCTCAGCAGCCCGTATTAGACTCTAGACATACCCTATCGGTCAAGGCACGTTTTTCCAAAATTTTTTCGAAAACTACCCCCCACCCCCAATCCACCCCCGGAGCTACCCCCGGTGTTGGTCCTGAACGTAGCCGTGGTCACCCCCAACACTTAGGTTAGGTTAGGTTTGATCCATTTTGGCTAGCTTAGGTTAGCTAGTTGGAATTAGTTTTTTCCTTTTTCCACCCCTCTAGGCATGGTCAAAACCGCCCTTAGGGTTGGGTGAGGGTCGGCGTCAGGCCTCTGCAACATCCAAAACTACCCCTATAGTCCTAGGTTACGTAGCGGCCGAGTTAGGTTAAAATAAAATGTTTTTCGAAAAACTACCCCCCACCCCTCTAGACGCGGTCGAAGCAGCCCCCGGGTCTGGGGTCGCGGCCTGGATGACCTCCTGCATCATCCAAAACTACCCCTATAGTCCTAGGTTACGCACCCTATCGGACAAGGCACATGTTCCAAAATTTTATCGAAAATCGCCCCACCCCCAATCTACACCCGGAGCATCCGCCGGGGAAGGTCCTGAGCGTAGCCGAGGTCACCCCCTACACTTAGGTTAGGTTAGGTTGGATCCATTTTGGCTGGCTTAGGTTAGTGTTTTGGAAATAAATTTTTTCGAAAAACTGCCCCTACCCCTCTAGACGCGGTCAAAAACAACCCCTAGGGCTGGGATCCGGTAGGCATTGACCTCCCGCGTCATCCGAAACTACCCCTGTTGTCCTAGGTTACGTAGCGGCCGATTTTTTTTTTTTTTTTTTTCGAAAAACTACCCCCTACCCCTCTAAACGTGGTCGAAACCGCCCCTTGGTCTGGGGTCATGGGCAGGATGACCTTGAGCATCATCCAAAACTACCCCTATAGTCCTAGGTTACGTAGCGGCCGAGTTTAGGGGTGGCTGTCCTAGTCTAGGGCGCGATCTACTGACAATATCCTTGATATAGAAGACTATATACTTGTGGGAGAATATTACCTTTATCTACGATAACGAATACCTTATCCTCGTTAATGAAGATTATATTCTAGATGGAAAAACTATTTCCTTGATGGACAGATTATAAAGCCTATATGCTAGCTTGGAGCGTTTTCGACCTTCTTCGGAGTCTTCTGCTTGGAGTTGTTGTTAGGTTAAGCGGTAACGGTTTTAAAGGCAAGTTTCGATAGTTTCAAAACCCAAAACAAATCACACATACTCTTTGATACCTTTTTATTAGTAGCAATAAAAATATTGATCCAATTTACACAAGATCCATAAGTACCGTAAAGTGATAAAAGAAATTGTACTTAGCGTAAATAAACAAGATTCAACACCTCTCAACAGACATATTGCTACTATTTTTTCATTACTAAGCTTTCAGTATTGTTTTCTTGGAATACCTTAAAACGTATTAAAATAAAAACACTCAACGTTTTAATCTTGTTATTTTTTGTAAAACAAAAGCTACGTAGATCGTAAAAGATATATTACACAACCGTCGAGACACCATGCGACATTAGTCCCGTTTTGCAGGATAAAGTATTAAAAACAGCAGGAAAGACGAAATGACCCACATAGCGATGTACATATATAAATATAGCAATATATTTATGTTTTATTGTCCCTGAAATAGCAATAAAAGTTGTAATATTCTGTGAGACGGCTAAAAGTTTAGGATATACGGGACAGCGACTTTAGAAGGAAGCTGGATCTGATGAAGCGTGCCGCTCATAGACTTCACTTATACCCGTATACTTTATGCAGTCTACTTGCACTACTGACACTCAACAACTTGCAAAGAGCAATAAATGGAACTGTTCGTACATTGTGGTATTCGATAAAGTAGTGAAAAGTGATAACGGATTTTGTTAGCAAAAAAACTATTCCGAAAGACTGCATACTTTATGAAGTCCGTAATAAAACTTTTAAACTACTTACAAAAAGCAATAAATTGACAGTTAGTAAAGATGTGATTAGAACAAGTTATCAGTGAATGATATTGTGATTGATTCTGTAGTTAGCAAACCACTGCTAGCCATACTTCATAGTCTACTTTCTTGTTTGGGGTTAAAAGCTTACAAAAAGCAATAAATTTACAGTTTGTAAAGTTGTGATTAGAGCAAGTTGTCAGTGCAGTGAATGATATTGTGATTGATTCTGTAGTTAGCAAACCACTGCTAGCCAGGACGATATACTTCATAGTCTACTTTCTTGTTTGGGGTTAAAAGCTTACAAAAAGCAATAAATTTACAGTTTGTAAAGTTGTGATTAGAGCAAGTTGTCAGTGCAGTGAATGATATTGTGATTGATTCTGTAGTTAGCAAACCACTGCTAGCCAGGACGATATACTTCATAGTCTACTTTCTTGTTTGGGGTTAAAAGCTTACAAAAAGCAATAAATTTACAGTTTGTAAAGTTGTGATTAGAGCAAGTTGTCAGTGCAGTGAATGATATTGTGATTGATTCTGTAGTTAGCAAACCACTGCTAGCCAGGACGATATACTTCATAGTCTACTTTCTTGTTTGGGGTTAAAAGCTTACAAAAAGCAATAAATTTACAGTTTGTAAAGTTGTGATTAGAGCAAGTTGTTAGTGAATGATATTGTGATTGATTCTGTAGTTAGCAAACCACTGCTAGCCAGGACGATATACTTCATAGTCTACTTTCTTGTTTGGGGTTAAAAGCTTACAAAAGGCAATAAATTTACAGTTTGTAAAGTTGCGATTAGAGCAAGTTGTCAGTGCAGTGGATGATATTGTGATTGATTCTGTAGTTAGCAAACCACTGCTAGCCAGGACGATATACTTCATAGTCTACTTTCTTGTTTGGGGTTAAAAGCTTACAAAAAGCAATAAATTTACAGTTTGTAAAGATGTGATTAGAACAAGTTATCAGTGAATGATATTGTGATTGATTCTGTAGTTAGCAAACCACTGCTAGCCAGGACGATATACTTCATAGTCTACTTTCTTGTTTGGGGTTAAAAGCTTACAAAAGGCAATAAATTTACAGTTTGTAAAGTTGCGATTAGAGCAAGTTGTCAGTGCAGTGGATGATATTGTGATTGATTCTGTAGTTAGCAAACCACTGCTAGCCAGGACGATATACTTCATAGTCTACTTTCTTGTTTGGGGTTAAAAGCTTACAAAAGGCAATAAATTTACTGTTTGTAAAGTTGTGATTAGAGCAAGTTGTCAGTGCAGTGAATGATATTGTGATTGATTCTGTAGTTAGCAAACCACTGCTAGCCAGGACGATATACTTCATAGTCTACTTTCTTGTTTGGGGTTAAAAGCTTACAAAAAGCAATAAATTTACAGTTTGTAAAGTTGTGATTAGAGCAAGTTGTCAGTGCAGTGAATGATATTGTGATTGATTCTGTAGTTAGCAAACCACTGCTAACCAGGACGATATACTTCATAGTCTACTTTCTTGTTTGGGGTTAAAAGCTTACAAAAGGCAATAAATTTACAGTTTGTAAAGTTGCGATTAGAGCAAGTTGTTAGTGAATGATATTGTGATTGATTCTGTGGTTAGGAAACCACTGCTAGCCAGGACGATATACTTCATAGTCTACTTTCTTGTTTGGGGTTAAAAGCTTACAAAAGGCAATAAATTTACAGTTTGTAAAGTTGCGATTAGAGCAAGTTGTTAGTGAATGATATTGTGATTGATTCTGTGGTTAGCAAACCACTGCTAGCCAGGACGATATACTTCATAGTCTACTTTCTTGTTTGGGGTTAAAAGCTTACAAAAGGCAATAAATTTACAGTTTGTAAAGTTGCGATTAGAGCAAGTTGTTAGTGAATGATATTGTGATTGATTCTGTGGTTAGCAAACCACTGCTAGCCAGGACGATATACTTCATAGTCTACTTTCTTGTTTGGGGTTAAAAGCTTACAAAAAGCAATAAATTTACACTTTGTAAAGTTGTGATTAGAGCAAGTTGTCAGTGCAGTGAATGATATTGTGATTGATTCTGTAGTTAGCAAACCACTGCTAGCCAGGACGATATACTTCATAGTCTACTTTCTTGTTTGGGGTTAAAAGCTTACAAAAAGCAATAAATTTACACTTTGTAAAGTTGTGATTAGAGCAAGTTGTCAGTGCAGTGAATGATATTGTGATTGATTCTGTAGTTAGCAAACCACTGCTAGCCAGGACGATATACTTCATAGTCTACTTTCTTGTTTGGGGTTAAAAGCTTACAAAAAGCAATAAATTTACACTTTGTAAAGTTGTGATTAGAGCAAGTTGTCAGTGCAGTGAATGATATTGTGATTGATTCTGTGGTTAGCAAACCACTGCTAGCCAGGACGATTTACTTCATAGTCTACTTTCTTGTTTGGGGTTAAAAGCTTACAAAAAGCAATAAATTGACAGTTTGTAAAGATGTGATTAGAACAAGTTATCAGTGAATGATATTGTGATTGATTTTGGAGTTAGCAAACCACTGCTAGCCAGGACGATATACTTCATAGTCTACTTTCTTGTTTGGGGTTAAAAGCTTACAAAAAGCAATAAATTTACAGTTTGTAAAGTTGTGATTAGAGCAAGTTGTCAGTGCAGTGAATGATATTGTGATTGATTCTGTAGTTAGCAAACCACTGCTAGCCAGGACGATATACTTCATAGTCTACTTTCTTGTTTGGGGTTAAAAGCTTACAAAAAGCAATAAATTTACACTTTGTAAAGTTGTGATTAGAGCAAGTTGTCAGTGCAGTGAATGATATTGTGATTGATTCTGTGGTTAGCAAACCACTGCTAGCCAGGACGATATACTTCATAGTCTACTTTCTTGTTTGGGGTTAAAAGCTTACAAAAAGCAATAAATTTACACTTTGTAAAGTTGTGATTAGAGCAAGTTGTCAGTGCAGTGAATGATATTGTGATTGATTCTGTAGTTAGCAAACCACTGCTAGCCAGGACGATATACTTCATAGTCTACTTTCTTGTTTGGGGTTAAAAGCTTACAAAAAGCAATAAATTTACACTTTGTAAAGTTGTGATTAGAGCAAGTTGTCAGTGCAGTGAATGATATTGTGATTGATTCTGTAGTTAGCAAACCACTGCTAGCCAGGACGATATACTTCATAGTCTACTTTCTTGTTTGGGGTTAAAAGCTTACAAAAAGCAATAAATTTACACTTTGTAAAGTTGTGATTAGAGCAAGTTGTCAGTGCAGTGAATGATATTGTGATTGATTCTGTGGTTAGCAAACCACTGCTAGCCAGGACGATATACTTCATAGTCTACTTTCTTGTTTGGGGTTAAAAGCTTACAAAAAGCAATAAATTTACACTTTGTAAAGTTGTGATTAGAGCAAGTTGTCAGTGCAGTGAATGATATTGTGATTGATTCTGTAGTTAGCAAACCACTGCTAGCCAGGACGATATACTTCATAGTCTACTTTCTTGTTTGGGGTTAAAAGCTTACAAAAAGCAATAAATTTACAGTTTGTAAAGTTGCGATTAGAGCAAGTTGTTAGTGCAGTGAATGATATTGTGATTGATTCTGTAGTTAGCAAACCACTGCTAGCCAGGACGATATACTTCATAGTCTACTTTCTTGTTTGGGGTTAAAAGCTTACAAAAAGCAATAAATTTACAGTTTGTAAAGTTGCGATTAGAGCAAGTTGTTAGTGAATGGTATTGTGATTGATTCTGTAGTTAGCAAACCACTGCTAGCCAGGACGATATACTTTATAGTCTACTTTCTTGTTTGGGGTTAAAAGCTTACAAAAAGCAATAAATTTACAGTTTGTAAAGTTGTGATTAGAGCAAGTTGTCAGTGCAGTGAATGATATTGTGATTGATTCTGTAGTTAGCAAACCACTGCTAGCCAGGACGATATACTTCATAGTCTACTTTCTTGTTTGGGGTTAAAAGCTTACAAAAAGCAATAAATTTACAGTTTGTAAAGTTGTGATTAGAGCAAGTTGTCAGTGCAGTGAATGATATTGTGATTGATTCTGTAGTTAGCAAACCACTGCTAGCCAGGACGATATACTTCATAGTCTACTTTCTTGTTTGGGGTTAAAAGCTTACAAAAAGCAATAAATTTACAGTTTGTAAAGTTGTGATTAGAGCAAGTTGTCAGTGCAGTGAATGATATTGTGATTGATTCTGTAGTTAGCAAACCACTGCTAGCCAGGACGATATACTTCATAGTCTACTTTCTTGTTTGGGGTTAAAAGCTTACAAAAAGCAATAAATTTACAGTTTGTAAAGTTGTGATTAGAGCAAGTTTTCAGTGCAGTGAATGATATTGTGATTGATTCTGTAGTTAGCAAACCACTGCTAGCCAGGACGATATACTTCATAGTCTACTTTCTTGTTTGGGGTTAAAAGCTTACAAAAAGCAATAAATTTACAGTTTGTAAAGTTGTGATTAGAGCAAGTTGTCAGTGCAGTGAATGATATTGTGATTGATTCTGTAGTTAGCAAACCACTGCTAGCCAGGACGATATACTTCATAGTCTACTTTCTTGTTTGGGGTTAAAAGCTTACAAAAAGCAATAAATTTACAGTTTGTAAAGTTGTGATTAGAGCAAGTTGTCAGTGCAGTGAATGATATTGTGATTGATTCTGTAGTTAGCAAACCACTGCTAGCCAGGACGATATACTTCATAGTCTACTTTCTTGTTTGGGGTTAAAAGCTTACAAAAAGCAATAAATTTACAGTTTGTAAAGTTGTGATTAGAGCAAGTTGTCAGTGCAGTGAATGATATTGTGATTGATTCTGTAGTTAGCAAACCACTGCTAGCCAGGACGATATACTTCATAGTCTACTTTCTTGTTTGGGGTTAAAAGCTTACAAAAAGCAATAAATTTACAGTTTGTAAAGTTGTGATTAGAGCAAGTTGTCAGTGCAGTGAATGATATTGTGATTGATTCTGTAGTTAGCAAACCACTGCTAGCCAGGACGATATACTTCATAGTCTACTTTCTTGTTTGGGGTTAAAAGCTTACAAAAAGCAATAAATTTACAGTTTGTAAAGTTGTGATTAGAGCAAGTTGTCAGTGCAGTGAATGATATTGTGATTGATTCTGTAGTTAGCAAACCACTGCTAGCCAGGACGATATACTTCATAGTCTACTTTCTTGTTTAGCGTTAAAAGCTTACAAAAAGCAATAAATTTACAGTTTGTAAAGTTGTGATTAGAGCAAGTTGTCAGTGCAGTGAATGATATTGTGATTGATTCTGTAGTTAGCAAACCACTGCTAGCCAGGACGATATACTTCATAGTCTACTTTCTTGTTTGGGGTTAAAAGCTTACAAAAAGCAATAAATTTACAGTTTGTAAAGTTGTGATTAGAGCAAGTTGTCAGTGCAGTGAATGATATTGTGATTGATTCTGTAGTTAGCAAACCACTGCTAGCCAGGACGATATACTTCATAGTCTACTTTCTTGTTTGGGGTTAAAAGCTTACAAAAAGCAATAAATTTACAGTTTGTAAAGTTGTGATTAGAGCAAGTTGTCAGTGCAGTGAATGATATTGTGATTGATTCTGTAGTTAGCAAACCACTGCTAGCCAGGACGATATACTTCATAGTCTACTTTCTTGTTTGGGGTTAAAAGCTTACAAAAAGCAATAAATTTACAGTTTGTAAAGTTGTGATTAGAGCAAGTTGTCAGTGCAGTGAATGATATTGTGATTGATTCTGTAGTTAGCAAACCACTGCTAGCCAGGACGATATACTTCATAGTCTACTTTCTTGTTTGGGGTTAAAAGCTTACAAAAAGCAATAAATTTACAGTTTGTAAAGTTGTGATTAGAGCAAGTTGTCAGTGCAGTGAATGATATTGTGATTGATTCTGTAGTTAGCAAACCACTGCTAGCCAGGACGATATACTTCATAGTCTACTTTCTTGTTTGGGGTTAAAAGCTTACAAAAAGCAATAAATGAAATTTTCTGCAATGTTGTGGTAAAGACATGCTACGCTGTAATTGATAGATGTTTTGAAAAGTGATAATTGATTCTGTGATTAACACATTCTTGTTTGGGAAGTAGATCTATTTTATAAAGATTATTTTCTTAACTGACAAGAAGCCACCAGAGAAGTCAATCAATGGAACTGTTTCTAAAATTGTGGTAAAACATGAATGGGCATTTTGTGGTGAAAAGTAAAAATTTGTTCTGTGGTAAACAAACAAGCAGAGTGGCGTTACTCTAGTTTGTAACTTCTTGTTTGCTAGATTGTATTTTAATAATAAGAGCCTCTGATGATGATGATATCGAAATGTCATCGAAATGTACATAATGGTTTAGCCTTAATGTATTACGTGTTATTTTTTATTATGTTTGTGGTATTGGGGTTGTTTCCAATATTTCTATTGTAATATGTTACACCAATATGTTCTTGACATTGTACATCCCAAATAAATAATTCTAAAAAAATGTCATTACTTCCACAATGTATGTGAGGAAAACAATCAGTGAAGGGGTTCTGTGGTAAACAAACAAGCAGAGTGGCGTTACTCTAGTTTGTAACTTCTTGTTTGCTAGATTGTATTTTAATAATAAGAGCCTCTGATGATGATGATATCGAAATGTCATCGAAATGTACATAATGGTTTAGCCTTAATGTATTACGTGTTATTTTTTATTATGTTTGTGGTATTGGGGTTGTTTCCAATATTTCTATTGTAATATGTTACACCAATATGTTCTTGACATTGTACATCCCAAATAAATAATTCTAAAAAAATGTCATTACTTCCACAATGTATGTGAGGAAAACAATCAGTGAAGGGGTTCCGGAAACCTCGGAACCGCGCCCCCCCTTTTATTAGGTCCCTGAACATAATTGTAAGAAATGAAAAACTGATCCAATATTTTAGATTATCCTGTCGTAGAGAATTATAACAAAAAGTATCAGAGTGGTTTTATTAAAAGGCATCGTTTTGATGTTCGTTGAGTGCCTAAATATTACGGTCCCTGCTGTCGGGGTATCACCCAGATAGCTAAATATTCCCAGTTACCTTTTTTTAACCTATATAACCAGGTTCAAATCTTTTGAACTATAGTGGATCACAGTTAATATTAATACATATTTTTTCAAATATGTTTTTAATAATTAAATTATAAAATTTGTGTAGTTCAGCCGGATTCGATCTCAGAATCTTCATGTCTAGCTCACCTAAGCACTGCACCAACTTTCCAATAACTAGAAATATATTCCTCAAAGATGTATATGAATTTGTTTTACCCCATCTGGTTATCGTTGAAACCTCTATTGTACAACTTTAAACTGTTGCCATGGTTACCACACAATATCGTAAATAGTGCTCTAGGGTAACTAAAATAATTTTTTTTTTTTGACGTCTGTAGGAATTTATATTATTTTTTTTTATATATTACTTGTTACCACTGCACTGGCATGTCGTTCTTTCTATTCTCTATGATACTGTCAACGATACTTAGGCCTACGTCATCGCTGACGAAATGAGAATTCATAACATGCGTACAAAGTTTACTACTTCCGCGAGCTTATGGTCATTAAATGCGAATTTAGATTTTGTGTAAACTTAGTAAATAATGTAAACGTGTTTGTCACAAATTGGTAAATATTTTAAAAAGTAACTTGCAGTATTAGTTTATAGAATCGTATTTACTTATCTTCCTAACTGTTAATGAATACTTTATCAAACACTGTCATCAGAAACACTTTGTCACGTCACACCGAGAGGCTGGATCACAATCACGCAGGATTCAATTTCCGAAAATACCGCCCACATCCAGATTACGATAAGCGTCTCTTTAAAGTCAGTTTGGCAAACCTATTTCGCGAGGTTTAAAACACAAGCCGCTGATTACATTAGCGCGTAAAGTTTGAAATACAATGTTACCAACATTATTAAATACAAAAACGAAATTAGAATATTCCTTGCACAATTCCGTTGATCAGAATTTAATATTTCAATTTCAATATCCTTAACTGCAACTTAAATTTCATTATCCTTATCAATAAATGTCTCTTTCAAAAATGTTAATACGTTAAACATTATATTTAAAAAAACTCGTTGGGCAAAAATGACAATTAGGATTTTAATATAAGAAACATCATTTTTTTAAATCTTGCAAGGTAAATAAAAACACATATGCATGCTATTACCATAAAACTCATCTAAATAAGCGTAAATGGAAGGTGAAATTGGTGTGCTAGGTCACACACTTGACGGCAGTTTAATTACAAGACGGTCCATTCAATAAAGAGTTTATCTTGGAAGGAAATCTTAGTTCCCGTTATAACCACTAGAGCACAGTGTTTAATTACTTCAGAGTATCACTTCACAAGTGTTCGATGTGCGTTCATTGTTTAAAGAGGGGGAGGTTTGAGCCGAACAAGCAGTACAAGCGTGTGAAAAGGTTTTTGAAATTTCAAAAAATTCTCATTCTTTTATTGATTCTTGTTTTGTGTTCATATAGATCAGGAATGGCCAACTAGAGATGAGGAGACACTGATGAAGGTCGCCACATAGCGATCGAAAACGTTCTGTCTCGGTAAGTTTTCACAAACTTACAAAATTTAAAGTTGGGATAGTCATAAACTATCGTTAAAGGGATTAATAAAAAAATATAGGTCGGAATAGGTTATAGGATATAGGTTGGACACAGTTCCTTCCCGCAGCAAGACCTCTGTGACTTGCAAAGTGACCGATGTTTTCAGACAAGGTCGGGAACTGGTACTGCATTTTGGAGAGATATACCAAAATCTATTTAAGTGAACTCCTCTCTCCTCCGACTGTAGACCTTGGAGCATATCCTCCTGCGATGCTCCTCACCACCAAGAGCAGCTCTGCTGTCTGCGCTGGGAAGCCAGGAAAACGTCAAAACAATATTGATAGATAAACAAGCAGCAACTTATTATGGACTCGGAGCATCGGAGTCACATGACCCTGGACGTCCGCAACAAGAAAGAAGGAAGAGAAAAGTAAAGATTTCCTATAGCTAGGATTGCAAGTCCTGGTTCCCTACATCAGATACAGCAGTTTCACTATCCGACACACCTAACCGTGAGCTGGAGACATTACTCTAAGTTACTCACTAGGTGATCATAGGAGAAACAGACACTTAATCAAGCGTTTTTCTTTCGAATCTGATCCTTTTTATTAATTTTTTTTTTTGGCATTGTGTGATCAACGCCTTTATAAGTCACAATATAACGTATTCATAATAGTTTCTATATTTAAAAAAATATTTATAAATTATCAAAGTGTAGGGTCTATTATCTACCGAACTGTAAATTGGTGAAACATCAATTCTAAAAGCAAATGTAAGAATTATACGTTTAAGCTAAGTAAATTGTAACAGATTGTAATTTTTTGTGATAACAATTTAGTGATGACATTAATCACGATTTTCTATAGTAACTCTATCCTCTCTAACCATAGTTATTTTGAAGGTTCCATCTAGTTTCAGAATGAAAGTTGTTACAAAAAATAAAAACTCCTCAAGTCGAGTTGTTTCAACAATTACACACCGTACGTGCTCCGTACACTCCGGGAGACGGAAACGGTGCAAATTAATTGCTCTAGATTATTTCATTCCTGATTGCAACAACGACGCAGTAATTAATAGAAGTAATTAAATTAATTATCGTTAGTCTTGCGTTCAAAAACGAGGTTAAGTTTACAATTTCCGTGTTAAGCTCAGCTATTTATTGATAACTAATTCCAGACGGGTTTAAACGAACGCTAACTAACGTTTAAGATATACCTCAATCGAACAGATGCAATTCTTAAGTTGCATTTTCTGCCTAAGATTGGTTTATCAACTGTATGCAGTAAAGCTTTATTGTTGACGACAAAGCTAATGAGCTTAATAAAATGTTAAAGAATATCTTAAGTAAATTAACCAACTAACCAATGATGTAGTAGCTGAACGAAAAACTAAGCACTGAACATTGCATTATGCTAAATATATAGTAATTTGCAGTTTTTGTGTTGTAGCCTACATCTTGAGGGTTTTATATTGTTTTTATTGATTATAAGTAATATTAATTTACAACTACTGTATTGGTATCACTTAGGAAAAAACCACTAGCTACTGATATTTTTCAGCAGACGCGTTTCGCACTAGATCAGTGTTTCAATGCTGGGAGTCTTAACCGTGACTCACAGTATAGAACAATGCATTGATCTACAAGCGAAACTGTCTGCTGAAAATATCAATAATTATTGAATTTGTTGCCAAGTGATACCAATAAAAACAAAGATATGGAACGCTTCTAGTCTGATAGATGGGAGATAATAACCGCCTACATGCACCTAGTCGGGTATACCTACATGAAAAAGTCGAATCCTCACTAAAACATCACAGATTTAACACCATTACCTAAATAAACAAACTGCTTATGAACTCACAAAACAATATACTTTATTATTAAACGCGTTTCAATGACTTAAGTCATCATCAGTGACATTAACTGTTGCAATAGTTCCATTTCTAAATTTATAATAGTGCACTGATGATGATGACATGAGTCATTGAAACGCGTAAAGACAATGGCAATATATTGTTTTGTGAGTTCGTGCGCAGTTATTTATTTATAATTTTAACTCACAAGCCAGGTAAATTATTAATTACCATTTATTAAAAAGAACGTAAAAAATATTAACATGAAACGTAAAGATAAGGAATATGAAATAGATAAATTAAGTATATAAACGTATATAATACCTACAATATCTAGCATTCAAGAGCACAGTGCTACAATATATTACAATGAAAATATTGGAAAGAACGCCTAAGGGCTTAAGCAACTTGTTTTATTTATTTCTTTTGATTATGTTTATGGTATTGAGGTTCATTCCAATATTTTCAATGTAATATACAAACGTGGTTATGTTACCAGGATACCTCCGGGCAGGAATACAGGAAGGGTAATAACAGTATCACCAGGAACAGTAACACCAGTACCAAGTAACAACAGTAACACCAGTACCAAGTAACAACAGTAACACCAGGAACAGTAACACCAGTACCAAGTAACAAGAGTATCATCAGGAACAGTACCATGTAACAACATTATCAAAAGTAACAACTAATAACAGTATCACCAGGAACAGGAACAACAGTAACAAGTAACAATATTAACACGAGTACCAAGTAACAAGTAACAACAGTATCGCCAGCAACAAATAACAACAGATGTGTAGCAAGGGAGAACCTAGCCTCTCGGCTTTTATCTCCCTTGCCAAAGACAGAAGAGTGTAGCAAGGGACCACCTAGCCTCTTGGCTCTTATCTCCCTTGCCAAAAACAGAAGAGTGTAGCAAGGGAGCACACAGCCTCTCGGCTCTTATCTCCCATGCCAAAGACGGAAGAGTGTAGCAAGAGAGCACCCAGCCTATCGGACCTTCTCTCCCTTGCCAAAGACAGAAGAGTGTAGCAAGGAAGCACCTAGCCTCTCGGCTTTTATCTCCCTTGCCAAAGACAGAAGAGTGTAGCAAGGGACCACCTAGCCTCTTGGCTCTTATCTCCCTTGCCAAAAACAGAAGAGTGTAGCAAGGGAGCACCTAGCCTCTCGGCTTTTATCTCCCTTGCCAAAGACAGAAGAGTGTAGCAAGGGAGCACACAGCCTCTCGGCTCTTATCTCCCATGCCAAAGACGGAAGAGTGTAGCAAGAGAGCACCCAGCCTATCGGACCTTCTCTCCCTTGCCAAAGACAGAAGAGTGTAGCAAGGAAGCACCTAGCCTCTCGGCTTTTATCTCCCTTGCCAAAGACAGAAGAGTGTAGCAATGGAGCACCTAGCCGCTCGGCTCTTATCTCCCATGCCAAAGACAGAAGAGTGTAGTAAGGGAGCACCTAGCCTCTCGGCTCTTATCTCCCTTGCCAAAATCAGAAGAGTGTAGCAAGGGAGCACCTAGCCTCTCGGCTTTTATCTCCCTTGCCAAAGCCAGAAGAGTGTAGCAAGGGAGCACCTAGCCTCTCGGCTTTTATCTCCCTTGCCAAAAACAGAAGAGTGTAGCAAGGGACCACCTAGCCTCTTGGCTTTTATCTCCCTTGCCAAAGACAGAAGAGTGTAGCAAGGGAGCACACAGCCTCTCGGCTCTTATCTCCCATGCCAAAGACGGAAGAGTGTAGCAAGAGAGCACCCAGCCTATCGGCTCTTATCTCCCTTGCCAAAGACAGAAGAGTGTAGCAAGGGAGCACACAGCCTCTCGGGTCTTATCTCCCATGCCAAAGACGGAAGAGTGTAGCAAGAGAGCACCCAGCCTATCGGCTCTTATCTCCCTTGCCAAAGACATAAGAGTGTAGCAAGGGAGCACCCAGCCTCTCGGCTCTTATCTCCCTTGCCAAAGACAGAAGAGTGTAGCAAGAGAGCACCCAGCTTCTCGGCTCTTATTTCTCTTGCCAAAGACAGAAGAGTGTAGTAAGAGAGCACCTAGCCTCTCGGACCTTATCTCCCTTGCTAAAGACAGAAGAGTGTAGTAAGGGAGCACCTAGCCTCTCGGACCTTATCTCCCTTGCCAAAGACAGAAGAGTGTAGCAAGGGAGCATCTAGCCTCTCGGCTTTTATCTCCCTTGCCAAAGACAGAAGAGTGTAGTAAGGGAGCACCTAGCCTCTCGGACCTTATCTCCCTTGCCAAAGACAGAAGAGTGTAGCAATGGAGCACCCAGCCTCTCGGACCTTATCTCCCTTGCCAAAGACAGAAGAGTGTAGTAAGGGAGCATCTAGCCTCTCGGCTCTTATCTCCCTTGCCAAAGACAGAAGAGTGTAGCAAGGGAGCACCTAGCCTCTCGGTTTTTATCTCCCTTGCCAAAGACAGAAGAGTGTAGCAATGGAGCACCTAGCCGCTCGGCTCTTACCTCCCTTGCCAAAGAAGTCATTCTTTAGCGTTACTGTTGGGTGTTCACAAGAGGCCAGTCGGGAGATCTCTCCAATGATTAGGGTACAAATATTCCCCCGCCACAGTCAGTGACACTTATGCTGAGGCTCTCTTTTAGCATTATTTGAGCAACAAAATGAGGTTGGAATCTGAGGAATAGGTAGGCAGTGAACAAACGGAAGTGACGCCACTGGCGACACTCTGCAGTGACAACCTTTTACTGTTCGCTGTAGAAATAAGTGTCGCGCGAAAACGCAACCTGTTTAATTTTCTAGCTAAACTCTGCCGCCAACAGATTGCTCCACTAACTGTATTGTCGCTTCTCGGCATGGTTATTCCCGGGTCTCGCCTACCGCCACAATAAACAGCAGGGACGCCAGCCAGCGTGCTACGGCACTGGAGATTGTGGTCGCTATTCTGTTGTTTGTAGTGTCACCCAACTGTCGCGTGTAGCGTACAAAACTTAGGCGTGATAGACTACGGCAAAGAGTTTTAGCCTTATGGACTTAGGCGACACTGTAATCAGAATAAATCAGAGACCGGAACTCCGGGTTGGGAACGCATGTGAATTGGGCTGCCCGATCTCTGCTCATACAACCAGTATCACAAAACGTTTTCCTACTATGCTTGTTGTATGAGAAGGTTGTACGGCATCACGTAATATGAAACAAATTAATAAGTGAGCAATATAAGATAAAATTCCGGCACTAAAAGAAACGTTAAAGAGAGCTATACACCAAAACTACGCCCATCCCAATATACTGCAGAAAATATGGAAGACCTAGCTAAAATTGGAAAATTTATAAATGTTCAACAGGAATGTTTTGTCGAAAGTGAAATAATTAGACTACATTAAGATGGGACAGCCAATTTTAAGAGCCAATCCATATTTTTTAATATATTTTTCGTTCACAACTATGCATTACATTTTTACCTCTAGAAATTGACTTTATGTGGATGATATTTCTAAACGAAATAAAGCATGTTCGTCTATCTTCGATTAGAGGCATTGAATAAAAAAATTAATCGAGTGTCAAAATAAAAATATTCCTGCTATTAAGAGATCAAAAGAGAGATATTACTTCTCCGCCCAGGGTATTAGGTATAGTACAGGATGGCTTAAACAATCAGTATATCTGCTACTACACGAAGGCGTACATTTTGAATTCACAATGACTTTTTGAAAAATTCTGTATCTACCAGAACTCGAATTCCTTATTCAATAGGTAGCTGAGCCTAGAGATATAAGAAAATCATTCCTTAATTTTGCACTTCGTAATAATGGTTTCGGCCCTGTTCGACCATCTTCAGATAGTACCTTATAATGACAATCTTGAATATAAAACTAATATAATAAGTGATTAATTCATTTAAATAATATAATTGCCAAATGAAGATGGTTTACACAAAGCACAAACCCCTACTACAACGACAGAATTTGAAAAAAAACTAGTGATTAAAAATCTACATATTTTTATAATTAATTTATGATCTTGGCTGTCAAAACCTTGTAGCCCAAAACTATGCCGGTAGTTGGTGTTTACGCAGAATCAAACGTAAATCCAAGTAATATTAGCTGATAACACCCCGTAGCGAGCGCAGTGCTGTAAAACATGGAGGCAGTCGAGTGTAACACCACTCACAGCGCAACAGTATCAGCATGTTACAGAAGCCAGTTGTCGTGAGTTGTACCAGCGACAGTTAGGTGTTAACCCTAGGTTATGTATGATTTATACGTGAGCCGGCCGTATTTCTCTGCCGGTCCGAGATGCCATCGAGCTGTCGCACACGAACGTTTCAACGCAGATCGCGAGATCCACGACAGAATAAGGCAGCGGCTATAAAGTTACGGCAACAATCTCGCCATAAATTGGCTCAACCGTTTCCCATCTGCAACCAATAATCACTATTAATGGTATAACGTTCCTGTTCCTAGGTGGCCATAGGTCGGATTTGTTATGAACGTTTGACGGCCTGATCTTGTTGTGTCAGGACGCTGAAGGTTACTTGAGCGACTCAAGTGAGAAATGTGCGCTGTTATAACTTTTTTCATTGTAAACAAATTGTTCAAACTGGCTTGTGAGATAAGGTTATAAACACAAGAAATATACACTCACAATAATAAAACTTTAATTCCATACGCGTTTCAACGACTAATGTCATCGTCATCAACAAATGCTACCACAAACATATAATTTTAATTAAAGAAAATAATATAACTAAGTGTATTATACATTACATGCGAATATTGCAAATATAAACCAGAAGCAGAACACTGGGACGTAACTCTTCAAAGAGTTGGAGCTACCTCACTTAGTTTAATTAAGAAATAACAACCCTGGTAGGAACAACATTAATTATGTTATGACGTCAAATGGTGATAATTTTACACTACGAAGTGTACCAATCGCCTTTATTGCCATGGAGGAAAACCGTGGTGTTTTATAAGACCGACTGTGACATGACTTCCAGAGGCATGACCCCTATACGTCGGAGGGGTAGTTATCTACCCTGCAACCGTGATACCGTAATTTACCCCTATTCCCAGTACCAAGCGGTCATCATGTCCTTCCCTTCAATCCTACGTACATCTACCTTCCTTTTCTTCTAAATACAAGGGGCGTAAATGGAAGGTATATGTAAAATTTTATAAGCTGGCACTTGGAGGCTGCAGGCCTTGGTGAGAGGTGGAGATGGTGGAGGTGCTCGCAGGTCATTTTAAAAAACATCGCCCATTAGACTTCCGCTGACTCATAGGGTTGACTCATTATTTTGTTACTTATTAATACTCTTTAATATATAATAAGAACCGCAAAACATGTAAATAGGGTATTCACGGAAGCATGCTAATAGGATTGTCTGCGAGTAGGCCGAGAATTATGGGCAGGATGAAGGATGACGACAGTCGCTGATGTTTTCTAGACGCCTAATACATATATCCTACCTAAGAGCCAAGAGTCAGCTTGACCTATACAATTTGACCTATAGACACCTCTTTATGACAACCCTGCAAAGCGACCCCACTATATATGTATATATACATCCTATAGTAGGGAGTTTTATATTCTTACCCTTTACTACCCTTCGTAGGCGATCATAGACACACTGGCTAAAACCACAAAAAAACGTTCCCATAAAACTTTGGATTTCGAAACGAAAATATAAAAAATACATGTTTTAAGAAAAATGTATAAATGATGTAGAGGGAGGAGGGCTAAGTACAGAGTATCGAGGAGGCTGTGGTGTTGTGCAATATTATATGACTAGAAGGTATTCCCTTCTCCACTGCGTATGGTAATTAGAAGGCGAAGAGGAAGAGCTAAATGCCTTCGGCGCAGGGACTTGGAAGAAACTACCAACACAGAGGGCTGAGTAATAACATCAGTATATTCAAGGCCTTATGTCGTGAAACGTTGTGACAAGTAAGAAATTGTTATGAAGTTACATTTTTAATTACATATTTATAATTTTAATAATACGGGGTGGTGAAGTAAATGCTTATCTCTCAATGGCCTTGGAAGAAAGCAAGTGTACCTCAAGCATTCTTCCTTAGCCCTGTTCTTTCTAACACTAACGGAGAATAGCTCTTACCTATAGTTCGTTCTTGCACCAAGCGATTCTTGCAAGCAATGTATGCGCCAAAATAAACAGTATTGAAACTGAATCAGCTGTAGTTGCCTTCTCGATTAGCTGTGCTGACTTTTGATTGTTGCCGCGTATTCGTGTTAACGTATTTCATTTGAAGTTAGTTTTTACTGATAGTACAACTACAGCAGATAAAAACCATGTAAATGAAATAAAATAACATCTTACGACTTTTTCAGTACTGTTTATGTTGGCGCTTACTAACTATATATAGACAATTTTAAAATTAGACATCAGCTTATAGCTTGATATATGTTTTTCGCTTTAAATATTATCACAAACAAATTGATATTTTTAAAAGTACACATTTAAAAAAAAAGATTTAAAGCAAACGTAATTCATATCCAAAAATGAGTTGAGATAATTTCACCTACTTTCAATTTAGCATACTCTACAGTGATCTCTGCAGGCCTAATTTAGAAACTAACAAGCACCGTCGTCTCCAGGACAGGGACAAAATCCACGCTCACAACTTTCCTCATTGTAAAAGATGTTCTAAAAATTGGTATTTCTTCAAATGCTCTCTAAAATAGCCCTATGAGAATGAATAGTCACTTTCATATGAGAAGGTTACTCAGAGAATAGCATTGATTCTGTCCCATTTTTCAGAACAAAAGATATTAACGTCACAAGCTCAGTCTTATCAATAATTCGCCTATGCTTTGATATTCTCAGCATGACCCAAAAACCATTTTAAAAGAAAAAACCATCCGGTGAAAAGAAAAAGAAGAAGGAATTAATGTAAACCTCATGATGGATTGTCATGAAATGCACATTTATTGCGTTAGTAATGTTTACATCTAATTAAGACCAAACAAAATTGCCTCACCACCAATCAAAATGTTCGACGCGACGCCCAAACAGTTCCGCAAATAACAACAGTTTCACTAATTTACAAAGGGACAACATTTTCGGTGCGTTACAAATACAAACGAGTGGATGGACAAAGGTCAACAGCACGCACCCCACTCGGGCCCGCATCAAAGCAAACTTCGGTTGACACAGGGTTGATAATCCAAAGAAACCACCCGCATTTGTGAACTGCAATGCGGGTCCGTAATTATCTGCTGATGTGTAACATCCATTTAGTTAAAAATGCACTTTTTCCAGCTTAAACTTCTTATGTTACGGCCATATTTGTCACGGAATTTTACTCATAACGATGTTTTCAGGAGACGCCAGAAGGTTTCCCAAAACCGTTTGTGGTACAGGCACAAGTTTTAATACCAAGAAAAAATACTGTTGATATTTAAATAATACATTATTTCAACAAACCGACAAGGTTGCAAGAGCTGTCCGCTAAATAAAAATAATGAATATTCCTAAAGAAGATGCCAAAGTAGCTGATGACATGTCGTAGGTTGGTTGAAATAAAGTATTACTTACTCATTTATCAACCTTTTTTAAATTCCTTATATTAGCTCACGCTCTCCTGATATATATCTTGTACAAATTTACAATCGTTAATAAAATACGTTTTATTCATTCAAACATGTTCAGATAGTATTAACCCATAGTGAATGACAATTGATATTAATATAGTTTGTTTCAAATATTTATTTAATAATTAAATTATAAAACTTTGGGGGTCCATCCGGATTCGAACCATATGAATCCTCATGTTCAAAGTGTAGCACGCTTTGACACTGCGCCAACTTTCCAATACCAAGAAATAAATTTATCAAAGACGTATATGAAAATCCCACCCCCATCTGGTTGTCGTCGAAGCCTCCACTGTACAACCTTAAACTATTGCCATGGTTACCACTAAATATCATCGTAAATAGTAATGTAGGGTTGAAAATTAATGAAATGAATAAAATAAACAAACTGGAAATAAGCAAACAATGATAAAATTTTTCTGTTTCGACCTCAGTAGAAACTTGAATTTTTCTTTTTTTATTACTTGTTTATGTATAAGGCGTGTAATGGTTTTTTCAACCGTCTTGGGTGCGTTCTAAGCGCGCGTCTGTGAAGCACATTTTTATTACTTGTTTATGTATAAGGCGTGTAATGGTTTTTTCAACCGTCTTGGGTGCGTTCTAAGCGCGCGTCTGTGAAGCACATTTTTATTACTAGTTTATCTATAAGGCGTGTAATGGTTTTTCCAACCGTCTTGGGTGCGTTCTAAGGGCGCCTCTGTAAAGCACATTTTTATTACTTGTTTATGTATAAGGCGTGTAATGGTTTTTTCAACCGTCTTGGGTGCGTTCTAAGGGCGCCTCTGTAAAGCACATTTTTATTACTTGTTTATGTATAAGGCGTGTAATGGTTTTTTCAACCGTCTTGGGTGCGTTCTAAGCGCGCGTCTGTGAAGCACATTTTTATTACTAGTTTATCTATAAGGCGTGTAATGGTTTTTCCAACCGTCTTGGGTGCGTTCTAAGGGCGCCTCTGTAAAGCACATTTTTATTACTTGTTTATGTATAAGGCGTGTAATGGTTTTTTCAACCGTCTTGGGTGCGTTCTAAGGGCGCCTCTGTAAAGCACATTTTTATTACTAGTTTATCTATAAGGCGTGTAATGGTTTTTTCAACCGTCTTGGGTGCGTTCTAAGCGCGCGTCTGTGAAGCACATTTTTATTACTTGTTTATGTATAAGGCGTGTAATGGTTTTTTCAACCGTCTTGGGTGCGTTCTAAGGGCGCCTCTGTAAAGCACATTTTTATTACTAGTTTATCTATAAGGCGTGTAATGGTTTTTTCAACCGTCTTGGGTGCGTTCTAAGCGCGCGTCTGTGAAGCACATTTTTATTACTAGTTTATCTATAAGGCGTGTAATGGTTTTTCCAACCGTCTTGGGTGCGTTCTAAGGGCGCCTCTGTAAAGCACATTTTTATTACTAGTTTATCTATAAGGCGTGTAATGGTTTTTTCAACCGTCTTGGGTGCGTTCTAAGCGCGCGTCTGTGAAGCACATTTTTATTACTTGTTTATGTATAAGGCGTGTAATGGTTTTTTCAACCGTCTTGGGTGCGTTCTAAGGGCGCCTCTGTAAAGCACATTTTTATTACTAGTTTATCTATAAGGCGTGTAATGGTTTTTTCAACCGTCTTGGGTGCGTTCTAAGCGCGCGTCTGTGAAGCACATTTTTATTACTAGTTTATCTATAAGGCGTGTAATGGTTTTTCCAACCGTCTTGGGTGCGTTCTAAGCGCGCGTCTGTGAAGCACATTTTTATTACTTGTTTATGTATAAGGCGTGTAATGGTTTTTTCAACCGTCTTGGGTGCGTTCTAAGGGCGCCTCTGTAAAGCACATTTTTATTACTAGTTTATCTATAAGGCGTGTAATGGTTTTTTCAACCGTCTTGGGTGCGTTCTAAGCGCGCGTCTGTGAAGCACATTTTTATTACTTGTTTATGTATAAGGCGTGTAATGGTTTTTTCAACCGTCTTGGGTGCGTTCTAAGGGCGCCTCTGTAAAGCACATTTTTATTACTAGTTTATCTATAAGGCGTGTAATGGTTTTTTCAACCGTCTTGGGTGCGTTCTAAGCGCGCGTCTGGGAAGCACATTTTTATTACTTGTTTATGTATAAGGCGTGTAATGGTTTTTTCAACCGTCTTGGGTGCGTTCTAAGGGCGCCTCTGTAAAGCACATTTTTATTACTAGTTTATCTATAAGGCGTGTAATGGTTTTTTCAACCGTCTTGGGTGCGTTCTAAGCGCGCGTCTGTGAAGCACATTTTTATTACTTGTTTATGTATAAGGCGTGTAATGGTTTTTCCAACCGTCTTGGGTGCGTTCTAAGGGCGCCTCTGTAAAGCACATTTTTATTACTTGTTTATGTATAAGGCGTGTAATGGTTTTTCCAACCGTCTTGGGTGCGTTCTAAGGGCGCCTCTGTAAAGCACATTTTTATTACTAGTTTATCTATAAGGCGTGTAATGGTTTTTCCAACCGTCTTGGGTGCGTTCTAAGGGCGCCTCTGTAAAGCACATTTTTATTACTAGTTTATCTATAAGGCGTGTAATGGTTTTTCCAACCGTCTTGGGTGCGTTCTAAGGGCGCCTCTGTAAAGCACATTTTTATTACTTGTTTATGTATAAGGCGTGTAATGGTTTTTCCAACCGTCTTGGGTGCGTTCTAAGGGCGCCTCTGTAAAGCACATTTTTATTACTAGTTTATCTATAAGGCGTGTAATGGTTTTTCCAACCGTCTTGGGTGCGTTCTAAGCGCGCGTCTGTGAAGCACATTTTTATTACTTGTTTATGTATAAGGCGTGTAATGGTTTTTCCAACCGTCTTGGGTGCGTTCTAAGGGCGCCTCTGTAAAGCACATTTTTATTACTTGTTTATGTATAAGGCGTGTAATGGTTTTTCCAACCGTCTTGGGTGCGTTCTAAGCGCGCGTCTGTGAAGCACATTTTTATTACTAGTTTATCTATAAGGCGTGTAATGGTTTTTCCAACCGTCTTGGGTGCGTTCTAAGCGCGCGTCTGTGAAGCACATTTTTATTACTTGTTTATGTATAAGGCGTGTAATGGTTTTTCCAACCGTCTTGGGTGCGTTCTAAGGGCGCCTCTGTAAAGCACATTTTTATTACTTGTTTATGTATAAGGCGTGTAATGGTTTTTCCAACCGTCTTGGGTGCGTTCTAAGGGCGCCTCTGTAAAGCACATTTTTATTACTTGTTTATGTATAAGGCGTGTAATGGTTTTTCCAACCGTCTTGGGTGCGTTCTAAGCGCGCCTCTGTAAAGCACATTTTTATTACTTGTTTATGTATAAGGCGTGTAATGGTTTTTCCAACCGTCTTGGGTGCGTTCTAAGGGCGCCTCTGTAAAGCACATTTTTATTACTTGTTTATGTATAAGGCGTGTAATGGTTTTTCCAACCGTCTTGGGTGCGTTCTAAGCGCGCGTCTGTGAAGCACATTTTTATTACTTGTTTATGTATAAGGCGTGTAATGGTTTTTCCAACCGTCTTGGGTGCGTTCTAAGCGCGCGTCTGTGAAGCACATTTTTATTACTTGTTTATGTATAAGGCGTGTAATGGTTTTTCCAACCGTCTTGGGTGCGTTCGCGCGCCTCTGTAAAGCACATTTTTATTACTTGTTTATGTATAAGGCGTGTAATGGTCCAACAAAAATGGTGCCATTCGCGACCCAATGTTCCAAAGGAAAACTATCAATGCCTATTAGCGTACCACTAGTTGCCAGCTGCTGCCACGGGCAGGTTTGGTGTTGGACTTTAAGCTACCAGTAATTTTTTTTAACTAAATTGCATGCTTTCAAACTTTATTTTTTTATTTTATTTATTTGTTTCTTTTACTTATTAATCAGCTGCAATACTTATCAGGATTTAAAAGCGTCTATGTGACTTTTTTGTTCACTCCAACATATTTACATAGCTCAATGCACTTGAACATTTTTTCAAGTCACCACTGTTTTTGAACTCATCAAGGATATTTTTTATTCTCTGGTCGAGTTTTTTTTTTTTAAATACGTATCCATTTCTCCAAGTTCTTTAGATTTTAAATTGAAAGATGTCTCCATAGTTATTATTTGTAGCTTCTCTATTAGAAAAAAAAATGTTGGGTGTCTTCCTTCCAACCAAGGCATTTAACTTGGAGTTCCTGCTCTCTACTGAGTTGTTCGTGCGATGACGCTGGCCGTGAACATTCCATACGTGAAGTGATATGGTAGCATTTTCCAACCACTGCAGAAACAAATAGTCCAAAAACTCTGTTAGTTATGTTATGAATAATTGTTATTGGATCCTTACAATTATCGAAACAGGCTTCCTTACAATACGATAGACTATTGGATACGATTGATTATATGATCCAATATTGGTTTAAAGGAATAGTTTGGTTGACATATATACCGGTCGGCATTCAATAGTTGGACGCAAGTGGCACGATGGCAGATTGCTGGGATGTAGGTGGCACACGTCACAACTGGCACGACACCAAACTATTCACAACGGTAAAAATTTAAACTGTTCACTCTAAATCTCATTGCACACTAATTTATTAAAATGAGCAGACTAGTTTCGACGGCGATGTCGCCTTCATCAATACTTGGCTACTGTAAACCAAGATTGTAAGTCAAGATTTAGTCTGTGTGTAGTGAGATTTAGTCTGTGTGTAGTGAGATTTAGTCTGTGTGTAGTGAGATTTAGTCTGTGTGTAGTGAGATTTAGTCTGTGTGTAGTGAGATTTAGTCTCTGTGTAGTGAGATATAGTCTGTGTGTAGTGAGATTTAGTCTGTGTGTAGTGAGATATAGTCTGTGTGTAGTGAGATTTAGTCTGTGTGTAGTGAGATATAGTCTGTGTGTAGTGAGATTTAGTCTGTGTGTAGTGAGATATAGTCTGTGTGTAGTGAGATTTAGTCTGTGTGTAGTGAGATATAGTCTGTGTGTAGTGAGATTTAGTCTGTGTGTAGTGAGATATAGTCTGTGTGTAGTGAGATTTAGTCTGTGTGTAGTGAGATTTAGTCTGTGTGTAGTGAGATTTAGTCTGTGTGTGGTGAGATTTAGTCTGTGTGTAGTGAGATTTAGAGTGAACTGTTTTAATTTTTACTATTGTATATTGCAATTGTTAAGAAATGGCTCTCAGATAACCCAGCCAAGAAAATCCTTCTCTAAAGAGAAAAATTATATCTTAAAGAAACCCCAACAGTATGTACCAAATGTCATATATGCCTCTTATATTTATTTATTTATTTTCCCCTCCCCCTCCTAAGGTACGAGATGTAGCCTCATTAAACCGTGATTGCAACATGAGAAAATTCAAGGCAAGACGCCTCCTCAAGAGAAAATCTTTTTATACTTTGATCATTCACAGGCAATGGTCTTAAGAGACTCGTGCGTTTTTGAAGCTTAGGATGAATCTGACTGGATTTCTCTTACCCCCAATGTGTGTGTATAAATTGCTTATTTGAGTTACCATATGCCTAACATTAAAAGGTAAAATTGTACTTTATATCTGACATCACTTTGGCCATAGTTGGCTTATTGTGATTTAACATAAATTACCAAAACAATTTACATATGTTTGACACAGGTTAAAACGAGTCTGTTCTTTATTCAATCTACTGGTGTCTGGCAAGTGAATAATATGGGCATCAATTGTTTTAGAGCTTCGCTGCCAACTCGTCAGAGCGCAGGACTGTCGCCAGTGTATTTATCACGGCGAATACACGAGAGATTTAAAAGGCATTTCTTGATAGCGAGGGAGAATATATCAGCACACTGTTTAACCTCTCCCGTCCTCGTTGTTTATCTCTGCCTCATTTATTTATGTTTTGGGATATTTCTGTCTGGCGTGGTTGCTTTAATTTCCTGTTGACGACAATAGAAAGGGACATGTGTATTGTCTTTAGCGGTTGCATTGTAAATATTCATCTTACGTAAACATTAGCGGTGGTAACATCGGTTGTGCATTACGCTTTGTGTTTGTGCGTTTGTTCATGTGATTGTGTGTTTGTTCATGTAATTGTGTGTTTGTTCATGTGATTGTGCGTTTGTTCATGTGATTGTGCGTTTGTTCATGTGATTGTGCCTTTCTTCATGTGATTGTGTGTTTGTTCATGTGATTGTGTGTTTGTTCATGTGATTGTGCGTTTGTTCATGTGATTGTGTGTTTGTTCATGTGATTGTGCGTTTGTTCATGTGATTTTGTGTTTCTTCATGTAATTGTGTGTTTGTTCATGTGATTGTGTGTTTGGACGAAGGTATCTGTGCACAAGAATGGTTAGACGAAAGTTTAAGTTATTGCCTGCTGAAATAGTATGGCCTCCGAGTAAATGACTTTAAGTCCTTTATTAGTGGAAAAACCGATAGAGTTTAAAGGAACCGATTCAATTCGAGTAACTTCAGGATCTGGAAAACCAAGAGTTAGTAATGACAATATAAAGCGAGAGGATCCCCAAAGGCAAACGATCCGGCTGACACACCGAACACTTGTTACATGTAAGGTGACCACACGACCCGCTTCCAACTGAAGTGCCCTGTTTTTCAGAAATGTGTCCCGTTGTCCCGACTAACCCCCTGGGGACGCTTATTTGTCCCGTTTTGGCAGAATAGTAACGCGCATAATACTATTTGAATATTTTGTAAAATTATTTTCAGCAGATAAATATAAATATTTTAAACACTAAACTGAAGGTTTCTTACTGATATGAAAGTACAAATTTCTAGTACATTTGATTGTACTATCGCGACTCTTACCCCCAAGGCAATGATGCCAAGATTGATTCAACGGACGCTCTGGTTGGAAATGATTTTTTTGTTAACTGTACAAATATGTTGATTTTATTTATTTATTACCTCTATTAATATTACATATTTCTAACATCCTAGCTTTAATTTAAAATATTTAAAAGAAAACAAGTGTGATCAGCCATGACTGTTTATTTAAACAACTAAAAAGACTATTTTTATTTAACGTCTGTTAATAACTATTAATTTTTTTATATAAGCTAATGACAGATCACAGACAATTTTGCCTTTTCAAACACTCAACGTTTCGAATTTCTTTCCGAAATTCTTTTCAAGAGCTCAGTTTTAATTAAACAATTAGGCCTAAACGTCATAACTTACAAAAAATATGACATTAACAAAAACACAATAAAAATCAATAAATTACAAAACTCTTAATAAATATCCATTTACAAGTCAAAATTTTTCTATCACAATAAAACAGACAAATCACAGATACATACACTAACACAACTGCTATTAATAACAGAGTCAACATTTTAAATTTTAAACCACACAATCATTATAACATATACATTACCTCGAGTGACCAAAAAAATTCCAAAAATGTTAAATGTCACTTATAAATTCATTACTAAAGATGCATATACACATGGAAAATCATTTAATTCTGTCATTTTATTCAATGCATTTCGTCCTTGTTTTTTTATATACCACATTTCCGCAAAGCTCCTCTTTTCCCAATCCCTTTCCTGATGTAAAACATCTATATTATCTTAGTCCATTTGGTGTTTATTATTAAACTTTTTAATATTTGAAAAATAGAACCAACCTTTTTCGTAGAAAAGTGAAAAAACAAAAAATGCAATATCACGATCCAATATCGGCCTCCGTTGCCCTTGTCTTTAGTCATAAAACCAGTTAGGCTATATTAGGTAGCCTATACGAGTATATCTATGTCACTCATGTAGAAATCAGTAGTTTAATATTATTTTACTAAATTGTTGTAGAAAATGCAATTGTTTACAACTCAATTATCTTTTTAAGTTATCAGCTCCATTTATATCTTTAATGGGGGTCACAACGACATGCACCAAGAGAGGTGATACGCATACATAAATTATTTCTTTTCCTCAAACATTATTCTGAGCAAGGCTTTTCACACGCGGCCACGCACACGCACACACACACACACACATACTTGTTGAAAATTGTTTTTAATTGACAATATGAAATACCAACTTAATTCGCATTTACTTTCAATGAAGGCTTTCAAAATAAGATATGATATAGGCTTAATGTTAATTCACTAAATAATAAAAGAAAAACTTACCATACGAGCTTTGGTGTCTAATATAGTCTCTCACCTGAAACACAGAAAAAACGATTTTTTTAATGTATAAAATTGTGTGTACTTCTGCAGATTAGATTAAGAATTAGTATTAATATTTTAAATAAGGTCATGCGTATAACTTTTAGGATTGTTATTTACAATCTTATTTTTTTTGTAAATTAATTGTGTGTGTGTGTGTGTGTGTGTGTGTGTGTGTGTGTGTGTGTGTGTGTGTGTGTGTGTGTGTAAGTGTGTGTGTGTGTGTGTGTGTGTGTGTGTGTGTGTGTGTGTGTGTGCGCGCGCGAGCGCATACACACGCTTCCCGACACTTTATTAAGAGATGTGAAAAAACTAGTGATTAAGAAAAGACTAAAATGCTAATAAAATAAACATCGAAACAGAATAGCAACGGAATAGTGGAATTCGTAACACTCATCCTGGAAGAGATAAGACGGAAGTTACTGTAGGAGTGAGGTTAAAGTTGCAATACGGAAGTCTGCGTAATATGACGTCAGTAGAATAATGGGGTGGCAGGATCAGCGTCACTTCCCTGTCAAACAACGTATACGAGATGTCTACAACCCACGACAGCGTTTCGAAAGTATTTGTGTTCTGGATTGAGTGATATTAAGGCAATAGTAAAACTTGTATGCGTAATAAAATTAAATAATAAATTCCCTCTAACTACGATATCAACAGTTAGGAAAGCGTTAAAACAATCCCTTGCCGGGATAACGACGACGCAGTGTGCCGACAAATTAAACACTTAAAATTTCATGCCATGCACATACACCTATCTCCTTCCTCGCTATACCCACATTTCCTTTAAACTGTATTTTATAGTGGTTTTAAATGCTTTAATCTGAAAGTAGGAGTTTACGTTTCGAAGATATTGCAGCAGAGTTTAATATCTTTCGGCGTTACTGGAACTTACTTCATGTGCTACGGAACGTGTTCAGGAAAGTTTCACGTCGATAAGTCGAATGGCGTTGTGAAATTACTGGGCCGCTTCCTTCTGACGCAGTTTCATTTAGGTCTGTGTTTCTTTTCAAATTGTTTCAATTTAATTACGTCCTAATGAACAATGTAATGTCGATCGAAGCGGCTTTAGTATTCAGCCAGTGTTTGCAATTATCTGTCTGCGTGACGTAATAAAGCCTTGTAATCCTTGAGGACGCCTTTGTTTTCCTGTTTTGGCGCTTTGGCTAATACTCGAAGGCGTTGGAATACAGACAAGGCTAAGTTTGTAAATATTATTTGTTTTGGATGTTTTACTTGGTTAGATTATTGCTGTGTCGCAAACCATTGTGTTTATTTTGAACAATGATATCCCCTATATATATATCCTAGTAGTAGACAATCATGGGCAAAGTGGACGTCCTTTTCATAACTGCGGTACTTGGTTGCTACTCTTTTACCAGAATTTCTATTTTTTGTTGAGTGGTTTCAATACCAAATGGTTTCAATTCTTGTAACGGAATTTATATTTCTTTATAATATTGCAATGGTATTTCTACTCGTGTAGAATTTCTACTGTTTTTAGCGTTGCATAGAAGGTTTCTACTCTTTCAGTAAGATTTCTACCCTTTTTTTAGAGTAAAATAGTAGGTTTATACACTTGTTTCTGTGATAAGTGTCACATTAAAAAATTTTTATAGAACTCTCAAAATAAAGAGAATTTACAAAATAACCAGTGTCCAGTTCGCTAAAATTATCAACTCGTTTTGAAATTAATTGTTTTTTAAAAAAACACGCTCAACATTTACTCAGCAATTTGAAAACAAGTAAAGATACGTAAAAAAATATTTGTTTAAATATTATCCTCCGCTATAAAACCCCGACCCCCAAACCAATTCCAACCAAAACAAAATTCAGTATTTGTTATATGAAAACCATAGTTATACGTTGACGAGTTTCAGATATGTATTTTAAGAAAACTTAAGAATTGCCCCTGATATGTTTTCATTAAAACTATTTCCTTTTTAACAAAATTATAATTTGAGAAAACAATGTCCACATATTTAGAATCAGGATTTTTGTATATGCGTTTGAGCTAAAATTCCATTAAATTAAGTCATCTCCTTACGAATCTAAAATATATACGTACCAAATCCCATGATTATTAGTACATTGTTTTTACACCCGAAGCACAAAAAGGTTGTGCGTTAAAACTAAATATAATTATTTCTCTGTATGATATATTCAGGATGTTTCTCAGAAGATTCGCCGACTTTTTCAGCCTCATTCGTCCGACGTAAAGCACTGATAGGTCTCCAAGAAATGCCTGTCGTACATTATGCTCAGATCGTGCACATTTCTAACGTTACCTCACATACAAAGTACTGTACATATAACGGTGACACTGTTGTTTTCATGTCACGTTTGTTTAGTACAAACTGCAAGCATTAGACTACATTATAATACATTTTACATTGTAACCGCTCTTCCCCGTGTTTCTCAATCTAGTTGAACTCCTCTGAAAATTTATATTAATTATTCCTTTTTTATTGGAAAGAACGTCTTAAGGCCCCCCCTTTAATTAATCCCCCCCTTTAATTAATTTTCTTATCCATATTTTAATAGCCGTAAATTATATGTAAAAACCAAACTAGCAGTTGACAGAAAAATTCTGGACAATTCTCGGTCCTTCCTAAAGGTTAGCAATTTATTTAACTATAGACGTATTGAAATAACACTGCTTTAAATTACATATTTTATATTATAATTTAATATATTTTAATGACTTTTACTACATATACAGGTCAAGATTAATTATGTCCGACACATTTGCATTACTATTCAAATTACAAGGAAAATGTTCAACTTAATGAATTTGTTTGCTGCTACAAAATGAATATAATGGATCCCAATTGATAAGAGACACAACTCCTGAAATGACCGTCTTTAATTAAACTTAAAAGTCAAATGCTACTTTAGGTACGCTGTTCATTACCATATGTTCATGAAAATTTGATCACATATTTTCATGAAAGGTTGTTTCATCAATATAAAAGGCTATTTACATATCTTAATGAAAGGATGTTTACATATTTTTATACAAAAGTTGTTTCCATATTTTTATGAAAGGTTGTTTACATATTTCCATGGAAGGTTGTTTACACAATAATATGAAAGGCTGCTTTCTTACTCTCATGAACAGTTGTGTATATAAAGGATGATTATATACTTTGATAAAAGGTTGTTTACATATTTTCATGAAAAGTTTTTTATTTTTATAAAAGGTTGTTTAGATATTTTTAGTAAAAGCGGTTTACATCTTTTTATGAAAGCTTGTTTACATATTAATATCAAAGGCTATTTACATACTTTCAAGAAAAGATTTACATATTTTCATGAAAGGTTGATCACATATTTTTATGAAATTTACATATTTTCATGAAAGGATGTTTACATATTTTTATGAAAGGCTATTTACATACTTTCAAGAAAAGTTGTTTACATATTTTCATGAAAGGATGTTTACATATTTTTATAAAAAAGCTGTTTACATCTTTTTATGAAAGCTTGTTTACATATTAATATCAAAGGCTATTTACATACTTTCAAGAAAAGATGTTTACATATTTTTATAAAAAAGTTGTTTCCATATTTTTATGAAAGGTTATTTACATATTTCCATGGAAGGTTGTTTACACATTAATATGAAAGGCTGCTTTCTTACTCTCATGAACAGTTGTGTATATAAAGGATGATTACATACTTTGATAAAAGGTTGTTTACATACTTTCATGAAAAGTTTTTTATTTTTTTAAAAGGTTGTTTAGATATTTTTATTAAAAGCTGTTTACATCTTTTTATGAAAGCTTGTTTACATATTAATATCAAAGGCTATTTACATACTTTCAAGAAAAGATTTACATATTTTCATGAAAGGTTGATCACATATTTTTATGAAATTTACATATTTTCATGAAAGGATGTTTACATATTTTTATGAAAGGCTATTTACATACTTTCAAGAAAAGTTGTTTACATATTTTCATGAAAGGATGTTTACATATTTTTATCAAAGGCTATTTACATACTTTCAAGAAAAGTTGTTTACATATTTTTATGAAATTTACATATTTTCATGAAAGGATGTTTACATATTTTTATGAAAGGCTATTTACATACTTTCAAGAAAAGTTGTTAACATATTTTCATGAAAGGATGTTTACATATTTTCATGAAAGGTTGTTTGCATATTTTGATCAAATATTTTTTACTTTAATATATAATATATTGACATTAATACGAAAGGCTATTTACATACTTTCATGAAAGGTTGTTTACATATTTTCATGAAAGGTTGCTTGCATATTTTGATATAATATTTTTTACTTTAATATATAATATATTGACATTAATACGAAAGGCTATTTACATACTTTCATGAAAGGTTGTTTACATATTTTCATGAAAGGTTGCTTGCATATTTTGATATAATATTTTTTACTTTAATATATAATATATTGACATTAATACGAAAGGCTATTTACATACTTTCATGAAAAGTTGTTTACATATTTTCATGAAAGGTTGTTTAAATAATTTTATGAAAGGTTTTATTAGAGTTTTTTAAATATATTTTCACCCTTTGATTAGGGTTTATATATATATACAGTAAACTCCCGATTATCCGTGGGCGGATTAACCGGTTTGCGGATTATGCGGGTTCTGCCATTGTTTTACAAATGTATCAAATTTATATTTCAATCAGATTCATGTGTTTAAATTTCCAAACTGTGAATTACGACGTAAATACATATAAGGCTTAATAGAAGTTAAGATGAAGGGAATAGATATGTAAATATGTACTTACTAATTTTTACATTGAAAGGGAAGCATCCCGACGAGGGCCAGCGAAATATAAGGGGCGAGCAGACTACTGTATATAAGAGACAATGACAAAATGCTTGGACGCCCGAAAACCTAATGTGTATCATAAGATTGTAAACAAATGTCAGCTAATCTCGGCTATAAATAGTCTAGGACGTGACATATGCATTATCCATGTCGGTCATATACATTATCGATCTTTATGGCTTTGTGACACACGTGACACAAGCAGACACTGTGCGACAAAATGGTTCTCAATAAACTTAGATCGCACATTAAAGCTAAATCAATGCTCACAAAAAACAGACGAAAGTGACAGATTGTTTTGTTGAAAAGTAAAAGTATTATGTGTAAAGGAAATTACATATGTACACACATACTTACTTTTGACATATACTTGTACGTATTGTAAATAGTTAGACATATCAATGTACATGCTATAATCCGTCAAATACATTGATATTTTAAATTATTTTCCGTATTTATTTTGTCCTCTGAAGATTATTTGTGAATTGCATTAACCGGGGCCATTATTTGTGTAACTTATGGTATAATAATCGATTATCGATCGTTTTGCGTATTCTTTCTTCATAGCGGATTATCCGGAGTTGCCGGGCCACCCTATTTTACGGATAATCGGGACTTTACTGTATATATAAATTACGTTTTCTTGTTTAATAATTTAAAACAACATAGGTTATTCAAATACAAGAATATTTATTAATTTATATTCAAAGCTTTTCGTTGGTAAACAGTACCAACATCATCAGGAATAAGAATTTTTCATTGCTGATGATGTTGGTACTTTTTACCAACGAAAGGCTTTGAATATAAATTAATAAATATTCTTGTCTTTGAATAGCCTATGTTGTTTTAATATATATATATATATATATATATATATATATATATATATATTAAACAGATAGAAACTTATGGAGTCAACTAATACAACATTAATTTCAAATAAAGAGACGACCATCCCAAGGTAGAAACTCAAATCCCAAGATAGTCCTTGGGACTGAACATTCTATGTGGCTTTGTGGGAGTGCTTACCCGTTATACCCCTAATTAAAAGTGGAATATTGTTATGTCTAACGAAAGACACGAGCCTCATGGTCTTGGAAGTTGGGAGATACTTACCTGAAGTAAACCTTTTCTCGGCCGGGAACAAAATACCAGGGAGATATCCTTATCTCTGCCTTAATCCTTCCACTATAGTGACTACTATGGGATATGAATCTGCCCTAGCTATCAATCAACCAATGCGATAATAGTTAATTGTGTGCTACTTGTCTTAATAAGGACATTATATATATCTGAGTTGCAAGCTACTCAAATAGATTCTCTTAAGTTACCATACGTTCCTTGCACGTTATGTGAGAGTTGTGCTCGAAGCTGGCGGAACAGTGCAAATATGCAAACACTGTTGTCGACAGAAAAGCAGTTTTCAAATATACGATACATATTTCAGAGTGTCGACTGTATTGTTAACGTGATTATTCATGGAACCAGACAGTCCCGCCCAGTATATTTGCAGCGGTCTTGTTCTCCGAAAAGCTTTGCGCCGTAAATCTGCCTTTCTTATTTATGACGGCCTTTCAGCGTTGCGTCGAGACCTGCATCTGTCTGAGGAGTGTCCTCCCAGCCAGTGATTTAGAAAAATTTGCGTGACCTAGGGCTCGGTACCGTTTGTATGCACTGCACGTAAACATTATTTGCTAAAAATGCTTTGAACATATACACCACTAGAACAGTAATTGCAGACATTTACGTGTGTCGTGTTTGAATAAACAAAATCTAAGCTACTATTCCTGGATTTCCAAACCTACACCTTGTGGCATTTCCTAAGAAAAACAAAAAAAGAAGAAAAAAATAACAGACAAAATGTGAAATAAATTCAGGGTACAAAAAACTTTAGATCCAGCTAAGACATCTAGAGCCTGCTACACCCGTAACGGCAATGAGCCCCAATGGGACATCCTGAAGAAAGAGCCTATTAGACAGGTTATAATGTATGGTTTGTCGCGGAAACGGAATCAGCAGTCGAACGATCAAAGCGAGTTCGATAATTTTATACGATAACAATGCAAATAATGAAAAATATCAACATTATTTTAAACATTGCTTGGTGAGAAAAATATTTACTTCCAATGAATACACGAAATATGCGTACACCAGGAATCTTGAGAAAGATGCGTACAGGATCGTTTCGACAGATGACGAGGGTAAACTATGACGTCAGAACATTGTGACAGGCGAAAAATGCGTACAACTTTTAGGCGCACACGGATCTTTTAAAATCATTGAGCTACATAAATGAGTTTACCTCTGAGCCAAACATAGATGTCGCTTAGTTTCTCAGTGCTGGAGATCCTTTAAAACCGCATCTACTAAACCTGATCACACTTTTCCATGCTTTGGACTGGCAAAACGATAGAGATATCATACGCTTTCATTTTGGCGTGTTTATCAGCTTGTAGCCTCTGTAATTTTGTTGTTTTATATTTTCAATTAATTTTTTTTTCATTTTACAGATTTTTTCATTTTAATCTATATTACAACTTGACCAATTTATTTGATTTTACCATCTGTTTCTTGATTCTAATGTAAACAATTTTTTGGATTTAGGAAAGACATCTCAAACAAGACATTATTCTCCAGTTTCTATGTATTTTTGTAGTTTTTTTAAAACTTCTTTCGTCCAACTTAATATATTTTGCTTTCTTCTCTCTCGATCTAAATGTAAGTCCAGTCTCATGTGCATAGGGGTCGAAGTTCACAGCCTCTCTTGTTAAAACTCTTTCGATTAAATCTAACTTATCACCTTGACAGTTAAAAGCTAAGTGACCACTGACAATGTGGAAACCCTTTTTCGACCCATTTTGACTGGGAGAAACCAAAACCTTGAAAGTTATTAGCAGGTTTAATAGTTTAGGGGTAGATAATCAGGGTTGACAACTGGAATTTGGTTTGTACGCTTTTGTCGCATGTCAAATTTACGACTTACTTCATGTACGCATATTTCGCTGCCACCTTTCCAATAAATCTTCCAGAAGTAGGTAATTTTATTTAAATTTCATTACAAACTGAGATAATTAAGAAGACGTGATAAGGTTTAAAAATTAAATTTTAAAAAAGGTTTTAGCAATATATTTCTGTTTAAATGACGGAGTTCAATTTTAATAAATATTATTAAAATTTAGACCAAAAATTTTAATTCAAGATTCTTCTTTTTAATATTTATTTCTGAGGAGTAGAAGGGTAGAGTAAGTGTCAACTCTAGTCCAGTTGTCTAGAAATAAGAAATTTCTTTTTAGCCGATTCTTAATTCAAGATACGTCTCTGCCCTTATTCAACCTTGCTTGGCAATATACCTTTCTAATTTTATTTTCACTATAATTTCATTTGATTTCAAAATAGTTTTCTATATAAAATTGATGATCACAAAACCAATTGTTCTATATTGGTTGTCAATGGTCTTCGATTGTTCTACATCACATTGTGATATAATCGATATAATAATAGGCCTATTTGTTTTTAAATTAATTGTGCAGAATATATAAAAAACATTTTCATCAGAATTGTTCAGAATATATAAACAATCGACTTTGAACCTTTTCTGATACTTTCAATAATCTAAACGATATCTTTGTTCCTCGCGATGATTGTTGAATGAAATAAAATTAAATAGAAAGCTGCAAATAGACCTGAATCACAAAATTTTTTAATCAACAGATGTTATGGTTTGAAAATGTCGCAACGTTTACTAAGAGTCAATAACATTCAAATTTCTGTTAAAAACCGAGTAATATTTCACAACTGCTGATCCCAGCGCTCCGCTGAACGCGAGTTCTTTATGAACCACAAGAGTTGATCAATATTACAGTTTTGTGATTGTTGAATGATTGTTATAGTTTTAAAACTATTATAGCATAAATAGACGTAGAAAAGCACTTTGAAATTAAGTTTTAAAGAATATTTTTTAAATGAAATAGTGGCAAAATTAAAAATTTTAAAAATACAGTACATATAAAATTAAAATCTATAATATCCTTTATTATCTGTAAATTTGAAAGTTTTTCGAACATTTGATACTTAGAAAGTACGAAAAATCGCACGAGAACTTGTTTAACGCATTATGGGAACACAAATCGAATACAGCGTCTGCATATTCTTAAAATAAAATGCCCCCCTTCGTTATTTTCCTGTAACACAAAAAATTACGTTACGTTTGTAAAAAACGGGAACAGAATTTTCCGTTACGCCGCTGAGGTCACGTGATCACGATAGTGAGACACATAGATCGACCCCTCTGAGTCGAAAGGGCTCTCGAGCAATCGATCTTCTCCAAAACGTATTTACACGCTTCCAAATGCTACGGAATTTATAGACGTCGAAATTCCAGGCATCTTCACCTCATTTATTATCTTTTGTTGGGCGCCCGAAGACGAATGTCGTCCAATCATTTCTCATCTTCGAGGTTATCATCTCCCTTTCTTGTAAGAAGGCGATATTTTTCACTTTTTGATACCTCATTTTATAGTGAATACTATCGGCTACCAAAGTATCCCATTTTCTTTTATCTCAAAATAATCATTTTTTATCATTTTCTCTTTCCCTCCAAATGGCTGTAAATCTTTTCAAAAGAAAATGGGATTTCAAGACATGATCTATTGATTTATCATTTATTTGAAATGGCCCTGTCAGTTAGTTTATTAACTGGAAGTAAACCACATACAAGTAGTATCGCATTAGTTTTTCATGCACGTACATCACATACATGAGAAACAAAATTTAAAAGTAAATAGAAATGCATTCTTATAAGTTACAGAGTCAGATAAAATGTCGCAAAGAAAAACATTTCAAGTTTGACCAAGTAGAACAATATTACCAAATATTCCTACTAGAATGCCAGAGCGCTATAGACAGTGCGCGGCATCTCGGTTATGTCTCAAGGCGCATGCTCGGAAGGACAACGCAGGTGTTGCTCGATTTGAGCCGCTCGCGTCTCACCGTATAACCTTCCGGTAAAATACAGTGCGTGAGGTTTAACCGTGTCTCTGACCTTGAGATCGCTGGGATGGACTGGGCAGAAGTGCAGGGTCAAAACCCAACACTTCAGAAAATATCAGTGTCGTGTTAAAAGTGTAAACAGCTCTAATTAACTAAATGACTAAAAATTAACTAAAAACTAATACTGTAATAGTTTGATGTAGACATGATCTTTAAATGTGTTGCTCCGCTTTTGCAAAGAAAGAGACGCGATTACGAAAGAGACGATATATGTATTGTATAATGTTTTCAGTTAGGCTAGTAGTCAAATGCTACAGCAGAACGAGGGACACCGTTAAACCCAACGCACTGTACCGTCCGAGATGCTCGATGCGGGAAATTACTGTTGTACGCTAGCTAGTGGTAGCCTACGTTTGCCTGACGTATAATACATTTTAAAAAAAGATTTAAACGACACGTCATTTTTTTCGTCTATGCGATGTAACATGATGAATATTTTTTTGTCACAATTCAGTATGTTCCATAAATATTTGTTATTTTAGCTAATGTAAAAATCGATCTAGTTTAAAAAAAAAATTGTTTCTAAAAGGGTTCCATTAACCCATGAAAGGCATTCTTTACATGTATAAGGGCTGGGGTTATGTTACCATGAGTAAATTAGTTTGATCTAACTTCTACCAGCCGAGCTGGAGGGAAGTCGCCATCGGCTTGCAATCGTTATAATATTTGTGTTGTGTTTTTGGTGTTAAATTTTTAATAGTATGATTTTCTAAATTTACCAAAAACGGGAAAATATGTGTTATAAGTAGCTTGGTTACGTTAACTTTGCCATATTATAAGACTAAACCCGTGTAAAGTTTTAATATGTGCTAACAAAGCCATGTAAGCTGAAAGTATTGCCAAGGTATGTTTTAAATTTAATTTCTTGATATTTTTAGATATATTCAAATCTGTAAATATACAAATCCAGCCTTGTAAACGTACAATTCAAAACCATTTGTAAAGAACGTGATCTTTTTGTATTTTAATTCATGTTGTTAAACTTTTAAGAAGCAAAGTTTTTATAATGTAATATTTTAATTTTTAACCAACGCTCCTCGAAAGACAGCGATCTTATCCCCACCGTGTTATACTTCTTCCCCTTCTGCGGATTCTACATTGGGTACGGCCGGTGACTGAAGCGTAAACAGTCTTTACAAACACCGTTGCTTGTCGACACGCTGCATCTGGAGCGGCCGCCAAGACACGCAAACATCTTACTCTAGAGAGACCAAACAGTGAAGTACTTACTGTAGAGAGACCAAACATCTTACATACAAGTAGAAAATAAATGTAATTCTACACTCGGTATAGATCCAATCAGGGCAAATCAGACTTAGAACACACGAAGTCATAAGGAACAGTATATCGTAAGTTTATAAAAAGGTTGTGTATACAGTACTTGAGAAACGATCAATGAATAACATGTAAGGGTAGAAAGATCTGTTTAGATCATGGGTTCCCAAACTGGGTGGGGGGGTGAAGGGAAATCAGGAGAGGCGTGAAACCAGTTGCAAAATAATAAGATAATTAAATATATTTAATATTATAGGAACAAACTTGATGTTGATAACGACTTGTAGTGTGCCCTTACTAAAATAAAACCTTAGGTAAGCATGCTAATGTATAAAATGCAAGTTCATTGCAAGCTGGGGCGAGGGAGGATTTCATACCAAGAGGAGGGGGCGTGGACCCAAAAGTTTGGAAACCCCTGATTTAGATATAGACTGTGATTGCAATAGTTAAGATTTAGAGACTGTGGCTGAAATCTTTACCAGCGATGAAATTCTAAAGTACGCGGTGTATTAGTGCAAAGCATGAGTTAGCGACTGTGTGTAAAGGCAAAGTTACCAGCGGAGGATTGTCTATAGATCTTGCACGTTTACAGTGAAACATCACCCTTATTACGCAACTGACCTCCTGCTACCGCTACTTCTGCTTTGACCATCTTACTTTGCAAGTCTTAGTTCGCGACTGTGTGTAAAGGCAAAGTTACCAGCGGTGGATTGTCTATAGGTCTTGCGTGTTTACAGTGAAACATCATCCTTATTACGCAACTGACCTCCTGCTGCCGCTACTTCTGCTTTGACCAGCTTACTTTGCAAGTCTTAGTTCGCGACTGTGTGTAAAGGCAAAGTTACCAGCGGTGGATTGTCTATAGGTCTTGCGCGTTTACAGTGAAACATCATCCTTATTACGCAACTGACCTCCTGCTGCCGCTACTTCTGCTTTGACCAGCTTACTTTGCAAGTCTTAGTTCGCGACTGTGTGTAGAGGCAAAGTTACCAGCGGTGGATTGTCTATAGGTCTTGCGCGTTTACAGTGAAACATCATCCTTATTACGCAACTGACCTCCTGCTGCCGCTACTTCTGCTTTGACCAGCTTACTTTGCAAGTCTTAGTTCGCGACTGTGTGTAGAGGCAAAGTTACCAGCGGTGGATTGTCTATAGGTCTTGCGCGTTTACAGTGAAACATCATCCTTATTACGCAACTGACCTCCTGCTGCCGCTACTTCTGCTTTGACCAGCTTACTTTGCAAGTCTTAGTTCGCGACTGTGTGTAAAGGCAAAGTTACCAGCGGTGGATTGTCTATAGGTCTTGCGCGTTTACAGTGAAACATCATCCTTATTACGCAACTGACCTCCTGCTGCCGCTACTTCTGCTTTGACCAGCTTACTTTGCAAGTCTTAGTTCGCGACTGTGTGTAGAGGCAAAGTTACCAGCGGTGGATTGTCTATAGGTCTTGCGCGTTTACAGTGAAACATCATCCTTATTACGCAACTGACCTCCTGCTGCCGCTACTTCTGCTTTGACCAGCTGTCCCGTAGAAGATTTCTTTGCAAGTAAGTAAAAGGTTTGTAGCAATAATTCACATTACGCCTGTAATATTAATTAAAAAATATTAACATTTCCGACCTCACTTAGAATTGATTTTATAGGACAGCCTGGCATTATTAAAACCCTGTCGAACCGTAAGTAGCCGAGGAAGGATTTCGATTAGCGTGGCAGTAAATCAAGAGAAATAAATAAATACACCCGGAACCTATTACGTACGTAGTATATGTATATATGTATATATATATATATATATATATATATATATATATATATATATACATATATGTAATAAATAAAAGAAAGTGTCATTATAAGAGCATTAGACGGGTCTTCCCTAAAGGACCGAAGAGGTGTTGAATAATTAACGTGCACAGTCGAGCTCACTAAACGCCTGCCCGGCAATAACTTACTGCCACCACGTGTGTGGGCACATACAAAACTATAAAAACGCCAATTAAGTATAAACAATTTATTGCATTTTTAATAGCACTCCGCTCGAAACCCGCTTGCCATTATAAATCCTAGGCTTCCAGTAAAATCGTACTCGAATATAACTTGTGTGTTTTGACGCAAATTATGGCGCAGACAGGGCGAGATGAGTGCATCCACGCGTAAAGCAGCCGTCCGAAGGCTATCGTCGAGGCGAGTTCAAAATACCAAAACCTATTCAGAACTTTTACCTTTAACGTATAATAGAATGATAATTAAATTATTTTGTTCCAGTCTTACAGAAGCGGGATATTTCTCGTTTAGCCATTGCGACACCAAACTACAACTGTACCTAATAAAGCGTATCTCGTAGTGGCCGGCTTGAACCTTCGCTGCAGGCAATAAAGAACGTCCAAGTAAAATCTTCACAATATAAAACAACAAAACAAGACATAAACACACGGGTATAAACATGGACTATTGTTCTTTTGTACAAAAATTTGTGATTTATTTTCATTCGCTCTAAACAAATAAAGTCAGAGCATTAACAGCAAAAATGAATAAAAGTTTTTATTTGAAAACGAATTCTCATACCATCATGAAACATACCCTAACATCGAGGGTTAACAGTATATAAATAGAGAGTTGATATTTAAAAATTAACATAAAACAAGCTTCAGTTCATGTAAGGATAGACTTTGCAAAGCTCTGTCGTTGCAGATCTCATGCTATTACATGAAACATCGCTTAAAAATACTGAGGAAAGTATTCTAAGGTAGGTTCGCGATTGCAGAAGGGCGAAGAGCACAAAATATCATAAAGGCATACTGTACGTTCATCCAATAAATAGGGGATAAGATTTAGTAATGGAGATGCATTTTAAGGGCGAAGAGCACAAAATATCATAAAGGCATACTGTACGTTCATCCAATAAATAGGGGATAAGATTTAGTAATGGAGATGCATTTTAAGGGCGAAGAGCACAAAATATCATAAAGGCATACTGTACGTTCATCCAATAAATAGGTGATAAGATTTAGTAATGGAGATGCATTTTAAGGGCGAAGAGCACAAAATATCATAAAGGCATACTGTACGTTCACCCACTAAATAGGGGATAAGATTTAGTAATGGAGATGCATTTTAAGGGCGAAGAGCACAAAATATCATAAAGGCATACTGTACGTTCATCCAATAAATAGGTGATAAGATTTAGTAATAGAGATGCATTTTAAGGGCGAAGAGCACAAAATATCATAAAGCCATACTGTACGTTCATCCAATAAATAGGGGATAAGATTTAGTAATGGAGATGCATTTTAAGGGCGAAGAGCACTAAATATCATAAAGGCATACTGTACGTTCATCCAATAAATAGGTGATAAGATTTAGTAATGGAGATGCATTTTAAGGGCGAAGAGCACAAAATATCATAAAGGCATACTGTACGTTCACCCAATAAATAGGGGATAAGATTTAGTAATGGAGATGCATTTTAAGGGCGAAGAGCACAAAATATCATAAAGGCATACTGTACGTTCATCCAATAAATAGGGGATAAGATTTAGTAATGAAGATGCATTTTAAGGGCGAAGAGCACAAAATATCATAAAGGCATACTGTGCGTTCATCCAATAAATAGGGGATACGATTTAGTAATGGAGATGCATTTTAAGGGCGAAGAGCACAAAATATCATAAAGGCATACTGTGCGTTCATCCAATAAATAGGGGATAAGATTTAGTAATGGAGATGCATTTTAAGGGCGAAGAGCACAAAATATCATAAAGGCATACTGTACGTTCATCCAATAAATAGGGGATAAGATTTAGTAATGGAGATGCATTTTAAGGGCGAAGAGCACAAAATATCATAAAGGCATACTGTACGTTCATCCAATAAATAGGGGATAAGATTTAGTAATGGAGATGCATTTTAAGGGCGAAGAGCACAAAATATCATAAAGGCATACTGTACGTTCATCCAATAAATAGGGGATAAGATTTAGTAATGGAGATGCATTTTAAGGGCGAAGAGCACAAAATATCATAAAGGCATACTGTACGTTCATCCAATAAATAGGGGATAAGATTTAGTAATGGAGATGCATTTTAAGGGCGAAGAGCACAAAATATCATAAAGGCATACTGTACGTTCATCCAATAAATAGGGGATAAGATTTAGTAATGGAGATGCATTTTAAGGGCGAAGAGCACAAAATATCATAAAGGCATACTGTACGTTCATCCAATAAATAGGGGATAAGATTTAGTAATGGAGATGCATTTTAAGGGCGAAGAGCACAAAATATCATAAAGGCATACTGTGCGTTCATCCAATAAATAGGGGATAAGATTTAGTCATAGAGATGCATTTTAAGGGCGAAGAGCACAAAATATCATAAAGGCGTACTGTACGTTCATCCAATAAATAGGGGATAAAATTTAGTAATGGAGATGCATTTTAAGGGCGAAGAGCACAAAATGTCATAAAGGCATACTGTACGTTCATCCAATAAATAGGGGATAAGATTTAGTAATGGAGATGCATTTTAAGGGCGAAGAGCACAAAATATCATAAAGGCATACTGTACGTTCATCCAATAAATAGGGGATAAGATTTAGTAATGGAGATGCATTTTAAGGGCGAAGAGCACAAAATATCATAAAGGCATACTGTACGTTCACCCAATAAATAGGGGATAAGATTTAGTAATGGAGATGCATTTTAAGGGCGAAGAGCACAAAATGTCATAAAGGCATACTGTACGTTCATCCAATAAAAAAGGGATAAGATTTAGTAATGGAGATGCATTTTAAGGGCGAAGAGCACAAATTATCATAAAGGCATACTGTACGTTCATCCAATAAATAGGGGATAAGATTTAGTAATGGAGATGCATTTTAAGGGCGAAGAGCACAAATTATCATAAAGGCATACTGTACGTTCATCCAATAAATAGGGGATAAGATTTAGTAATGGAGATGCATTTTAAGGGCGAAGAGCACAAAATATCATAAAGGCATACTGTACGTTCATCCAATAAATAGGGGATAAGATTTAGTAATGGAGATGCATTTTAAGGGCGAAGAGCACAAAATATCATAAAGGCATACTGTACGTTCATCCAATAAATAGGGGATAAGATTTAGTAATGGAGATGCATTTTAAGGGCGAAGAGCACAAAATATCATAAAGGCATACTGTACGTTCATCCAATAAATAGGGGATAAGATTTAGTAATGGAGACTCATTTTAAGGGCGAAGAGCACAAAATATCATAAAGGCATACTGTACGTTCATCCAATAAATAGGGGATAAGATTTAGTAATGGAGATGCATTTTAAGGGCGAAGAGCACAAATTATCATAAAGGCATACTGTACGTTCATCCAATAAATAGGGGATAAGATTTAGTAATGGAGATGCATTTTAAGGGCGAAGAGCACAAAATATCATAAAGGCATACTGTACGTTCATCCAATAAATAGGGGATAAGATTTAGTAATGGAGATGCATTTTAAGGGCGAAGAGCACAAAATATCATAAAGGCATACTGTACGTTCATCCAATAAATAGAGGATAAGATTTAGTAATGGAGATGCATTTTAAGGGCGAAGAGCACAAAATATCATAAAGGCATACTGTACGTTCATCCAATAAATAGGGGATAAGATTTAGTAATGGACATGCATTTTAAGGGCGAAGAGCACAAATTATCATAAAGGCATACTGTACGTTCATCCAATAAATAGGGGATAAGATTTAGTAATGGAGATGCATTTTAAGGGCGAAGAGCACAAATTATCATAAAGGCATACTGTACGTTCATCCAATAAATAGGGGATAAGATTTAGTAATGGAGATGCATTTTAAGGGCGAAGAGCACAAAATATCATAAAGGCATACTGTACGTTCATCCAATAAATAGGGGATAAGATTTAGTAATGGAGATGCATTTTAAGGGCGAAGAGCACAAAATATCATAAAGGCATACTGTACGTTCATCCAATAAATAGGGGATAAGATTTAGTAATGGAGATGCATTTTAAGGGCGAAGAGCACAAAATATCATAAAGGCATACTGTACGTTCATCCAATAAATAGGGGATAAGATTTAGTAATGGAGATGCATTTTAAGGGCGAAGAGCACAAAATATCATAAAGGCATACTGTACGTTCATCCAATAAATAGGGGATAAGATTTAGTAATGGAGATGCATTTTAAGGGCGAAGAGCACAAAATATCATAAAGGCATACTGTACGTTCATCCAATAAATAGGGGATAAGATTTAGTAATGGAGATGCATTTTAAGGGCGAAGAGCACAAAATATCATAAAGGCATACTGTACGTTCACCCAATAAATAGGGGATAAGATTTAGTAATGGAGATGCATTTTAAGGGCGAAGAGCACAAAATATCATAAAGGCATACTGTACGTTCATCCAATAAATAGGGGATAAGATTTAGTAATGGAGATGCATTTTAAGGGCGAAGAGCACAAAATATCATAAAGGCATACTGTACGTTCATCCAATAAATAGGGGATAAGATTTAGTAATGGAGATGCATTTTAAGGGCGAAGAGCACAAAATATCATAAAGGCATACTGTACGTTCATCCAATAAATAGGGGATAAGATTTAGTAATGGAGATGCATTTTAAGGGCGAAGAGCACAAAATATCATAAAGGCATACTGTACGTTCATCCAATAAATAGGGGATAAGATTTAGTAATGGAGATGCATTTTAAGGGCGAAGAGCACAAAATATCATAAAGGCATACTGTACGTTCACCCAATAAATAGGGGATAAGATTTAGTAATGGAGATGCATTTTAAGGGCGAAGAGCACAAAATATCATAAAGGCATACTGTACGTTCATCCAATAAATAGGGGATAAGATTTAGTAATGGAGATGCATTTTAAGGGCGAAGAGCACAAATTATCATAAAGGCATACTGTACGTTCATCCAATAAATAGGGGATAAGATTTAGTAATGGAGATGCATTTTAAGGGCGAAGAGCACAAATTATCATAAAGGCATACTGTACGTTCATCCAATAAATAGGGGATAAGATTTAGTAATGGAGATGCATTTTAAGGGCGAAGAGCACAAAATATCATAAAGGCATACTGTACGTTCATCCAATAAATAGGGGATAAGGTTTAGTAATGGAGATGCATTTTAAGGGCGAGGAGCACAAATTATCATAAAGGCATACTGTTCGTTCATCCAATAAATAGGGGATAAGATTTAGTAATGGAGATGCATTTTAAGGGCGAAGAGCACAAAATATCATAAAGGCATACTGTACGTTCATCCAATAAATAGGGGATAAGATTTAGTAATGGAGATGCATTTTAAGGGCGAAGAGCACAAAATATCATAAAGGCATACTGTACGTTCATCCAATAAATAGAGGATAAGATTTAGTAATGGAGATGCATTTTAAGGGCGAAGAGCACAAATTATCATAAAGGCATACTGTACGTTCATCCAATAAATAGGGGATAAGATTTAGTAATGGAGATGCCTTTTAAGGGCGAAGAGCACAAATTATCATAAAGGCATACTGTACGTTCATCCAATAAATAGGGGATAAGATTTAGTAATGGAGATGCATTTTAAGGGCGAAGAGCACAAAATATCATAAAGGCATACTGTACGTTCACCCAATAAATAGGGGATAAGATTTAGTAATGGAGATGCATTTTAAGGGCGAAGAGCACAAAATATCATAAAGGCATACTGTACGTTCATCCAATAAATAGGGGATAAGATTTAGTAATGGAGATGCATTTTAAGGGCGAAGAGCACAAAATATCATAAAGGCATACTGTACGTTCATCCAATAAATAGGGGATAAGATTTAGTAATGGAGATGCATTTTAAGGGCGAAGAGCACAAAATATCATAAAGGCATACTGTACGTTCATCCAATAAATAGGGGATAAGATTTAGTAATGGAGATGCATATTAAGGGCGAAGAGCACAAAATATCATAAAGGCATACTGTACGTTCATCCAATAAATAGGGGATAAGATTTAGTAATGGAGATGCATTTTAAGGGCGAAGAGCACAAAATATCATAAAGGCATACTGTACGTTCACCCAATAAATAGGGGATAAGATTTAGTAATGGAGATGCATTTTAAGGGCGAAGAGCACAAAATATCATAAAGGCATACTGTACGTTCATCCAATAAATAGGGGATAAGATTTAGTAATGGAGATGCATTTTAAGGGCGAAGAGCACAAAATATCATAAAGGCATACTGTACGTTCATCCAATAAATAGGGGATAAGATTTAGTAATGGAGATGCATTTTAAGGGCGAAGAGCACAAAATATCATAAAGGCATACTGTACGTTCATCCAATAAATAGGGGATAAGATTTAGTAATGGAGATGCATTTTAAGGGCGAAGAGCACAAAATATCATAAAGGCATACTGTACGTTCATCCAATAAATAGGGGATAAGATTTAGTAATGGAGATGCATTTTAAGGGCGAAGAGCACAAAATATCATAAAGGCATACTGTACGTTCATCCAATAAATAGGGGATAAGATTTAGTAATGGAGATGCATTTTAAGGGCGAAGAGCACAAAATATCATAAAGGCATACTGTACGTTCATCCAATAAATAGGTGATAAGATTTAGTAATGGAGATGCATTTTAAGGGCGAAGAGCACAAAATATCATAAAGGCATACTGTACGTTCACCCACTAAATAGGGGATAAGATTTAGTAATGGAGATGCATTTTAAGGGCGAAGAGCACAAAATATCATAAAGGCATACTGTACGTTCATCCAATAAATAGGTGATAAGATTTAGTAATGGAGATGCATTTTAAGGGCGAAGAGCACAAAATATCATAAAGGCATACTGTACGTTCATCCAATAAATAGGGGATAAGATTTAGTAATGGAGATGCATTTTAAGGGCGAAGAGCACTAAATATCATAAAGGCATACTGTACGTTCATCCAATAAATAGGTGATAAGATTTAGTAATGGAGATGCATTTTAAGGGCGAAGAGCACAAAATATCATAAAGGCATACTGTACGTTCACCCAATAAATAGGGGATAAGATTTAGTAATGGAGATGCATTTTAAGGGCGAAGAGCACAAAATATCATAAAGGCATACTGTACGTTCATCCAATAAATAGGGGATAAGATTTAGTAATGGAGATGCATTTTAAGGGCGAAGAGCACAAAATATCATAAAGGCATACTGTGCGTTCATCCAATAAATAGGGGATAAGATTTAGTAATGGAGATGCATTTTAAGGGCGAAGAGCACAAAATATCATAAAGGCATACTGTACGTTCATCCAATAAATAGGGGATAAGATTTAGTAATGGAGATGCATTTTAAGGGCGAAGAGCACAAAATATCATAAAGGCATACTGTACGTTCATCCAATAAATAGGGGATAAGATTTAGTAATGGAGATGCATTTTAAGGGCGAAGAGCACAAAATATCATAAAGGCATACTGTACGTTCATCCAATAAATAGGGGATAAGATTTAGTAATGGAGATGCATTTTAAGGGCGAAGAGCACAAAATATCATAAAGGCATACTGTACGTTCACCCAATAAATAGGGGATAAGATTTAGTAATGGAGATGCATTTTAAGGGCGAAGAGCACAAAATATCATAAAGGCATACTGTACGTTCATCCAATAAATAGGGGATAAGATTTAGTAATGGAGATGCATTTTAAGGGCGAAGAGCACAAATTATCATAAAGGCATACTGTACGTTCATCCAATAAATAGGGGATAAGATTTAGTAATGGAGATGCATTTTAAGGGCGAAGAGCACAAATTATCATAAAGGCATACTGTACGTTCATCCAATAAATAGGGGATAAGATTTAGTAATGGAGATGCATTTTAAGGGCGAAGAGCACAAAATATCATAAAGGCATACTGTACGTTCATCCAATAAATAGGGGATAAGATTTAGTAATGGAGATGCATTTTAAGGGCGAAGAGCACAAATTATCATAAAGGCATACTGTACGTTCATCCAATAAATAGGGGATAAGATTTAGTAATGGAGATGCATTTTAAGGGCGAAGAGCACAAAATATCATAAAGGCATACTGTACGTTCATCCAATAAATAGGGGATAAGATTTAGTAATGGAGATGCATTTTAATGGCGAAGAGCACAAAATATCATAAAGGCATACTGTACGTTCATCCAATAAATAGAGGATAAGATTTAGTAATGGAGATGCATTTTAAGGGCGAAGAGCACAAAATATCATAAAGGCATACTGTACGTTCATCCAATAAATAGGGGATAAGATTTAGTAATGGAGATGCATTTTAAGGGCGAAGAGCACAAAATATCATAAAGGCATACTGTACGTTCATCCAATAAATAGAGGATAAGATTTAGTAATGGAGATGCATTTTAAGGGCGAAGAGCACAAAATATCATAAAGGCATACTGTACGTTCACCCAATAAATAGGTGATAAGATTTAGTAATGGAGATGCATTTTAAGGGCGAAGAGCACAAAATATCATAAAGGCATACTGTACGTTCATCCAATAAATAGAGGATAAGATTTAGTAATGGAGATGCATTTTAAGGGCGAAGAGCACAAAATATCATAAAGGCATACTGTACGTTCATCCAATAAATAGGGGATAAGATTTAGTAATGGAGATGCATTTTAAGGGCGAAGAGCACAAAATATCATAAAGGCATACTGTACGTTCATCCAATAAATAGGGGATAAGATTTAGTAATGGAGATGCATTTTAAGGGCGAAGAGCACAAAATATCATAAAGGCATACTGTACGTTCATCCAATAAATAGGGGATAAGATTTAGTAATGGAGATGCATTTTAAGGGCGAAGAGCACAAAATATCATAAAGGCATACTGTACGTTCATCCAATAAATAGGGGATAAGGTTTAGTAATGGAGATGCATTTTAAGGGCGAAGAGCACAAAATATCATAAAGGCATACTGTACGTTCATCCAATAAATAGGGGATAAGATTTAGTAATGGAGATGCATTTTAAGGGCGAAGAGCACAAAATATCATAAAGGCATACTGTACGTTCATCCAATAAATAGGTGATAAGATTTAGTAATGGAGATGCATTTTAAGGGCGAAGAGCACAAAATATCATAAAGGCATACTGTGCGTTCATCCAATAAATAGGGGATAAGATTTAGTAATGGAGATGCATTTTAAGGGCGAAGAGCACAAAATATCATAAAGGCATACTGTACGTTCACCCAATAAATAGGGGATAAGATTTAGTAATGGAGATGCATTTTAAGGGCGAAGAGCACAAAATATCATAAAGGCATACTGTACGTTCATCCAATAAATAGGGGATAAGATTTAGTAATGGAGATGCATTTTAAGGGCGAAGAGCACAAAATATCATAAAGGCATACTGTACGTTCATCCAATAAATAGGGGATAAGATTTAGTAATGGAGATGCATTTTAAGGGCGAAGAGCACAAAATATCATAAAGGCATACTGTACGTTCATCCAATAAATAGGGGATAAGATTTAGTAATGGAGATGCATATTAAGGGCGAAGAGCACAAAATATCATAAAGGCATACTGTACGTTCATCCAATAAATAGGGGATAAGATTTAGTAATGGAGATGCATTTTAAGGGCGAAGAGCACAAAATATCATAAAGGCATACTGTACGTTCACCCAATAAATAGGGGATAAGATTTAGTAATGGAGATGCATTTTAAGGGCGAAGAGCACAAAATATCATAAAGGCATACTGTACGTTCATCCAATAAATAGGGGATAAGATTTAGTAATGGAGATGCATTTTAAGGGCGAAGAGCACAAAATATCATAAAGGCATACTGTACGTTCATCCAATAAATAGGGGATAAGATTTAGTAATGGAGATGCATTTTAAGGGCGAAGAGCACAAAATATCATAAAGGCATACTGTACGTTCATCCAATAAATAGGGGATAAGATTTAGTAATGGAGATGCATTTTAAGGGCGAAGAGCACAAAATATCATAAAGGCATACTGTACGTTCATCCAATAAATAGGGGATAAGATTTAGTAATGGAGATGCATTTTAAGGGCGAAGAGCACAAAATATCATAAAGGCATACTGTACGTTCATCCAATAAATAGGGGATAAGATTTAGTAATGGAGATGCATTTTAAGGGCGAAGAGCACAAAATATCATAAAGGCATACTGTACGTTCATCCAATAAATAGGTGATAAGATTTAGTAATGGAGATGCATTTTAAGGGCGAAGAGCACAAAATATCATAAAGGCATACTGTACGTTCACCCACTAAATAGGTGATAAGATTTAGTAATGGAGATGCATTTTAAGGGCGAAGAGCACAAAATATCATAAAGGCATACTGTACGTTCATCCAATAAATAGGTGATAAGATTTAGTAATGGAGATGCATTTTAAGGGCGAAGAGCACAAAATATCATAAAGGCATACTGTACGTTCATCCAATAAATAGGGGATAAGATTTAGTAATGGAGATGCATTTTAAGGGCGAAGAGCACTAAATATCATAAAGGCATACTGTACGTTCATCCAATAAATAGGTGATAAGATTTAGTAATGGAGATGCATTTTAAGGGCGAAGAGCACAAAATATCATAAAGGCATACTGTACGTTCACCCAATAAATAGGGGATAAGATTTAGTAATGGAGATGCATTTTAAGGGCGAAGAGCACAAAATATCATAAAGGCATACTGTACGTTCATCCAATAAATAGGGGATAAGATTTAGTAATGGAGATGCATTTTAAGGGCGAAGAGCACAAAATATCATAAAGGCATACTGTGCGTTCATCCAATAAATAGGGGATAAGATTTAGTAATGGAGATGCATTTTAAGGGCGAAGAGCACAAATTATCATAAAGGCATACTGTACGTTCATCCAATAAATAGGGGATAAGATTTAGTAATGGAGATGCATTTTAAGGGCGAAGAGCACAAAATATCATAAAGGCATACTGTACGTTCATCCAATAAATAGGGGATAAGATTTAGTAATGGAGATGCATTTTAAGGGCGAAGAGCACAAAATATCATAAAGGCATACTGTACGTTCACCCAATAAATAGGGGATAAGATTTAGTAATGGAGATGCATTTTAAGGGCGAAGAGCACAAAATATCATAAAGGCATACTGTACGTTCATCCAATAAATAGGGGATAAGATTTAGTAATGGAGATGCATTTTAAGGGCGAAGAGCACAAAATATCATAAAGGCATACTGTACGTTCATCCAATAAATAGGGGATAAGATTTAGTAATGGAGATGCATTTTAAGGGCGAAGAGCACAAAATATCATAAAGGCATACTGTACGTTCATCCAATAAATAGGGGATAAGATTTAGTAATGGAGATGCATTTTAAGGGCGAAGAGCACAAAATATCATAAAGGCATACTGTACGTTCACCCAATAAATAGGGGATAAGATTTAGTAATGGAGATGCATTTTAAGGGCGAAGAGCACAAAATATCATAAAGGCATACTGTACGTTCATCCAATAAATAGGGGATAAGATTTAGTAATGGAGATGCATTTTAAGGGCGAAGAGCACAAAATATCATAAAGGCATACTGTACGTTCATCCAATAAATAGGGGATAAGATTTAGTAATGGAGATGCATTTTAAGGGCGAAGAGCACAAAATATCATAAAGGCATACTGTACGTTCACCCAATAAATAGGGGATAAGATTTAGTAATGGAGATGCATTTTAAGGGCGAAGAGCACAAAATATCATAAAGGCATACTGTACGTTCATCCAATAAATAGGGGATAAGATTTAGTAATGGAGATGCATTTTAAGGGCGAAGAGCACAAAATATCATAAAGGCATACTGTACGTTCATCCAATAAATAGGTGATAAGATTTAGTAATGGAGATGCATTTTAAGGGCGAAGAGCACAAAATATCATAAAGGCATACTGTGCGTTCATCCAATAAATAGGGGATAAGATTTAGTAATGGAGATGCATTTTAAGGGCGAAGAGCACAAATTATCATAAAGGCATACTGTACGTTCATCCAATAAATAGGGGATAAGATTTAGTAATGGAGATGCATTTTAAGGGCGAAGAGCACAAAATATCATAAAGGCATACTGTACGTTCATCCAATAAATAGGGGATAAGATTTAGTAATGGAGATGCATTTTAAGGGCGAAGAGCACAAAATATCATAAAGGCATACTGTGCGTTCATCCAATAAATAGGGTATAAGATTTAGTAATGGAGATGCATTTTTATGATAATGATACAAAACCAAATTTCACACATTTTTTTAATCAAATTAAACATGGAAAAACCGTCAACTGTAGCGACTGCTATCTATATCCTATTCGGCGAGTGTTCAGAGTTCAACTCCGTCTATTCTTTTACAATTGCGTGGATAATAGCCAATGAGAAGTTGTTCACGTGATATGCCCGTAAACTGAGCCTGCAGATTTACAGAAAGGCATCACTGGTCAGCTACTTTCGCTCAACTGTTGTCAATGCTATCATAACGTGCAGTCACTGTGAATCGAACCAGCGCTTCTCTATCGAACTAACTCACGGGAGTAGTAGGTGGGGCTAAACTCTGAACTCTCACTGAACGGAGTAAGGTAATGAAGTAACCCTTCCCCTCCCCCCCCCCCTCCCGTTTAGACGTTTCATACGGCATGTATGGAGATTCCCTGCCACTGTAACCAGCACTGGTCGCCACAAACTACAGACGCTTCTATAGGTCAAATTTTATAAGCTGGCACTTGGCTCTTAGGTGAACATTGTGTATTCGTCATCTATAAAACGTCGGGTATTGTCGTCATCCCTCTTCGGGACCCTTAGACCAGGGGTTTTCAAACATTTTGGCTCCACTCCCCTTCTCTTGAGATAAAATCCTCCCCCACCCCCTCCTATCTAGCTATAAATGTATGGTATAGCCATATAAAAAATTATAAAAATATTGAAAACCATTTATTTATACACACATTCACATGAAACATGACATTGCCAAAAACTATTTGGTAATATATTTCCTTTTAAGCATTTTTACCATTAAGTATGAGTACTGTACTCGTCTCTCACTTACCCCTTCTTTTCTCTATATAAGTGAAAAATAAACTAGCTGTAAACAAGTAAAAAACTAAGAAAATCTCGAAAATCCACCACTGCCAAATTTGTAAAACGTCGTGGGTTTATGGGATGGGGGTGCTAGACTTTCTGCCCTGAAATATTGCCGGTCCGCCTTTCCTCCAAAAGTTTTCGATGTGGCCCTTGAGTAAAAAAGGTTGGATACCCCTGGCCCACACTATGAAGAGCCCGAATCCCTTTAGGCCAGGGCTCCCAAACGTTTTGGTACCAAGTCCCCTCTTCTTGAAATAAAAGGATTCCACGCCCCTCTCCACTTTACTCTATACATAAATGGTATGGGCATATAAAAATGAAACAAATATTATATTCATTAAAAATAATTTATTTATACTTACTTACTTCATACTTTCACAAGAAACATGATATAAGATTTCAAGTTTTAATTTGCAAGGTAACTTTTAGCTGATAAGAGATAAGTTTGTTAGTGAGATGGATGAGCTTGAATTTATTTATTACACTTCCATGCCTAATTGAGGTTGTATTTTAGTAAAGGCACAACGCAAGACATTAGCAACAATCAAGTTTGTTCCTATATTATTAAATATATTCAATTTATCTTAAGCGCCCCCCAGTTTGGGAAACTGTGCCTTAGACAATCCGTGAACGCCCTATTTTCATTTGTTGTTATTTTTACTGTATATTAAAATCTATTAATAAGTCTTTTACTAAAGAAGTCTAAGGATCGATGTTTTTGAAAATGACCTGCGAGCACGTCCATCCTCCCTTCGTCCTCGGCATCCTAAGTTCTGCAACCCCCAAGTGTCAGCTTATAAAACTTTACCTGGCCAGAAACAGTGAATTAATAGAAGAAAAAACCAATAGTTATCACATTTAGTCATTTTATATACGTCTTGAGAATGATTGAAGTAATAAATTGTTACAAGCATTTTTAAGGCCGTTCATTTTAGTTTGAAAAATTTATGTGATACAAACGCCTACGCTGATGGTTATTCTAAAAATAGTATTTAAGTACGAAAACACATTACATTGTGCAATAAATAAATATAAACCTTTTTTTCATCAAAATATACAACTGATCATTATAAGAAAACAATCCGCAATAGGTTAACGCGGAACGTTCTTTTTAACGCCATTAAAACCGAACCGTAATGCGGGCTGCCTATTATTAGGAGTATATAACGAGACAGTGCAAGGCGAGTTGCCTTTATTCCAGGAGTAATGACAATGTTTAGCTTTTAAAAATAACAGCGGCCCGCCCGAGGCAGGGGAGCTGTGCAACGCATTAAGAAAACGAGTTTCTACTGAAAATTGGAAATGAAGTTGAGTGTTTATGTGGGTCGTAAAAACCGACTCGCTCCGAGACACTATCGCAACCTTCGTTGGGCCGTTGACGCAATCAGCACGCATTTCCTTAACTGATGTATTTTAAACTACGATCTTGTTGATTACAATTTCTACATTCAACTTTCGTTACAGATTTTTAATATAAAATACACAATAATTCTAAGGTAAAACATATCACATAGAATTTTCATTGCCATCTTAATATGAAAATATATTATTGTCAATAGAATTTATTGCGAACTCTAGTATTTTATGTTAGCGTAGGAACTATTTATCTACCGCCTATAATTTACGTAGCGTTGATTCTGTATTAGAGAAAGGTTAACAAGAAAAACACGGAATAAGTGTATTAATATCAAACAGGACATTTGCAAAATATAGTTCATAAACAGTTCCTATAACGAACTGAATCATTAAAGAACTTATTTCCTTCGTTGCATAAAAAAGGTCTCCTCTTTTTTTGAAAGTCGGTTGTGATTGCTTATTTTGCTTTTAATTATCTTATAATTCATAATACTTATTATTAAAAAGATTAAAATTTCTCTCCAAAATTAAAAAAAAATTTTTAAATACTGTATTATTGTCTTAAAATCAGACGGATTGGGGTGTAACTATAATGGGATCACCGGGAAGGTTTCCTCTTTCATTTGCAAGAAACATCACTATGGTCGATTAAATACTTCCAAAGGTATCGTGGAACAAACAGAAAAAAACATTCGGATCAGATACATAGCATCTTCCTTTTTTGAAGTCAGTTAAAAACTGAAGAAAGGTTTTAACTCTGAGTTGATAAGAGAAATCACATGATACACGTAACAAAATGTCCAATACAAAACCACAGATCCGACGTAAATTACAAAAGAATCGTCTAACTACCAAAGCATCTGAGAGATAAACCGGGCTACTTCAAATGAAACCGGGCAAAATTCAACTAACCAAAATGTACGAACACAATTTCCGCAACCTTCAACTAACCAAAATACGCGTCATTCAAATAATTATAAGTGCACGGACTTTAACTAACCAAAGTGCACGGACTTCAACTGAAAGAAATGTTGCTAGTTATAGTTTTGCCGTTCTCCAGGCGTTCATCGCACAACTTGAAGTTAATAAATGGGAAGTAATATTTCTGTAAATATCTAAACTTATTAGTTTTTATTAATACTTTTAAATTATTTCTCAAAATACTACGGTTTAACTTTATCGTTGTTAATGTAATGAAGCAATATTATTCGGTTTGATTAGACCACAGATCGTAAAGTATCTTATTATAATTGTAAATAGTCGAAACGGCAATAAAATAACCCTCAACATTTCTTTCAGTTGAAATCCACGTACTTTGTTTAGTTGAAGTCCGTGCACTTTCGTTTGGTTGTACGTCGCGTATTTTGGTTAGTTGGAAATTGCGTACGTTTTGTTTAATTGAATTTTGGTCGTTTGAAGGGTTCTAGTGTATGGAATGCCGTTGTTTCTCTTTCTAAGGTGACCAATCAGTATAATCTGTGAAGGATAGGAAAGGATTGGGAATATAGGTAAATAGAAAAGATAAACTGTGCTCAGGAATCACGTGTTGCTTAGTTCCATATGAATTAGGTGCGGTACTACATTTGGGGTCTAGCCGGATTCGAACTGAGAATCATCATGTTCAAAGTTTAGAGAAAACTTGTCATGTACTACGCCAACTTGCCAATAACTAAAAAAATCTCAAAGACGTAAATGATTTTCCCCCCATTTGGTTCTCGTCGAAACCTCATTGCAAAACCTTAAACTGTTGCTATGGCTACCACACATTATCTTAAATAGTGCACTAGGGTACCTAAAATAAAATTTTTCTGTGTTAACCTCAGTATGGAATTACTTAATTTTTTAAAACACACACACACACACACACACATACAACACACACACACGCGCGCGCGCGCGCACAAACACACACACTCGCGCGCGCACACACACACACACACACACACACACACACACACACACACACACACACACACACACACACACACACACACACACACACACATACAACACACACACACACACACACACACACACACACACACACACACACACACACACACACACACACACACACACACACACACATACAACACACATACAACACACACACACACACACACACACACACACACACACACACACACACACACACACACACACACACACACACACACACACACACACACACACACACACACACACACACATATACATACATACACACACACACTCACTCACTCACAGGCCTCTGTATAAAGGCCTGTATACAATTTATTTCATACTTCTTTTAAGACACGCAATATACACCCTCTAGACGTAAACACTATAAATAATAATAATAATTTTGTGGCAGTACAATATCAGTGGTCTTATCTTCGGGTTTGTGTGCCAATTATTATTTTTAATAACTTTTAACCAGAGGTGTTTCTAAGATATTTCGTTATAAAATGGTTAAAGATATTTTTAACTTGAGAATTTTGTAAATATTTTAATTAATTGGTTAAAGATATTTTTAACTCGAGAATTTTGTAAATATTTTAATTAATTTTAAAAAATACTATAAAATTGTACCAACATATTTTAAAAGCTTCCTATATTTTTAAAATATTCTGAAAAAATATTCTACAAGACAATTTTGACAAAACAAAAATTATGTTGTTTGTGAATTTATAGCAAAATAAGACATACAAAGTTGAATACCATCATTTCACAATCATGGTAGGGGTTATACCAAAACCTCCGAACAACAAAAGCCGAATTCAACATTTTTATATTGAATTTTATTGCTGTCGTTTCCATCCCTTACATAAATTTGTTTATATTTGATTTAGAACTACTTGTTTTATCCTCTATTGTAATAATCCAATTTATGTTATTTTTATTAGTTTTCTTTAGATCTTTTTCATTTTGTCTTTTATTCTGTTTTATTTTCTGTAATGTGTAACAGGCGATAAAGCCGCATCCGTCTATCAAGCTAGAACATCTTGATTTTTATACCGCTATAAGTCTTTTTATTTAGTCAGATGAGGAGGGGGTTTGGTGGCCCCTGAGGTTATGCAATGTCTGTCTGCAGCGACTGTGGCTGCGGGTAGAAATGAGGGAACAGGGCTTTTGGTAGGGGCTGGAGGGTTTTTTGCAAACACAGGTCGTTTTTATGGTTAGGAAAGAAGAAGATGTTGTTCTGCAGGGCAACCTTTATTTATTACCATTAGAGGAGCTGGGTTACAGATGTCTCTCTCCCTCTCTCTGTCGCTCTTGCTGTTTCCAACCTCCAGACAGCCTTTAAGCGAAATTTAAAAAACCTAATGAGTAACAAGTGGAAAGGATAAGTTGGTTTTAGGTAGAATTCAGCTGACTAC